>OX415253.1:106009902-106609902 GCA_948329865.1 Linaria vulgaris | reverse complement strand
TTATATGGATAGACAACAGAAAATAATTTTCTGGAATACGCAAGGCGCGGGTAATGAAAAGTTCCTTCGGAATATCAAGGATCTTATTAAAGTTCACGATCCTCTCATAATTGTTCTTGTCGAAACTAAAATCAGTGGTAATAAAGCTGAGGAGGTTATTAAGAATATTGGTATGATTGGTAATGTTCGTGTTGAAGCCAGAGGCTTTACCGGGGGTATTTGGATTCTTTGGCGCCACGAAAAAATTGATGTTCAGGTTTTGGGTGCTTCAAGCCAAATGATACACACACGTATCATTTCGAATGACTTTGAGCAATTCTTCTTTACTGCCGTTTATGCTTCTCCTATCTGTATCTTACGTGATGAACTCTGGGATGATTTGCAAGCTATTTCTCTAAATATTAATACTCCTTGGATAGTTGGTGGCGACTTCAACGACATTAGCAAAATTGAGGAGAGAATTGGAGGGTCTGGACGCTATCTTAAACAATGCACCCTCTTCAGCAATAGAATTGAGAAGTGTGGTCTCACTGACATGAATTTTTCAGGACCTAAATTTACTTGGCGTGGTAAGGCTGGTGGCCGCCTAATTAGCTCTCGTATCGATAGAGTTTTGGCGAATGATTCATGGAAACTCTCGGCCCCTGAGTCATGTGTTTTGCACCTTCCTAGAACCCATTCTGACCATCGCCCAATCATGCTTTGCTTTGGTCCTACTCGGGTTCGTCATAACAACCCGCGATTTAAATTCGAGGCTGCATGGTTGCTCCAGCCAGACTTCAAGAATATTATTTCTCAAAACTGGACTTCTACAGATGATATATCTACATCGCTTTCTAATTGTGCTGAAGGACTTTCATACTGGAATTCTTCTTCTTTTGGGAACATCTTTAAACGAAAGCGACGTCTCCAAGCTCGTATCCTTGGTGTCCAAGCTGCTATTGACGACAACATGACAAAAAATTTGTTAAATCTGGAGCAAAAACTTATTGAGGATTATAACAATGTACTTCTCCAAGAGCAGGTCTTCTGGTTCCAGAAATCGAAAGAAGAAGTCGCCACTCTCCAGGATAGAAACACTCGATTCTTCCACCTGTCTGTTATATCACGACGTCAACGGACTACCATTGAACGTCTAAAAAATGATGACGGATCTTGGGTCAATGATAAGGACCAACTCAAAGTCATGGCATTTAATTACTTCCAGAATATATTTACTGCCGAAGCAGAGACTACCCCAACATTTGCAGCTTGTTTTCCTGATCTGAGCCTTGGGGAATTAAATTTATTGGACAGTGATGTAAAAATGAACGAGGTACGATCTGCAGTTTTTGATATGGGCCCATTTAAAAGCGCTGGTCCAGATGGTTTTCAGCCCTTGTTTTTTCAAAAGTTTTGGGACTTGGTCGGTAATGATCTCCATCGACTTGTCGCCTCTGCTCTTGAATCAGGCTCTTTCTCAACTTCATTAAATGACACTCTCCTCCACCTCATCCCGAAAGTGGAACATCCAGAGACGATACGCGAATTCCGCCCTATCGGGTTGTGCAACGTAGCCTACAAAGCTATCACTAAAGTTCTCACGACTCGACTGAAACCCATTCTCATACGTATTATAGGCCCAGAACAAAGTAGCTTTTTGCCAGGAAGGCAAACTCGGGATAATATCATCGTTGCCCAAGAACTTGTTCATACCATGAGGAAGAAAACTGGAAGACATGGTTACATGGCGCTAAAAATCGACTTGGAGAAAGCATTTGACCGCCTATCATGGAAATTTATTGAAGAAACTCTTATGCTCGCCAAACTTCCTCCAAAGTTTATTCGGCTTATCATGTTCTGTATCACAACCCCTCAGATCCGAGTTATTTGGAATGGTGATATCACAGAGGCCTTTAAACCGTCACGAGGAATCCGACAAGGTGACCCCATCTCACCATATATATTTATACTCTGTATGGAAAGGCTTTCACACCTTATCCAGACAAAAATTGAGAATAAGAGTTGGATACCCATAGCTGCCTCACGTCACGGACCCAAAGTGTCGCATCTTTTCTTCGCCGATGATCTCCTTCTTTTTGCTAGGGCCTCCACCGACCAAATGAGACTCATCCTTGACTGTCTAAAATCTTTTTCTGCTGCCTCTGAACAAAAGGTGAATCTCAGCAAGTCTATCATTTTATTTTCGCCAAATGTGGCTCGGAGTCTGGCGCGCAATATCACTAGTATGTCAGGCATCCCACAAGCCACATCCCTCGGGAAATATTTGGGTGTGCAAATCTGTGATGGGCGAGTTACTAAGCTTATTTTCGCTAATGTTATTGAACGTGTGCGTAAAAGAATGTTTTCATGGCGTTGCCGTTTTTTCTCTCTGGCCGGGAAGCACGTTCTCATCAAATCAGTCACATCTTGTATCCCACTGCATACAATGCAAACCTATAAAATCCCGAAGGCTATTAATGATGAGCTCGACAAGCTTAACAGAGACTTTCTTTGGGGTAGCACCGAGCGAAGCCGTCGCATTAGCTTGGTTAACTGGAGAACAATTTGTCTTCCAAAAGACAAAGGAGGGCTGGGTTTTATTCAAATGGACGACATGAATACCGCGATTCTTATGAAATTAGCTTGGGAATTATTGCAACAAAAAGATACATTATGGAGCCGCATGCTACTCTCCAAGTATACGGTTAATAATGATCTCATGCAAGCAAAGAAACCGTCGACCTGCTCTCCTATTTGGCGCCAAATTTATGCATGTATCGAGCCCCTTAGTCACGGTCTGAAGTGGACTATTCGAAATGGTCGTAAAACTCGCTTTTGGAAAGATTGGTGGGTTGGATCTGGACCCCTTTTGCAGCACCTTCCCGCACACTTAGTCAATGATATTGGTGAACTCAAAGTAGCAGATTATCTTACAGATGACAACCAATGGAATTGGAGCTCATTTCAGCACTTGCTTCCACCTCGCAAGCTCGCCGAGATCGCTAGTCTCTTCATCCACAAAGAGGGCCTACTGCATGACACACCTCATTGGGGATTCACAAGCGACGGTAAGTTTTCAGTCAAATCAGCTTGTGAGATGCTCTCTTCTGACGACCAGCCTAGTTCATCATCTTGGAGCCTCGCTTGGAAACTCCGTACTCGGCAAAAGGTTTGTACTTTCATGTGGCTTGCACTCCATGATAAACTTCTCACTAACGAGCGACGGTTGCATCGACATATCACGGAGGACCCTTCTTGTCCCCGCTGCTCCTTCGGTAATGAATCTCTTCTTCACTTATTAAGGGACTGTCCCTCCAGCCGTGCTATATGGAATGGGTTATTAGAGCAACCACACACAACTCACTTCTTCCAACTCAACCTCCATGATTGGCTATGCGAGAATTTGTATCAGCGAACTTCAATAAACGAAAGTGACCCACCTTGGGCCACTACTTTTGCCGTAGCTTGCTGGAAAATATGGTCATGGCGTTGCAAAAAGGTATTTGAAGATTTTAATCTTACTTCTACTCGGGCTATTAGTTGGATTCGACAGTTGGCGCGCGATGATACTAATGCATGGACTAAACTCCGTGAGCTTCAAGATCCGGGGAGAACACGAGTAACGCATTGCCTTAGTTGGAATCGGCCCCCTCTTGGCATTACTAAAATCAACGTGGATGGAAGTGCACGTGGTAATCCAGGAAATATTGCTTGTGGAGGTGTCGCTCGTGATAGAGATGGACATTGGCTCTTTGGTTTTTCTGCAAACCTCGGTTACGGGAGTATTACGTCGGCTGAATTGTGGGGAGTTTATCATGGTCTTCAAGAAGCTGCAAAGCGGAATATGCAGCACATTACACTAGCATGCGACTCGAAGATTATCGTGCAACTTCTCAACCATTCTACAGTCAAGACCCATCCTTATCGTGCGATTATCGATGCATGCAAGACATTGGCATCAAGCTTCCTTTCATGCGACATTCGCCACGAATATAGAGAGACCAATGTTGTTGCTGACAAACTCGCCAATATGGGACATACTTTTGACTACGGCATGCTTTGTTTCGACAATCCCCCTGAATTTGTATCCTCGTACCTTCTTTTTGATATTGTAGGCGGAACTAGTCTCCGTTCTATCACGGAGTAATCCCTTTTACTTTTCTTTTGGGTTTTCCCCTCCATTGTAACGAAAAAAAAAAAAAAGACCCGTTTGGTCTGTTGTTTAACGTGATTATGATTGTAATTGGGCCTAAAATTGAGATATGAACACCGATTAATCTTTAACATGCATTTTATGGGCCTAGTTCACCATTAGCGAACCCATTTCCCCTTACTAGCCCAATCATGAATAACTGCAACTTCATATTGGCCATATTCCAACATTTCATTGAATGGCATAAACTTATTTCATTCGTCAGTGAACATTCTCAAAACCACTATATTAATTACAATCTGGGTTTTAATTTGTTAAATAAAGCAGACATTACATTATGTATTGTTATAAAAAAGAAGGCATTACTAAATGTATTTATATTGTCATTGAACATCCGTTTATGTACAAGTAATTAACACACAAGGTATTCCACCACAATTTTGTTCTAGAAAACAAAAACCATGAAACTACAAATGAAAAGGGTAAAAAATTAGCACATTACATCAAATATGAATCATTGCCAATTTTCTTATAACGCATGAATCTACAACTTGCACATTAGGTTTTTCCAATCCAAGAAGAATGAGTTTTATTAAATTGCCATCTCATCTAACACTACAAGATTTCCAGGTCTTTTGCGACCGAAAATCTGCAACCGCATTTGCGGTTGCAAAATTTGCAACCGCAATGCGGTTGCAAATTCTTATTGGAGGGCATTTGCAACCGCATCGCGGTTGCAAATACTTTGCAACCGCAATGCGGTTGCAAATTCCTATAGGAGGGCATTTGCAACCGGAATGCGGTTGCAAATTCCTATAGGAGGGCATTTGCAACCGCATTGCGGTTGCAAATTCCTATAGGAGGGTCTTTTGCAACCGCAAAAGCTAGTATTTGCAACCGCAATGCGGTTGCTGAAAACATTCATACTTTTAAAATGCCATTTTTTTATGATTTGAGGTGCCACATTGTTATTTTGGTTGATAACTATCCTAATAATGATAAAAACAACCATAATTACAATCCTCATAACAATTTCAAGCATTATATATGTGGGACAAGCCGTGATATCTATGATTTCAAACGATAACGTTCGTATACACACACATATATATATATATATATATATATATACATATATAAATATCATCACTAGATACATATAGAAATAAAAGTAATGTAAAAAATTTATCTACTAATTCAATCAATTAATCATATTATTAGTGAAACAAATCATAATAACAAGAAGAAATATGATGATGAGTAGTAAATAGAACATACAATATGTTCATGCATGGTCTAATAACTCATTCGATCATTTCACATTCAATCTACTCTTTCATTCCTCAATTACTTGTTTTGTAACCATTTATTAGTTTATATCACATGTAGCATTGAAATTTGTTGTTAAAAATCAGAAACGCATTGAGAAAGTCCCATAAAATTGCGATTTTCATGTATGAATAGTTTTTGCAACCGCAGTGCGGTTGCAGAAAGGGGCTATTGGGACCGCAAAGCGGTTGCAAAAGCCAGTATTTGCAACCGCATTGCGGTTGCAAATTCCTATAGGAGGGCATTTGCAACCGCATCGCGGTTGCAAATTCCTATAGGAGGGTCTTTTGCAACCGCATTGCGGTTGCAAAAGCTAGTATTTGCAACCGCAATGCGGTTGCTGAAAATATTCATACTTTTAAAATGCCATTTTTTTTTGGGCAAAATACTTTTTTTGCCCTTTATTTTATGCCAATTTCAAGTTTTGCCCTTTAACTTTTCGGGCTTAGAAAATGCCCGTTAACTCCTTAGTTTTTTATAAAAAATGGCCGGCGGGCTCAAAAGAAGCCCAAGTCCAAATTTTGCCAACGTGGCGTATGACTGGGCCACCACTCGGACGCCACGTGGCGCCACATATTTTTTTTTTAAAGAAAAACCCCCCATTTTTATTTTTATATTAAAATCTTTATAATTAACTTTATTACATAAATTTTAAAACTTATAATATTTTAAAAACTTAAGTTTTAGTATCTAAAATACTTAACTTAAGCCCAAAACAATATTAATTATTATATAAATTAACTTTCATTTTTCAGTTTTTAATTATTAAGAAATTAAGAATTTTTTTTACTTTAAATCGTTATAATAACTTTAAATCTTTATAATAACTTTAAATTATAAATATATTATAAATGAAATTTAATATATAATTCTAATTTTAAAACTTAATCTAAATAACTAATAATTTTTTTCAAAAATAAAGAAAAAAATAACCCCCCCCCAGCCCCTAACAGCGCCCGCCACCATCTCCACCGACGACCACCACCCTCGCCGCCATCACTATCAACCACACCCCCCAAATCCGCCACCATCACCACCGACCACCATCACCCTCGCCGCCATTACTATCAACCACACCCCCCAAACCCGCCACCATCTCCACCGACCATCACCACCCTCACCGCCATCACTATAAACCACACCCCCCAAATCCGCCACCATCTCCATCTCCACTGACCACCACCACCGCTGCCCCCATCATCTTCATCACCCACCCAAGGTCACCACCGCCATCCCAACCTCGTCATCTATACCACCACCACCACCACCACCACGGCTGCCCCCACCACCAACTTCAAATCAACAACAATGGCGGTTCAATCCGACGCACAAACGACCACAAAATTGCAATAATTCTTCGATTCCGAATCCGGCAAATTGGAGGTGGGGTGGGGTGGGGGGCGAAATCGGGGGTGTGGTTGTGGGAGGCGCCGCGAAATCGGGTGGGGATGGTGGGGGTGGGGGGGGTGGCGCGGGGGGCGGGGGGGGGGGGGGGGCTGGTGGAGATTGGGGAAGATGATAGAAAAGTAAATGTTTTTTTTTTGTTTTTTATAATTTAAATAGTTTTTATAAATTGTTATTAAGAATATAAAAAGGAATTGGAAAAAATAAAATAAAGTTGCATATATATGTGTGTGTGGATGATATAATTTTTTTTTCTTTGAATGTACTTTTTTATTATAATTTTTTATAACTATTATAAATTTGTAGATATAGAAAAAGTTGTGTATATATATACATTTATATGAATATGCTAGAATTATTTTTTTTTTGTTTTTTTATTTTATTACTATTTTAAATTGTAGATTATAAAAAAGTTTGTGTATATATATATATATACATATACATGAAAATGCTAGAATTATTCTTTTTTTTTTGGTTTTTCGATTAAACTTGAATTTATACAAATTTTTAGTGTTTAGTTAAATTTCTCTTTTTAATTCGAAATTATATCTAATTTTATTATATATTGAATTAACCTATATATATATCTGAACCAATTTTTCTTTTCTTTTTTTATGTTTTTAATGTAAATATATGTTTAATGTATAAACATATATATATATATATATATATATATATATATATATATGTGTGTGTGTGTGTGTGTGTGTTTATTTGTTTCCATTTAGCAACATAAAAAAAAAATTAATGACGTGGCGTCTGACTGGGACGCCCAGTCAAACGCCACGTCAGCAAAACCAGCCCAAACCCAATCCAAGAGCCCGCCGGACATTTTTTATAAAAAAGTAAGGAGTTAGCGGGCATTTTCTAAGCCCGAAAAGTTAAAGGGCAAAACCTGAAGTTGACATAAAATAAAGGGCAGAAAAAATATTTTGCCCTTTTTTTTTATGATTTGAGGTGCCACATTGTTATTTTGGTTGATAACTATCCTAATAATGATAAAAACAACCATAATTACAATCCTCATAACAATTTCAAGCATTATATATGTGGGACAAGCCGTGATATCTATGATTTCAAACGATAACGTTCGTATACACACACACACACACACACACATATATATATATATATAAATATCATCACTAGATACATATAGAAATAAACGTAATGTGAAAAATTTATCTACTAATTCAATCAATTAATCATATTATTAGTGAAACAAATCATAATAACAAGAAGAAATATGATGATGAGTAGTAAATAGAACATACAATATGTTCATGCATGGTCTAATAACTCATTCGATCATTTCACATTCAATCTACTCTTTCATTCCTCAATTACTTGTTTTGTAACCATTTATTAGTTTATATCACATGTAGCATTGAAATTTGTTGTTAAAAATCAGAAACGCATTGAGAAAGTCCCATAAAATTGCGATTTTCATGTATGAATAGTTTTTGCAACCGCAGTGCGGTTGCAGAAAGGGGCTATTGGGACCGCAAAGCGGTTGCAAAAGCCAGTATTTGCAACCGCATTGCGGTTGCAAATTCCTATAGGAGGGCATTTGCAACCGCATCGCGGTTGCAAATTCCTATAGGAGGGTCTTTTGCAACCGCATTGCGGTTGCAAAAGCTAGTATTTGCAACCGCAATGCGGTTGCTGAAAATATTCATACTTTTAAAATGCCATTTTTTTTTGGGCAAAATACTTTTTTTGCCCTTTATTTTATGCCAATTTCAAGTTTTGCCCTTTAACTTTTCGGGCTTAGAAAATGCCCGTTAACTCCTTAGTTTTTTATAAAAAATGGCCGGCGGGCTCAAAAGAAGCCCAAGTCCAAATTTTGCCAACGTGGCGTATGACTGGGCCACCACTCGGACGCCACAAGCCGTGGTTGAATATTTTCTGCAACCGCGTTGCGGTTGCAGATGCTTACAGGGCTTTCTGCAACCGCAATGCGGTTGCAGATGCTTATTCAGGGTCTTTTGCAACCGCATTGCGGTTGCAGAAGCCCAGTAAGCATCTGTAACCGCAACGCGGTTGCAAAATCTGCAACCGCGAGGCGGTTGCAAAATTTCTGGTCGCAAATAGTCATTTGCAACCGCGATGCGGTCGCGGATGACAAGTAACCGAGGCTTTACGAGACCTCGTCATCTGCAACCGAATCGCGGTTGCAAATGACTATTTGCAACCGGATTTGGGCCTTTTGCAACCGCAAATGCGGTTGCAAAAGACCCTGCAATCTTGTAGTGTAAAAGCTTAAGCTGCTAAAAAGGGTTAGCATTTAATATTTAATATTTATATATATTATCTCTAACACGCCCCTCACGTGCAGACTGTAAATCTTTTGTTACGCATGTCACGTGATACTTTTTGATAATCGGGTGGCGGTGGGATTCGAATGACCTCCTCCTTGGCCTGAGCTCTGATACCATATTGAATTAACATCTCATCTAAAAGGTTAAACTGTTAGAAATGGTTAGCATTTAATATTTAATATTTATATATTATTTCCAACAAGTGAACTTGAAGCAAACTACTTCCATATCTTCTTGCTTCTCTTTTAGGTCGCATTGCGAAATCCGCAACTAAAGGCCTGCATTTTACCAACTCAATCTGTTTGAGCGTTTGCATTTCTGCAAGCCCCAATTTTAGATCAATGTTTTCAATTATTGGTTGCTCCACGGTACAAAACACTTCATGTGACAACCATAATGCATAACACGACAACAACACGATGCATGTGTTATGTTGGTGGTTGTTAGGGGGAGCAAGGATGGTGTTATGTGGATGAGTTTCAAACTTTCAGTGATTTCTCAAAAACGTGGGTGACATGTGTAGTTTTTCCATAGTTGAGGATAGTTTGAAGTATAAAAAAATTATTAGATTATAAATATAATAAATTCTAAAAAATTATGGAAACATGAGAAATTCTAAAAAGGCTTTGGGTACACAAACCCCGAAAACTGAGGGTTTAAAGGACAAAAACTAATGAAAATTTATTATTAGAGGACTAAAATTGAAAAAAAAAAACCATCAATAAAGAACAAAAAACTAAAATTAGCTATCAATGCATAACGACATGTGATTTTTTTTCGATATCATATGTAAAGGAACAAACATTTATAGGGCATGCTGTTGTCTAATTGAGTCTTCATTACTTCGAACTAGAATGTGGCTACAAATCTTCTCCAGTGCCATCCTTCCAATTCTTTAGCCCAATCTACTATTATGCATACAATAAATTAAAAGAAAACTCAACTAAAATGTTAAAGCTCACAAGATGAGATATTGAGATGTAAAAAAGCCCAAGCTATGAAATGCTTATTCATATAATCATATTAAATGACCAACAATCAAATAACATGGAAAAATATCTTCTTTCTATTAATAAATAAGTAATTCACTTGCTAACAAAAAAGATAAAGCTTTTTAATAGCTTGAAGTTATAATATGGTAGCTGCAAACAAAAAGAAGAAGTAAGTAATCCTAAATGACCAAGCTTTTAGGAGTATCGCTACATATTAGCTTTGTAGCCGTAGGTCTCGCAAAATTAATTTGCCCCTAAATGATCTAGCAACAAAACCGAAGCTATGAGTATGAAAAGCTCTATCACATATATTGGTGAGAAATCAAGCCCCACCCTGATAACGTTGATCGAGTCATGGACAAGAGGCAAATTAAAATCCCCTGTGGAAATTCGAAAGATTAAAAAAATCCCATGCATAAAGTAATCATGTGTGAAAGATAAATATGTAAAAAGAAAATCCTCCCCGTTAGTCTTCTCTAAACTTCACACGAGCACTTTTTAATTGGCAACTCTTTTTTATTTTATTTTTATTTTTTTATGAGTAACTTATTTACACAAAATAGAAAAGGGGATATTCGCCTCTTTTATTTTTTGCAAGTAGATATTTTTTGCCCCTGATGCGGGGTATCTTCGTCTGCTTACTTGGATACTCTAAATGCAGATTCCTCGGTTTTGTTCGAAAAACCTGCACTCCAACAAGACACGTGAACTAAGCCGGTGGCCCCGGCGAAACCAATCTGATGCTTAAATCAGAAAACTTAGACTTTTTACTCATAAAAAAAAAAAAAAGAAAACTTAGACTTTGAAAACTTAGACGTTTCTATATTCTTGTCCGTCGAATTTGGTTCCAAGAGGCAAAACTCTTTAAAATCAATAGGCTGGGGGCAACTTTTGATACGTTAGGAAGTACATTGTATAAGGTGAGCATAGGTTGAGGAATTTAGAGCTTTTAACCCTTAAATTTATAGACATGCTGTTGTCTAGCTAGTCGAATCTTTATGACAGAGAACTAGAATGTGGCTATATATATGTTAAATCAGCACATGCACAATCAAAAACACAAATCATCTAATCATAATTGTACTAATTAGCCATTTAGCCTTATGGAGTCTTGGTTTTCATATCTCGCAATGCTCTTTTCCTTTTTGGCCTTTGTATTCATACTTCAAAAACTGAGCATCCGTTCTAAAATGACTATATTCAATCTCCCTCCGGGGCCACGAAAGTTGCCGTTCATAGGGAATTTGCACCTGCTGCTATCGAGGTCTGATCCACCCCACCGTGTCCTAGCACGTTTGTCTCTCAAATACGGACCCTTGATGCACCTGAAACTTGGCGAAATCTCCAGTCTAGTTGTATCGTCAGCTGATGTTGCCAAACAGGTTATGAAAACACAAGATGCCGTCTTCGCTTCAAGGCCTTCAATCCTAGCTGTGGATCACTTTTCCTATGGATCGAAGGATATAGCGTTTGCCCCTTATGGCGAACACTGGAGACATGTTCGGAAAATCAGCACGTTGGAGCTCTTGAGCACCAAACGTGTTCAATCCTTTAGATCCTTAAGGGAGGAAGAGTTTTCCAATCTCTGTAGGTGGATTGCCTCGAACGCAGGCTTGACAATCAATTTGACCAAATTAGTTGAAGAGAGGGTTTACAGTATTATCACGCAGGCGTCTACTGGGAAGAAGAGAGACAATCAAGCGTTGTTCATTTCGATCATGAAAACAGTTCTTGAGTTAATAGGAAAATTTAATGTCGGCGATCTGTATCCCTCCATCAAAATAATTAGTATGATTGGTGGGCTGAAGAAGAGCATAGAAAGTATACAGCCAGAACTCGACAAGATGCTTGAGAATATCATCGAAGAGCACAAACTATCAAGTGCCTCAAAGATTGATGATGGTCAAGGCGACGATCTGCTCTCTGCCCTTCTAAAATTTCATGAAGACGATGATCTGCGTCTAACCATTGATAACATCAAAGCAGTGCTAATAGTAAGTTCTCTCAGTAACGTCTCGCTAGCTAACTCAAAATGAAAGCGTAATAATCCGAAGCACAAACATGTTCATAGAAATAATCTACCAAAATTGAAATAAGATTTCGATTTTACTAACTTAATATCAAAAGCTGATGAATAGAAGCCTTATATAGTTATGCAAATCTAACTCAAAAGAAAATAAAGTCCTAATCACTAAAAATGATAAATCCTGTTTAAGACCCTTTACGTAAGCTGTTTCACACTTTGTCCTCTACGGTTTCAAAAAGAGAAAAGTGCCCTTAAACATTCTGTTTGTGCGAACACCCACCTGGTCCACTATACGGTCATAAATGACCGGATATTTCATTAGTGATGCCATCACATGATTCTCATGACGGTCTTTTTCTTCGTTTGCCCGGCCTTCTCGCGCGTATTGTAGCTGTTGTCTTTTGACCCTCCAAACTTTTCAATAATAGTGTTGTGAACCCCTTCTGACCATCACGTAAGTTTCACCTAGATAAATATACATGGGGAATATTCAGTCACTTTTTCCTAAAAGATTGACCATGAGTGTTCACACAAAATAAAATACTTTAGAGGGTACATTTCTCTTTTTAAAACCTTAGGGGGCAAGGTGTGACACAAAGTATACGTAATAATAAAAAATGCACAATAAATCTAATTTGCCTTCAATGACTATTAACAATATTTTAAGGGCCCTCAACTTATGGTTGTTTTTCTGTATCCATTTTCGTATGGAGTTTTTTCCTTAAATCTAGGGCTTTATTGTTTTACATCACTAGCTAATTATATAATTCATCTTGCATAGAGGCAGAACAAGCTAATTAAGGAAAATGACTCGAGGGCCACAATAATGTTGAAGAATCTTATTTTGTTCATTAACATGTGTGTACGTTTCATATACTAGGGCAGCCCTTCAGATGCTAAGTCAGTCATAACAACTTATCTTACGAATATTTGTTGCAAGCTTATTAGTACTTATGTATGAATATCTTGTGTGAAACAGGATATGTTTATTGCTGGAATTGAGACGTCAGCCACGACTGTCGATTGGGCTATGACAGAAATGCTAAAACACCCAAAGATCATGAAGACAGCTCAGGACGAGGTGCAACGGGTGTTTGGCGGCAAAGGATACGTTGACGAATCGTCCTTGCACGAACTAAATTACGTGAAATTAATCATCAAGGAGACATTGAGGATGCATCCACCCTTACCGTTGTTGCTTCCTAGAGAGTCTATGGAACAGTGTGAGATTGGTGGATATCGAATTCCTGTTAAAACCCAAGTCATGGTGAACGCGTGGGCGATCGGAAGGGATCCAAAGTATTGGGAAGATCCTGAAAGCTTCAAACCCGAGCGATTTCTGGAGAAATATATCGACTACAAAGTGAACGACTTCGAATATATCCCTTTTGGCGGGGGAAGAAGGATTTGTCCGGGCATGACATTCGGTCTAGCAAATGTGG
Organism: Linaria vulgaris; assembly: GCA_948329865.1. Classification (NCBI taxonomy): domain Eukaryota; kingdom Viridiplantae; phylum Streptophyta; class Magnoliopsida; order Lamiales; family Plantaginaceae; genus Linaria; species Linaria vulgaris. The sequence goes on along the minus strand of OX415253.1, from coordinate 106,596,253 downwards.
AACTCCCACTTGCAATGTTATTGTACCATTTCGATTGGCATCTGCCGAATCAAATGAAATCGGAAGAATTGGACATGATTGAGAAATCGTCCTACCCAGGTCGTAGACGAAGTGAACTTCATGTTATACCTGTTGTCATAAGGCCTGTGCCAGATGAATTAACTTAAGCATGATGTTGCATTATTATTTTCATACATGCCTGTTTGTGATATAGTGTTTATTATAATAGACTGCCTAAATTCTTTATGCAGTCTATTTCCATTCAGTTTGTATCGTTGCACGACTGGTAACTCCAATAAAATAAATCTTATGTTATTAGGTTTTTATGGCATTAAGACACATCCTGCTATTATGTATATCGGAAGTTTTTGAACCGCATGTGGAGTTTGAAGTCTTGATAAAGCGTTTGCAATTCTAGATAGGGCGAATCTAGTTAAACCTCAATGTTTGGGTTGTTTTGCAAATTGCTCCCTAATGTTCTAGAAAAAGCAGTCCTCCCTATCCTATAAAATATTTTCCGGAGATCAAATCTAACTGATAAAAATGCAAATACATGTTTAAAATGAATGTGTTGATCAATCATTCGGGGGCAAATGCAATAAGGGAGGCAGTGGCTTATATATTTGGAGAGTTAATTTGTTTTTTTCTTTTGTTTGGATGAACAATAAGCAAGAATCTGAAAGAGAATTAAGAGAAGTGAGAAAAAATAACACTCCAAAAATGATTGTTTTGAGTGGTTTTTTTTTTGGTACTTCTAGAGAACATGAATACTGTCAGAGCTTTTACTTCTTACAGAAAATCATTTTGATGGTAAGTTTTAGGGTAAATTCTTTTAAGCTCTCTAGCATATAGTATGTTTCTCAATTTTCTCAACGTTTAGAATTTCACAACATGCCCCTCAACGTAATAATAATACCCCTTTGGAGAACTTTCCGTTAAAATTGGATGTGGAACAGGTTTTGCCATCTATTTTGGCAATTTATTAGTCTCATGGAAAGCCAAAAATCAACAAACCGTTAGAAAATCTTCTAGAGAAGCTGAATACATGACGTTAGCTTCAACAACATGTGAAATTCTATGGTTGATTTAGTTACTTAAAGACTTAGGAGTCCAGCAAACAAAGACTCCACTCCGATAGCAGAAGTGCTTTATGCATTGCAACAATTCGATGAGAGGACCAAATATATTCAGATCGATTGTCATTTTGCTATGGATAGACCTTAGGTTAACTTGGCTAATTATTTGTTTTAACTAATTCTCGCTCCAGATTTAATCTTGACCGTTGGATCACTTTTTCGTGTCAGATGGTACAGTTCACTTTTTAGGACGAATTATCAAAAATGGCCGCTAATTTTTTTTTTTCAATCTTAAATGCCCGTTTTTTCAAAACATGCCAAAAATGCCCGACATCTATTAAATTTCTACCAAAAATGCCCGAAGTGAAATTTTCGGACAAAAAATCCTACGTGGCTGCCTAGTCAGAGAATCGCGCCCGACACCTAGGATTTTTTTGTCCGAAAGAACGTTTCTAAAAATTGTAAAAAACAAATAAAAATAAAATAAAAAGTACCCCACCTGTACCCCCCCAACCCTGCAGCCACCGCCGCCGTCGACTTTGTTCAAAGTACTGTTCACCAGCCCGCACTGTTCACCAGCCTCAATTTCGTACTGTTCACCAGCCTCAATTTCGTACTGTTCACCGTTCACCAGCCCCGATTCCGGCGATGGCGAACAGCCTCAATTCCGTACTGTTCCGATTCGCCGCACCCGTTGCAGTGGTGACGGCGTCAATCGACGCCGCCACCGCTGCAACGACGAGTTGCAGCGGTGTGGTGGGGGGTGAGGGGTGGGGTTGCAGGGTGGTGGTCGCGATCTGACGCGGGGCGGCCGACCGAGGGGGGGGGGGGGGGGGAGGGTGGGGGGGTGCGGTGATGAAGATGATGATTTTTTTTTTTTTTTTTTTAATTTTTTTATTTTGTTAAAATATTTATTATTATTATTATTATATATATATATTTATATATTTATTATTATTAACATATATACACATTAGTTACATATATATAAGGAGAAACGTTTTTCAGACAGTGAACAGTGAACGCGACTTTTTGATTAGGCAACGCGATTTTTTGACTAGGCAGCCACGTAGGCTTTTTTGTCCGAAAATTTCAGTTCGGGCATTTTTAGTAGAAATTTCAAAAGATATAGGGCATTTTTAGCATGTTTTGAAAAAAACGGGCATTTTAGATTGAAAAAAAAAAGTTAGCGGACATTTTTAATAATTCGTCCCACTTTTTATTTCATCAAAATAATAAAAGAAAGAAAGGAGTAGAATGCTCTCGTGTTTAGACTCGATTCTTCCACACATTTGTATGATTTTCAATTCTAAATGTATTTGTATGGATATTTCATTATTTTGCACAAATGTTTTTTTGTCTTTTCTCTCTACCATATAAGTTTAAATACGCTGTCAAAGACTCAAAATGTAACAAAGAATACGAATTAAGGAAATATATAGTTTGTAATTGTTTTTTAAATTGATTATTAGAAATAAAATTTGCTCATGAGAGAATTTTCCTATTTCCATTTATATTCTCTTCTCTTCTCTCAATCATATAAAGGCACATGGTATGTAAATGCCCACATAAATTAATCACTCAAAGATTCTTACCTCTTTATTTGTTTCCTTTAATTATCTGTAATTACATGGTTTTAATCAACTTATTTTTAATATAATGTATGGTATTATATAAAGAGAGAATAAGAACATCCATATGCACATGCATGCATACAAACAAACTAAATATTAAAAGTTGTTAAGAGATTTTAAGAAGAATATTACTCGTTTAATAACTTTTTCTTCTTACGTAGATAGAAGCTTCAGGTTTTTTCCTATTTTATTCCTTCGTGAATCCAAATAACCTTATGAATTAATTGGTTGACTCACAGGTAATCAAAAATCATATTAATTTTCAACAATAAAATAAGTAATATATACGTAAACCAAAGAAATCCACAGATTTCCAATGTTTTATAAAGTTAGTATATTACTTAAATCAAGAATATTGAATATTACGACTCTTAATGGTATTATGTGTAGACTTTACAGCGACTGCCCACATGAGCACTATATTTTCTTGTCGTAAATATTCCAAAAATTACGTGTTGTTTATGTCTTACACCTCAATTAATAAATTTATATCTCGATAAATTGCAGCAATTTTTCCCGCACAATTGTCATCATGCATTTCAGCTGTCCCACTTCTCACGAGAATCAACTTCTCAGAATGGAAAGAGAAAGTTGAATTCACCTTGGGGGTACTTGATTTGGATTTGGCTCTCACAACTGTGAAGCCAGATCCCATTACGGATACAAGTACTACTGAACAGAAGGCCCTCCTTAAATCTTGGAAGAAGTCTTGGGAGAAGTCTGATAGACTAAGCATTATGTTCTTATGAATGACAATTGCTGCCAACATCAAAACTTCCCTACCCACACCAGTAAATGCTAAGGGTTACTTAACCTCAATAGACGAATGCTTTAAGACTACAAACAAGTTTCTTGCTGGGACACTTATGGCAGAACTTACAACGATGAAGTTTGATGGCACGCGTTCTATGCATGACCACTGCATTCAGATGACGAACCTTGCAGCTAAGTTAAATAATTTAGAAATGATGGTGGATGATTATTTTCTCGTCCAATTTATTCTAAATTCTTTACCTCCTCAGTACGTACCTTTTCAAATTCATTACAATGCTACTAAGGAAAAGTGGAATGTTAATGAATTGGCTAACAAATTGGTTCAAGAGGAGGACAGGCTGAACAAACAAGGTATTAGGGTTGCACACTTTGTTCAAGGAGCTGGATCTAAAGCTGGGAAAAGGCACAACTCAAGCCATAAAAGAGCACCACCCAGAATGAATGACTCTAATCAACTAACAGAGAAAAAGGTAAAGAAAGATGACTGGTGTAAATTTTGCAAAAAGGCTGGACACTTTCACGAAGATTGCCATAAACGAAGAGAATGGTTCGAAAAGAAAGGTAAACCTATGAGTTTCGTAAGTTTTTCTGAATCAAATAATTCCTATGTTTCTCCTCATACTTAGTGGATTGATTCTGGTGCTAATGTTCATGTTTCAAATTCCATGCAAGAATTTCTTACGACCCAAACCAAAAACCTAAGTGAGAACTTCTTATTCATGGGAAACCGAGACAAAGTCCCAGTTGAAGCTATTGGAACTTATCGTCTCATTTTAGATAGTGGATTTCAGTTAGATTTATTTCAAACTCTTTATGTTCCTTCTATTTCTCGTAATTTAGTTTCAGTAAGCAAACTTGATAGTTGTGGTTTTAAAGTTAATCATGGAGATGGTTGTTTTAATTTAATTTTAAATTTTGATTATGTTGGTTCTGGAATTCTAATTGATGGGCTTTATAGATTTAATCTTGCTACTCAATCTTTTTAAACTCATCTCACCCTGCATACTAATGGTGAAACAAAACATAAGTCGTATAAAAACGACTCTTATTTCTTGTGGCATAAAAGGCTGGGACATATTTCCAGTGAAAGAATCAAAAGATTAGTAAAAGATGAAATTCTTCCAAGTCTTGATTTTACTAGTCATGAAGTATGCGTTGATTGCATTAAGGGTAAGCAAACAAAACACACAAAGAAGGGAGCCACAAGAAGTACCCAGCTTCTTGAAATAATACATACATATATTTGTGGATCTTTTGACATTCCAACTTTTGGTGGTGAAAAGTATTTCATTACCTTTATTGATGATTTTTCACGTTATTGCTATCTCTATTTATTGCATGAAAAATCTCAATCAGTGAATGATGTACTATTATTCATTACTGAAGTCGAAAGGCAATTAGATAGAAAAGTGAAAATCATAAGGTCAGATAGAGGTGGTGAATTTTATGGAAGGTATGATGAAATAGGACAACATCCTGGACCTTTTGCAAAACTTCTCCAAAATCTTGGAATTGTCGCTCAATATACTACACCTGGTTCTCCATGGCAAAATAGTGTAGCTGAAATGCGAAATCGTACTTATATGGAAATGGTTAGGTCTTTGATGAGTCATGCTAATTTACCAATATCCTTGTGGATGTATGCCTTAAGAACACCTGTATATATTTTTAACCGAGTTCCCAGCAAAGTAGTTCCAATGACACCTTTTGAACTATGGAAGGGCTGGAAACCTAGTTTAAAACATCTTCAAATTTGGGGATGCTTAGCAGAAGCACGGATTTATAACCCACATGAAAAGAAATTAGACTTTAGAACGATTAGCGGTTTCTTTATTGGTTACCCAGAAAAGTCTAAATGATATATATTTTATTGTCCTAACCATAGTACGAGAATTGTAGAAACGGGTAATGCTAGATTCTATGAGAATGGCAAAATCAGCAGGAGTGATAAAATACAATATGTAATCATTCAAGAAATAAGGGTGCCTATCCCTTCACCCTCTTTTCCTAAAGATGTTGGGAATCTTCCTGTTGTCGAAGGTTTAGACAATGAAGAGCATCCAAATAATGATACACAACTCCATAATGAGATTATTGCCAATAATGGTCATATTGATGAAGAACCAGAGGAACTTGCATTAAGAAGATCAACTCGTGAGAGGAGATCTGCTATTTCCAATGATTATTTGCGTTATCAAGTAGAATCTGATATTGGAATTCTTAAAGACCCGATTTCATACAAACAAGCCATTAAAGACGTTAATTCTAACAAGTGGATTGATGCCATGAAAGATGAAATAAAATCTATGGATAAAAATGAAGTCTGGGACATTGTTCAATTGCCTCAAGGACACAAAGCAGTCGGGTGTAAGTGGGTCTTCAAGACCAAACACGACTCTAATGACAATATTGAACGTAATATAGCTAGACTTGTAGCCAAATGTTTTAATCAGAAAGAAGGCATTGACTACACTGAGACCTTTTCTCTGTGTCAAGAAAAGACTCTCTTAGAATTATCTTGGCATTAGTAGCTCATTACGATCTTGAGCTACATCAAATGGATGTGAAAACCGCCTTTCTTAATGGAGACTTGCAATAAGAAGTCTATATGCGTCAACCTGAAGGCTTCATTATTGAAGGTCAGGAAGACATGGTCTGCAAACTTAAGAAATCACTTTATGGTCTGAAACACACTTCAAGGCAATGCTATCTAAAGTTTGATAAAACCGTTACTGCCATCGATTTTAAAGAAAATATTATTGATCCATGTATATACCTCAAGATCAGTGGGAGTAAGTTCATATTTTTGGTTATGTAAGTTGATGATATTCTATTAGTCAATAGTGATCTTTGTCTTTAACGTGAGACTAAGTGTTATCTATCTAAGAACTTTGAAATGAAAGATATGGGTGAGGTGTCCTATGTGATTGGAATAGAAATATTTCGTGATAGATCACTTGAGATTTTAGGCATGTCTCAGAAAGCATATATTGATAAAGTTCTAGAGAGATTTGGCAGGATGACATGTTCTTCTAGTGTTGTTCCATTGCATAAAGGAGACAAGCTTGATCTTGATCAATGTCCACAAAATGAATTGGAACGTAAAGATATGGAAAGTTATCCTTATGCTTCACTTAATGGGAGTTTGATGTATGCACAAGTCTGCACCAGACCCGACATTAGCCATGTAGTTGGGATGCTAAGTAGATTTCAGAGTAACCCAGGACTCGCTCATTGGAAAGCTGCAAAGAAAGTACTTAGATATTTAAAGGGAACAAGAAATTTTATGCTCACGTATAGAAAGTCAACACATCTACAGATGGTTGGATTTTCTGATTCAGATTTTGGTGGATGTTCAGACTCTAGGCATTGCACTCTTGGCTATTCTTATCTCTTAGCTGGCGGTGCAATATCATGAAAAAGCCAAAAATCCGAGTTGCTCTACACATCTACTATGGAAGTTGAATACATGGCATGTTTTGAGGCTGCAAATCAAGGAGCATGGTTGTAGAATTTTGTTTGTCGATTTGGGTCATTGAGCTTTATTTCTGGGCCTTTGACTATTTACTGTGACAATAAAGCCGTAATTCAATTCTCTAAGCATGAAAGGATATCTAAGAGATCAAAACACATGGAACTTAAATATCTATCACTGAAATAAGATGTTAGAAGAGAAAAGATTGTCATTGATCATTTAGGTACAAATGAGATGGTTGCAGATATATTTACGAAATGACTACCTCCAAAACCATTTCAGAAACATGCTAGTAGTATGGGTCTTGAAGATAGCTCCTAGTTAATTTCTGCAATTCATTATTCATTATTATTGTATTTGACATTTTATTTTGAGATCTTATTGGACTTCTACATCTTTTCTATTCTGTTTTTCTATTGTGTACACATATTATTGTTGGATTTATGATAACAAAATTTGTCTTTTGTTTTAAGACATTATGAGACCATTACGAAAACTCTTACTAATGGCCTAATTATGATTATTGTTAATATTGTGGTACATGGAAGGAATCATGTTGCAAAATAATGTGCCCGCCATGACTCTTATTAGCTTACTTGATTAATCAAGCCACTTATGACAACTAGCTGAAGAAAAGTTTTAACATTTTTATGCGTGCCTTATGATTTCCAAATGAAAACATTAATGAGTATTCCTATCGACCAAGTGGGAGACTGTAAGATAAATCTTTATAGTATTTAGGGAAAAAGTACGGACTATACCCATCGTTTAGCCTCTTTTACGAAACTATACTCAACCTTTGAACTTTTGCAATACTATACCCAACCTTTGAAAACCGTAACTATACTATACATATACTAAATTTCCGGCCAAAAAACGTCATTTCCAGAAAAAGTGACATCATGTCTCGACAAGTGAGGGGGGTAATATAGTCTTTTCGGTATATTTAAATAAATAAAAAAAAGAAAAATCATAAATAGAATTTTTTATTAGTGAAAATTAAAAAAATAAAAAAAAAACAAAAAAATAGAGCCCCCCGGTTGCAGCCCTGTCTTTTCGGTATATTTAAATAAATAAAAAAAAGAAAAATCATAAATAGAATTTTTTATTACTGAAAATAAAAAAAAATAAAAAAAAACAAAAAAAATAGAGCCCCCCGGTTGCAGCCCCCCTACCTCCCCCACCCCCACACCAGCGGGTTCCAGCCCCCTACCCTCCCCCCACCCCCACACCGCTGCACCAGCGGGTTGCAGCGGTGGTGGCGTCGATCGACGCCACCACTGCTGTCGCTGCAACCCGTTGGTGCAGCGGTGTGGGGGTGGGGGCCTGCAACCCGCTGGTGTGGGGGTGGGGGGGGGGGGGGGTAGGGGGGCTGCAACCCGCTTGGTGGGGGGGGGTGCTCTATTTTTTTTTTATTTTTTTTAATTTTTCAGTAATAAAAAATTCTATTTATGATATAGTATAGTTGATACCTGTTCTACCCCTCAAAAATTTGAATTTTGGCCGGAAATTTAGTATAGGTATAGTATAGTTACGATTTTCAAAGGTTGGGTATAGTATTGCAAAAGTTCAAAGGTTGGGTATATTTTCGTAAAAGAGGCTAAACGATGGGTATAGTCCGTATATTTTCCCTAGTATTTATCTTTCCATAATTGTGGTCTAAGGAATCCTAATTTTCTAGGAATATATGTTAATTCTATATTCTAGTTACCTAATTATATTATGATTAATTAATAGAGTTATTTTCAATTAAGACTCTTCCGTGATGGACGATCGAGATTAAGTCATAATTAAACCCTAACTGGAACTTGGTCATCTCTTCACCTATATATACTATGACTTTACCCATCATAAATCATACTCAATAAACACATAAATAAAGTGTATAGGGAGAAGAGAGAAACCAAGACTTCCTATCCATTGTTCGTTGACGGTTCGTGCTCACGCCTAACTGCTTTCTACCACGACACGATGAACGGAGGTATTTCCTCTTTTCTATTTACGTGTGAATCTATTTGTGACGTCATGTAGTTTAAAACGATTAAAGTCATGTAAAATTATATTTAACACTATCCACATTTCATTTGAATTCTTCTTCTTCGAAGTTTTACGTATGGCACTCTAGACTAGGTCATGTATCTGGATCTTGTCTGAGGTTTTTATGTAATAGTGGTATTTTGGGAGACTTGCAGTCTCAGGATATTTCTGATTGTAGTGGATGTAAACTTGGGAAGTTTTCTGCTTAATCACAGTACATCCACTTCTTTTGCACCATTTGATTTGATTCATTCTGATGTTTGGGGACCTGCCCCTATTCCTACAAATGGGGGGTCTTGATATTATGTTTCTTTCATTGATGACTATACTCGTTATTGTTGGGTTTACTTGATGAAAAATCGTTCTGAATTCATTGACGTTTATGCTCATTTTGCTGCATATGTGGAAACTCAACATTATAAAGTCATAAAATGTTTTAGATCTGATTTGGGTGGGGAATATACTAGTAATGGACTCTCTCACACTCTTCTTAGTGATGATACTGTGCACCAATCTTCTTGTACAGACACACCTCAGCAAAATGGTGTGGCTGAAAGAAAACATAGGCATATTGTTGAAACAACACGTTCTATGCTTTTGTCTGCTAGTGTACCTAGTAAGTATTGGGGGAGAAGCAGTTCTCACTGCTGTTTATATCATAAATAGAGTTCCAACTCCCAAGAACGCATGTATCTCTCCATATACTAAGTTATTTGGTAAAACTCCTGATTATTCACATTTGCGGGTTTTTGGGTCCACATGTTTTGTTCTTCGTCCACATGTTGAGCAAACTGAGTTGTCTTCACGTGTTGCAATATGTGTCTTTTTGGGATATGGAAATGGTCATAAGGGTTATCGGTGTTATGATCCAGTTGCTAGAAAATGTTATGTTTCTCCTCATGTTCACTTTATTGAGCATATTACATATTTTTCCATTCCTAGAAGCTCCCATAATGTGACACGGTCTGATATTATTCACATTGACCCATTTACTCTTGATGTTTCTGATATTGGAACTAATGATCCAACTTGTGAGAATATTGGTATTGGTGATGTTGTTGGGAATGACAATATTGGTGTTGGTGATGGAGACGAGTTGGGTGCTGCTGAAGAGTTACCCCTCATGTCCCTTCTCTTACGATTTCAGATCCAGCTCATGAGCGGTATTCCAGACGTACTCGTAAGTCTACTTAACTGCCTGATTTCATTTACTCTTGTTATTCTCAGCCTTTTGTTTCCTTTTTGGCATCTGTTTGGCCTCTTTGTGATCCTAACTTTTATTCTGAGGCTGCACAAGATATTGTTTGGCAAGAGGCTATGGCTGAGGAACTATCAGCTTTGAACAAAAATCACACTTGGGACTTGGTTCCTCTTCCAGTAGGGAAAAAGTCAATTGGTTCTCGATGGGTCTATAAAATTAAAACCAAAACTGATGGTTCAGTTGAGCGATATAAGGATCGTCTAGTGGCAAAAGGATTTTCTCAACAATATGGCATGGATTATGAGGAGACCTTTGCTCCTGTTGCTAAGATGACATCTGTCAGAGTTCTTATTGCAGTTGCATCAATACGACAATGGTATATTTCATAGATGGATGTAAAAAATGCATTCTTGAATGGTGATTTACATGAGAAAGTGTACATGACACCTCCTCCGGGTGTTCCTCATGACAAATGGCAGGTGTGTAGACTTAAGAAAGCATTATATGGGCTTAAGCAAGCTCCAAGAGCTTGGCTTGAGAAGTTTTCTACAACTGTTTGTTCTCTTGGCTTCTCCTCTAGTCCTAATGATTCAGCCTTATTTGTTAAATGTTGTTCTGCTGGTCGCATAATGCTTTTCCTGTATGTTGATGATATGATTATTACAGGTGACGATGTTGAGGGTATTAAGGTGTTGAACACACCTTATCTCGTTTGTTTGATATGAAGGATTTGGGTCATCTTCGTTACTTTTTAGGTATTGAAGTCGCCTCATCTCCAAAGGGCTATCTTTTGTCTCAGTCGAAGTATACTTCTGATATTTTAGAGCGAGCTCGTCTTACAGACACTCGTGTTGCTGCTACTCCTTTAGAGGTAAATGTTCGTTATACTCCTACTGGCGGTACACTTCTTCCGGATCCCACTTTGTATAGGTCTATTGTTGGTAGTTTGGTATACTTGACTATTACGCGATCGGATATTGCTTATGCCGTCCATGTTGTTAGCCAGTTTGTTGCTGCACCTACCTATGATTATTGGGATGCTGTTACTCGCATTCTTCGTTATCTTCGTGGTACTATTTATCAAAGTCTATTGTTTCCTTCGAGTTCTTCATTAGAACTTTGAGCATATATAGATGCAGACTGGGCTAGTGATCCATCAAATCAAAAATCTATCGCTAGATACTGTATTTTTCGAGGTGATTCTCTCATCTCTTAGAAAAGCAAGAAACAAGATGTTGTTTCTCGTTCTTCTACCGAAGCAGAGTATCGTGCTATGGCTTCCACCACAACTGAACGTTTGGTTACGACGCTTGTTAGGTGATATGGGGGTGTTGTTGTCATCCCCCACACCCATATATTGTGATAATAAAAGTGCTGTTCAGATTGCTCATAACTCTGTTTTTCATGAGCGTACCAAACATATTGAGATCGATTGTCATGTGACTCGACATCATTTTCAGCATGGTGTTATCTCTCTACCGTTCATCTCGTCTTCGATGTAGTTGGCTGACTTCTTTATGAAGGCACATACGATTCAGCAACACAACTTCTTTGTTGGCAAATATCAAGAGTAACTCGGTTATTGCGAATTTGCGATCATCACTAAGAATTTACTATTAAGATCATTTGACTTCCTATCTTACTTTTTTCAATTATGATTATCTCTAATTTTTTCTCTTTTAATATTTTAACTTTGTTATAATTCCAATCTCTTTGTCAAGACCCCAGACCGCACCATTCGAAACTTTCAATATGTTGGCCCGCATCAATATGGAAATTAAATAATGCATATAAAATGAAAGATACTTAAGACAGGAAAATAAAATAACATGTCAAAACATATAGGAATTATCTAACGCGCCTCACGCGCCTGCAAAACACACAGTGAAGGTGCGATTTGCGTGCGTTTTGGGCGTTTTGAGAAGCAATTTCCTTCGCCAGAAATGGCGAAGAAGAGAGCACAATGTATGATTGAAGACTACGAGGAGGAGGACGAGGGGTTTGAAGAGGAGAACGGTGAAAGGAGCATGGAGGAGCAGATCGACGGATTTCGATCTAGGGTCCAGGCGGCGGCGATTTTGAGGAGAATGAACAGGGGACGAAAGATTTGGGGGCGGAAAGGCAACAGGATTTCAGGGGCAGAGATGCGAATCGCAAAAGGGAACAGACTGACGGAGTCCGAACTAGGGTTCAGGCCGGCGGTGGGTTTGAGGAGGATGAACATGGGACGAATGTAGGGATGACAGAGTTGGGGGCAAAACAACCCCAAGAATTGAGGGACAGACCTTCAGATCGAGAAAGGGGAAATGATGTGGGTGTGATGCCTCAAAAGTTGATAAAGAGGTGGAATGCTCTTTGCAGGCAATAGAAGACCTGAAACTGGAAGTAAGGTTCAATATACAAAACCTATGAATAGGGAAACTTTGGAATTCACAGATGATGATGTTCAAGAAAATAGGGACGATTGGGAACATGCTCTGTTGGGCACAGTTTTGGGGCTAACCATCCCTTATGAAGCCATGAAGGGTTATGTAGCAGCTAGATGGCCACACCAACCAACAATACATGTAGCAGAGAGAGGATCCTTTGTTTTCAGATTTGATTCACATGAGCAGATGGTGGAGGTGCATGGGGGTGGGCCTTGGATGGTGAAATGAAGCTATTTGTTGATGCTTAAGCAATGGGAACCGGGTATGAAACTTGACCATACAACATTGAAGGACTACCCCACATGGATCCAACTGTCAGGACTGGACCTTCAGTTCTGGTCACCAAAGATGCTAGGAAAGATTGCTAGCCTTCTTGGAAAACCTTGCTATACTGACAAGATGACAACTAATAAGAGTAGACTAGCTTATGCAAGAGTTATGGTTGAACTACAATCTGGGGAAAAGCTAGTAGAGAAAATTCAACTTAAAGGCCCTATGGGAGAGGTATATGAGCAGAAAGTGATTTATGAGGGGAGACCATTTCAATGCTTCAAATGCTATAGGTTTGGCCATGCTGCTAGGAATTGTAACCCCAAAAAAGAATGGATCTTAAAACATACTGATTAGGAAGGAAATGAACCTGGTCCACCAGGCTATTTTGACCTTCAGACTCTTCATCTAGGGTTGCTGCAGCTGCATCTGGTCCATTCAATTGTGGGAATATTTTGATCAAAGGTGCATAATCTTCCCACGTAGCATTTTCACTTGAGTTATTTAACCAATTTACCAACACTTGAGCAACCTTCCGCCCATTTCGCCAAATGTTTCTTGTGTCTAAAATATTTTCTGGAGCTAAAATAACTGCTCCATTTTCGTCTGTTGGGGGTATAATGGGAATGACCTCGGTTCCGTCGTCGTAAAATGGTCGGAGTAAGGAGGCGTGAAACACCGGGTGGATCCGAGATGCCGTCGGTAGATCCAGTTCGAAGGAAACTTCTCCGATGCGGCGTAAGATACGAAAAGGGCCATAAAACCTTCGGTTGAGCTTGCTGTGCGGTTGGTCTTTTGCTGTGGTTTGTCGGTAAGTCCCTAACTTCACCAACACTAGATCCCCCGTTTCAAATGTATGATCCCGACGGTGTTTTTGGCTTTTCATTTTTTGTTGGCTTGAGTGCAAGTGTCTTTTAACACTTGCAAGATCCTAGCATGTGTTGTTAAAGTCGAGTCGATTGAAGCATGTGTTGATTGTCCTTGCGTGTAGACTGGTATAGAGTGAGGTTTGCGCCCGAACAATGCTTCGAATGACGTCAGTCCGATACTCGAATGATTGGAAGAGTTATACCAAAATTGAGCTAGTGGTAGAAATCGAGCCCATGTTTTTGGTTCATCTGTGCAAAAGCATCGTAAATAGCATTCGACTGTTCTGTTGACAACTTCGCTTTGGCCATCTATTTGAGGATGGTACGCGCTGCTAAATTTCAGCGTTGTACCTACCTGTGAAAACAGCTCTTGCCAAAAGTGACTGATAAACAAAGGATCTCGATCCGACACTATTATTTTTGGTAAGCCATGTATGCCGTAAATTTCAGTGATGAAAACAGAGGCCAATAGTGCTGCATTAAAACGAGAGGGTAGGGAAATGAACCTGGCGAACTTAGTCAGGCGATCCACGATGACCCAAATTGTAGTTTTACCATTTGAATTTGGCAAACTTGTAATGAAATCCATTGTTAGATCTTCCCATGTATTTTCTGGAATTGGCAGTGGTGTTAGTAAACTGTATGGTTTTGTCGTTGGATACTTGATTTGTTGACAAACCGTGCATCTTCTAACATATTCTTTCACTTGAATTTTCATGCGAGGCCAATAAAATGTTGCTGTGAGTCGGGCCAACGTTGATTTTGCACCAGAATGTCCGCCCGCGAGTGAATTGTGGAATTCAGCCATCAGTCTGTGCCTTAGTTCTCCAAAGTCGGGTATGTACAGGCGTCCCTTGCAATATATTAGTCCATTCAGAACTGAATAAGCAACCAACTTTGGATCATATTTGACCGTATTCATAATTTTCAGGCCTTTTGGATCAGATTCATAGAAGGTGCGGATTTGATCGACCCATGGAGCTTCCGGAACAGTCAACGCTGCAAACTCAGGTAAAGTAATATGAGACAATGCGTCATCAACTTTATTATCTTTACCAGGTTTATAGATTACCTCGTACTGAAATTCAATTAATCTTGAGATCCACTTTTGTTGTTCAGGAGTATGGATGGCTTGTTTAAGGATGTGCCTCAAACTTTGTTGGTCCGTGAAGATACGGAAAGAGTGGCCCAGAAAATAATGCAGCCACTTTTTCACCGCTCCAGTCACCGCAAAGAGCTCCAGATTATAAGCTGATTGGATTTTCATGTGGGGTGAGAGCTTGCGACTAAAGAACGCAATTGGATGATCATTTTGGGACAAGACTGCACCTATAGCAACTGCTGATGCATCTGTTGTAAGGTCGAACTGTTTTGTAAAATTGGGTAGAGCTAAAACAGGAACATATGCCATAATATCCTTAAGCTTGTTGAAAGGCGACTGGGCGGCGTCATCCCATGTAAACATCTGATTTTTTTAGTAAATTTGTGAGAGGAGCAGCGAGGGAGGCTTATTGACGCACAAAGCATCGATAGTAGCCAGTGAGACCCAAAAACCCACGCAATTCGGTTACAGTTTTCGGACTTGGCCACGCCACAATAGCTTGAATTTTATCCGGATCAACCTGAACTCCATTCTCAGAAATAATGTGCCCCAAATAATTAACAGTAGACGTCGCAAAAATACACTTTCCCATCTTAGCATAAAATTGATTAGTTGCTAATAACTAAATAACCAATCTTAAATGCCTTTCATGCTCAACCATGTCACGACCATAAATTAATATGTCATCAAAGAAGATAAGAACAAATTTTCGTAAGTACCTTCTGAAAAGATCATTCATCGCTGCTTGAAAGGTAGACAGTGCATTAGTTAGCCCAAAAAACATAACCAAGAACTCGTAGTGTCCATCGTAGGTTCTGAATGCAGTTTTGTGAACATCATCCGCTGCCATTTGAATCTGGTGGTATCCTGACCTTAAATCCAGCTTCGTAAAAATTTTAGAACCCTGTAATTCATCTAACAATTCATCAACTGTTGGAATTGGAAATTCATCTCGAACAGTGATTGCATTCAGTGCCCGAAAATCAACACAAAATCTCCATGTTCCGTCCTTCTTCCTAGTAAAACTGGAGAAGAGTATGGACTACTGCTGGGTCTGATAATACCCTCCTTCAACATTTTTGCAATCATTTCTATCATAACTGTCTTTTGATAATGTGGGTACCTGTAAGGTTTCACATTGATAGGCTAGGAATCTGGCAAAAGATATGAATATGATGATCATGTGCTCTATTAGGTGGCAACGCTACATGTGTAGCAAACACCTGTTGAAATTCAATCAACAAATCCTCTAGTCCAGAAGTGGTTTGTGTGAATAGTTCAGCTCTCTGTTTTTCATTTGAGACTGGATGAAAAGAGACAGAGTGCAACGATAAGTCTGACCTCGTGCGAATCAACCTTTCCAATTGTTTGGGTTCCACATGCTTAAACTTTGGTTCGCCACACAATTGAACCGTTTTGCCTTCATACATAAACATCATACGTGGCACAGAAAAATTTGCCACTATGTCACCTAACGTTTGCAACCATTGTATCCCTCACACCATATTCGCCCCCTGAATTGGGAGAATTAGCATCGAAATATTAAAATTAGATGAGTCCAGAGTTACCTTAACGTCATGACATTCACCATTGCGTTTTATACTTTGTCTATTCCCCACCATAACAGAAAATTCTGACCTCACAATGATTGGTAAATCCAACAATTTTGCAATTCGTGGTTGCATGATGTTGTGTGTACTTCCTGTATCAATTAAAATTGATATGTCCTTACCCTTGATCTTGCCTGAAACTCTAAGTGTTTTGGGAGATGGTTTTCCCACAAACGCAGCTAGTGAGAGATGGAACTATGCCTCTGATTTGCTTGATTTCTGTAATGATCTGGCTGGAGGTAAAGGTAGAGCACCTAACTCCTCATCTTCAATTTCCAAATCCAAATCAGCCTCATCAATCTCGAATTTTGAATTATCTTCATCGTTTGTGATGAGTGTGAGAAATTGAGCAGCCTTGCAACGGTGGCCTGGGCCATACTTTTCCTCACAATTAAAACACAGACCTTTGGCCCTTCTTGCTTGCATTTCGGCCTGATTCAACCTGCGAACAGGGAAAGGATTTGTAGCACGTGGAGCAGGCAATGCCAACGTGTTGTTATGCACAATGTTGTTGTTATTTGTGTTCCCAATTCTTTGTTGATATTGACGATTACGAGCACTGTTAAGCTTGCGTTCAATTGCTTTTGCTAAACCAATGGCTTGGGGCAGCGCTGTTGGTTTTAGAATGGCCAAATCTTGTTGTATGTCCCATCGTAAACCTGATATAAAACAATTAAGAATGGCCCCGAGGCTCAAACCTGTCACACAATTGCATATATCTTCAAATTCTGCTTGAAAATCAGTCACCGAACTAGTTTGCCTTAATTTGAATAGTGTCGCTTGATGATTTTCATAACTTGAGGGACTGAATCGAAGAGACAGATCTCTTTCAAAGGCTTCCCAAGTGTGAAGCTGAAAATTGTTATGCATCCATTTATACCAACTACGAGCACGCCCAACCATGCGAACGGCTGCCATTCCTAACCGCTGTTCCGATGGAATATTATAATTGGTAAAATATAGTTCAGCTTGAAAAAGCCAATCCAATGGTTCAGTGCCATCAAAAATAGGTAATTCAAGTTTTGATGGTTTAGGATATTGAAAAAGTGGATTTGTTGTGGTGTTAGCTTGATTTAGGTTAGTGGGGCTGTCAACATGATAATATGGTTGGGAAGATTGAGCATGGTGAAAAGCACTAGAAACATGTGGGCCCTCTTTTTCCTGTGTTTTTTGAAGGAACGAACGAATTTCAGCCAAAGCCAAATTCACATTTTCTGATTGCTGCTGATTTTCACGACGGATTGCAGCCATTTGTTCGTTTTGTTCCCTATTTTCGAGTCGTACTTCAGCTAGTTCACCTTGGAGTAAACGTATTGACTCCACCATTTGCACTGATTCTTCCGTATTTTGTGATTTTGGAGGCATAGTTGCTCTGCTTGAAAGCACCAATGATAAGAACACAAGATTAATCCTTATTCGAGAAAGGATTAGAAACTCCAATTTAAGAAAATAATTACTTAATATTTGATTGAATGAATTCTGAATTACAATCAGGGAACTTAAATAAAGGAATTCAACGTACAACCCACTAAGTCATGGCATGAATATAGGTCACTACTTCACGACTAATGACTTAGTCTCATTGACTTAATCAAATACTAAATTACTAATTAATGAAATACTAATTAAATAAATAATATAAAATGAAAGCAACATTCTGAATTACATCGCATAGTCCGTAGCCCAATATGGAGGTAATTTGGTGCGCTTAGGCTTGCTCTGAATTGGGCCCGTAACATTTAGCATCGGACATTGTATGGGTGAAGGTTCTCCTTCGTTTGGTTTAGTTGTCGCGACTAATTCACTCATGGTTCGAAAAACAAAAACTTTTTGATTTACTTATGAGGGTTTTAGTAATTTCTTTCGGCAGCACTACTGTTTCATGTATATATAAATTTGTGCTCTGGCTCTTATTAGCTAAAAATCGAATTTTATAAAGTTTCATGGTGTACATTGAGGTCTCTCAAAATTTATAGACAAAGGAACGATACTTTAATTTACTGAGTGCCCAAAAAACTATATATATATTATCATTCATAGTGCTTGCTTCATTTTTTGAGATTCCTATAAAGATAAGATATTGGTTTAATAAAATCATGTCTACGAGACATGAAAATTATGAAATAACAAATAAAACTGCTTTATGTAAAATGGAACTAAGGAAGCATACATGCATGCAATCATACAAACGGGAAGAGAAACACGACTTATTAGGAAGTCTTATACAATAAGCACTATATAATAGGTACTAATTAAAATACTGATTAAGAATCCTTCTTGATTTCATTCAACTGGCAAAGTCCTTCTAACAACAGGGATAACATGAAGTTCATCTTTCCTTCGAGCCGTGATGGCAGAAGTCTCACTCATGTCCAATTCTTCCGGCTTCATTTGATTCGGCAGGACCCAATCGAAATGGTACAAAAGCATCGCAAGAGGGAGTTCAACATTCACAAGACCAAATGTCATTCCGGGACAAATCCTTCTTCCCGCGCCAAATGGGATGAATTCAAAATCTTTTCCTTTGTAATCAACATGATTTTCAAGAAACCTCTCTGGTTTAAAGCTTTCGGGATCATCCCAATACTTTGGATCCCTTCCGATTGCCCAGGCGTTTACTATAACACGGGTTTTGGCCGGTATTTTGTATCCGTCAATCTCACAATCTTCCCTAGATTCTCTAGGAGCCAACATCGGTACAGGTGGATGCATCCTCAATGTCTCCTTAACAACTAACTTTAAGTAATTTAGTTCATCCAAGGAAGATTCCTCAACAAATCCTTTGGCATCAAAGACCCCTCGGACCTCATCTTGAGCTGTCTTCAGGGTTCTTGGGTGTCTCAGCATTTCCACCATAGCCCAATCAACAACCGTGACCGATGTCTCAATTCCAGCAGCAAACATGTTCTGTTTCACACAAGATATATTTACTAAATACTCTTGCATCAAATGGTCATGAGACGCATTATTCTAGCTTGAGGTTTCAAATAAAACGGCGAAAAATACTGACCATTAACAAGGCTTTAACGTTTTCACTAGTTAAAGGCAGCTCAGCGTCTTCTTGGAATTTTAAAAGGACATCTAACAGATTTTCATTTTCGCTGTGATCATCAATCGTCCTTGCGGCAATGGACCGTCTGTGCTGAGCAATGATACTCTCGAGTATCCTGTCCAATTCTCCATGCAGCCTTTCAATCTTGTTCTTCAATCCACTGAACTTACTAAGAAGTTTGATGGAGGGATACAAATCTGCTATGTAAAATCCTCCCATAAACTCAACCATTTGTTTAGTGATAGATAAGAACAACGCTTGTTCGTCCGTCTTCTTTCCAATAGAGGCCTAGCATTAATTGGAGAATTCGAACATAATTAGTAAATGTTAATGATCTCTACCAGCTCAATTTCTTAGATGAGATGTCACTTCAATATGGCATGATATGTCACTCATGCCTAAACAGGATCTTGTGTTCAAATCCTACCAAGCGCTAGGCACTACAAAAAAGTGTCATATTTCCAGTGTAAAGAAATGTTTACCACCATGTGCGTGATGGGATGTGTTAGAGAATATATATATGCATATATATTAATATTAATGAACATCAATACTCTGTACAAATTGAAATGTTAAATGAGACCACAATCTAATACCTGCGTGATAATATCATAACTCGTCAACCCAACATGTTCAGTGAGATTGATTGTTGAACCCGCGTTGGAGGCAATCCACTTACAAAGTTTCATAAACTCCTCTCCTCTTAAGGTTCTGAATGATTGAACGCGCTTGGTACTCAAGAGTTCCAACAAACATATTTTTCGTACTTTCCTCCAGTATTCGCCATACGGTGCAAAAACCACATCCGTTCCTCCATAGAAAAAGGCGTCTGAAGCGAGAGACGAAGGCCTCGAAGCAAACACGATGTCATGCGTTTTCATAACCTGTTTCGCGGCTTCAGGGGAAGAAACGATAATGGTGGGGATTTCACCAAGTTTCATGTGCATAAAGGGTCCGTACTTGATCGACAAACGTCTTAGGAGATGATGGGGTGGATCAGAACTAAATAGCATAAGGTGCAAATTGCCGATGAACGGCAACTTTCGTGGCCCAGGAGGCAGTCTGAAATTAGTCGTTTTGGAACGGTTGCTTAATTTCTGAAGTACAAATACAAAGACCAAAAATGAAAAGAACATCACGGAATATGAAAATCGAACCTCCATAAGGTTAGTATGCTAGTTATTACAACGTGTAGTACACATTCTGATTTACCATATATAGCCACAATATTTAAAGTAAAGGGCCATACTTCTATCTATGACATTAATAGTACTCAAACCAAACAACGCCATGCCTATGAACTTAATACGAGTTATTATAGTTTAACTAGTTATTTATTTATATTTGAAAAATATAAAAGACTATATACTATGCAAAAGGCCTCATGGACGGGAGATGAAGAACTACGCAAAGCATGCCGCGCTATAATTTCATACAAGAGGCAAAAGACCCGAAACTTTTAAACTAATAATATAACTATCTTAAGATTTATATATTTTGAGTTCTAGATTTGGAGGAGATTAACATTCAAATATCATATCCCACCTCAAACTATATGCTTAGTTGGTAAATAAAATATCATATTCCACCCCAAACTATATGCTGAAGAGGAAATCACATTTTAGCCGGAATTTGTCCCGTTCGAGGTATTTTTTCGCCTACTTTTTGTCATCAACTTCTAAAATACATCTAGTACAACACATATGTGCCGGGTAACGGGAAAAAATCCGGCCAAGAATGGCCAAAAATAGCCGAACACCCGGCCAGTGACCAAATCGAACATAATGGTATAGTTTAAGGGGCAAATCGCTTATTTATTTTATTTAAGGACGATTTCGCAAACACGTACATAGGTCAGTGGGTTTGATGCATTTATCCCTTTTAAATATATAAAGACATGCTCATTGACATGTAACTGTAGTATCTCCTTTACATTTTTGCGCATCCAAAATTGTGTTTTTCTTAAGAGTTTTTGGTTTACTACAAATAGATGTGTCTCCGTCATGATTATTTTTATAATATAATACAAATAGAGAAAATATATTTTTAATTAAGTTGGAAGGCAACTGAGAATTGATGGAGCTTCTTAGCTGAAGTTCGTTATTCGAGTGCAAATAAATAATTCTTGAATGTTCATTGTATTTTGAGAGTAAACGTCCAGAGATTCGTAACACTATTGCATCAAGGGAAACACTATTCTTAGTGTGCTTTGAATCAGAATTTTCGTTCTGACTTTCACATATTTAATTTCTTCATTGTATTTCGTCATTATTTTTATATGCATGTTGGCCATTATTGTATGCGTCTTGCGTTGATTGTGATTCAGCCCCCCTATATATATGACGCCATTCAACACACACACACACACATATATATATATATATATATATATATGGGATAAAAGCATCAAGCCCCCTGAACTATGCACGTTTTTGCGACTTGCCCCCTAAACTAATTTAATAAGCGTTTTGCCCCCTAAACTATGCACGTATGTTCGATTTGCCCCCTGGCCGGGTTTTTGGTTATTTTTTGGCCATTCTTGGCCGGAATTTTTCCCCTTACCCGACACATATGTGTTGTACTAGATGTATATTAGTAGTTGATGACAAAAAGTAGGCGAAAAACCATCTCGAACAGGGCATATTCTAGCCAAAATGTGATTTCCTCTTTAGTGTATTTTAGCCGGAATATGCCCCGTTCGATGTATTTTTTCGCCTACTTTTTGTCATCAACTACTAATAGACATCTAGTACAACATATATGTGTCGGGTAAGGGGAAAAATTCCGGCCAAGAATGACCAAAAATAGCCGAAAACCCGGCCAGGGGGCAAATCGAACAGACGTGCATAGTTTAGGGGGCAAAACGCTTATTAAATTAGTTTAGGGGGCAAGTCGCAAAAACGTGCATAGTTCAGGGGGCTTGATGCTTTTATCCCTATATATATATTCATTAATTATCCTGAATCTTGATTTATGAATTGAAGACTAAATATTCAAAACTGCCTCCATCATACGTAATATAGATATTTTCTAGTTCTAATCTAAGGTCTATATATGTCCATAAAACTTGTCCAGCCCAATTAGGTAGTTTAATAAATACCCGTCCGTTCTATAACTAGTCAGCAGTCAACTTGGAGTCATGTTCCAACATACTTTTTGTTTTTGTTTTTAATTGACGAAAAAAACACTAACACAAAATTACGCTTTAGTCACAAACGTAAAATTCGTGATATCTTTTCTTTAACACATTTAGCTTTGATATGTTTTGAGCGTTTTGATTTTTAAGATACTATATTTTGTAACGGCACAAATGAAATGTGGTAATCCAATTCAAAATAATATTCAACTGTTTCCCAGCATCATACATCAGTACTAAACTTCTAAATTTATAAAACTATATATCAATATAATAAACATGAATGCGCGTTGTTCTTTGGTAGGAGGGTTGTCCTTTTTTTTTATGAATTAAATCAGAAATTTTGTCCTTTCATTTCCGCCCTCATATATTTCATTGAATCAAATACACATGTATTGGAGACTAAACCACGAAGGCCATACTATTTAAGATTTGTGGTTCAGGAGGATATCTGAAACACGTGAATCTTATTATCTATTAAATTAATTTGAATTTATTCAAGATAAAGCCAGACAAGGAAATCGATGACTTTACAAGTGTTAGAGAAAAAATGTTCAATTGCCCAAAACTTATGGCGTAATGAATGATTTTGAATGGCTTGTCTAGAAATCGTTTGCGTCCTCACATTTGGTTGGAGTGCCGTATAGTCCACGTAGTCTCTATAAATCGAGCTCAGATAATAATTGTTTCCAATAATAATTGTTTCACTACATGTCCCTAGCCAGGATAAAGGATAATATTGTGGTTGACTTATAACAGACAACGTAAAAACTCCGTCACATCCTATGATATGAACCATACTATGAATTTTCTTGGGGCGTTCTCTACTCAGGGACGCTCTACATCAGACCCTGAGCGTAGTGATAAATGGGCAAGGGTTGCTAGGTCGTCGCCCGGAAGCGACACGCCACATCGACGCCCGGGTGTGGTGTCAAATGAGCAAGAGTTCCCTCACCTTCCAAGACGGGTGAGGGTAAAGAAGTTAGTCCAAGAATGACGAGTTCGCCTAGCATCATGGAATGTGGGGTCACTTACAGGAAGATGGGCCGAGTCAGCTGAGGCAATGTCCAGGAGGAGGATCAACATCTTATGCATATAAGAGACCAACTGGGTTGGTGAGAAGGTCAAAGTAGTAGACCTTTGGGGTTGTAAGCTTTGGTATATCGAGACAGAGAAGAACTGAAATGGTGTTGGGATCATCATAGTTAAGCTTTGGCTCGAGGACGTGGTGGAGGTCAGAAGGAAGGGCGACATGATCTTACTGGTCAAGTTGGTCATAGGCGAGGATATCTTGAATGTCATTAGTGCCTATGCACCACATATAGGACTAGACGAAGTTGTGAAACGTAAGTTTTGGGAAGATTTGAACGAGATGGTACAAAGGATCCCTAGTAGGGAGAAACTCTTCATTGGAGGTGACTTTAATGGTCATGTAGGATCTAGCCCTGATGGGTTCGAGGACATCCACAACGGGTATAGCTTTGGGGATCGCAATGAGCCGGGCAACACTATCTTAGACTTCGCCCTCTCCTATGATTTGCTTGTAGCAAATACTTGGTTTAAGAAGAGAAAATCTCATTTGGTCACTTATAGGAGTGAGTCAAATAAGAGCTAGATAGATTTCTTCTTAGCTAGGAGGGTGGATAGAAGTCGTTGCTTAGATTGTAAGGTCATCCCCGGAGAAAGTGTGGTTACGCAACATAGGCTTTTGGTGTTGGATATTAGACTGCGGCAAGGGTTGAAGAGGAGTAAGCGTCAGGTGGAACCTAGAATTAAGTAGTGGCAGCTTAAGGAGTCTACTTAAAAGGCCTTCGTGGAGCGAGTGGTTCAAGAGGTAGATTGGAAGATTGACGACGTTGTAGATGCAACTTGGACCAAAATGGCTTGTTGTATCAAGAAGGTAGCTAACGACCTCTTAGGTGAATCCCGAGGTAGTAGCCTGATAGGTAAAGATACGTCATGGTGGAATGAAGAAGTGAAGGCGGCAATCAAGGCTAAACGAGATTGCTACATGTATTTGAAGAAGAACTATGATGGAGCAAGCTTTGAAAAGTATAAGCTAGCCAGAAAAGAAGCAAAAAAATTGTTCGACTAGCGCGAGAGGCTATGTACAAGGAAATTTATGAGAAGAGGGATAGCAAGGAGTCCGAGAAGGATATATACAAAATTGCTCGCATTAGAGAGGAAGACTAGAGACTAGGTGCAGTGAAATGCGTTAAAGATGAAGGTTAGTATGTCTTGGTGCGTGAGTATCAGGTCAAAGCATGGTGGAGGGAGTACTTTGAGGGTCTGTTCAATAGAGGCCCCACCCAAGCAGTGGGTGAGATCTCGCAGTCTCCTCAGGATCTGAACTGCAATTTTATGCGCCGTATTAGAAGGTCGGAAGTCAAAGATGCTTTGAAGAGGATGAAGACTCCAAAAGCTGTTGGCCCAGATGGTATCTCTATCGAGGCTTGGAGAAGTATGGGAGAGATAGAGGTGATCTGGTTGACGGACCTCTTTAACAAAATATGGCGAACAAATAAAATACCAGAAGAATGGAGGAAGAGTACGCTAATGCCTCTATATAAGAATAAGGGCGATGTCCAAGACTGTTCTAACTATCGTTGAATAAAGATTATGTCTCATACCATGAAGCTATGGGAGAGTGTGATCGAACACCGATTGAGACAAATTATTCCCATATCTGAGAATCAATTTGGATTTATACCTGAAAGGTCGACCATAGAGGCCATCCATTTGATTCGTTAGCTCATTGAACGCTTTCGTGAAAACAGTAAAGATTTGCATATGGTCTTTATCGACTTAGAAAAGACATATGTCAAAGTACCTCGAGAGGTATTATGGTGGACCTTGATGAAGAAGGGGGTACCCATTAAATATATCAACATCATAAAAGATATGTATGAGAATGTGGTGACAAGTGTCCGAACTTGTGGCGGTTTAACAGACGTCTTCCCAATTACAATTGACTTACATTAGGGGTCAGCTTTGAGCCTATTTTTGTTTGCCATTGTAATTGATGTAATCACCAGAACCATCCAAGACCGAGTCCCATGGTGTATGTTGTTTGCAGACGATATTGTCCTCATCGATGAGACAAGAATGAGAGTTAACGCTAAATTAGAACGATGGAGACAAACATTAGAAGCACGAGGATTTCGACTAAGTCGAACGAAAATAGAGTACCTCAAATGCAAGTTTAGCAAATAACGAAAAAACAACGATGGCATGGTTCAGTTGGATGGCTAAGAGATAACGAGAAGTACGCATTTTCGGTATTTAGGCTCCATACTATAGATGGATGGAGAGTTAGACGGAGATGTCAACCACCGCATCCAAGCTGGATGGACAAAGTGGGAGAGTGCAATAGGGATCCTGTGCGATCGTAACTTTCCTTTAAAGCCTGAAGGAAAGTTCTATCGTACGACTATTAGACCTACTTTTCTTTATGGCTCCGGGTGCTGGGCTATTAAGCAAAGTCATGCACATAAAATGAACGTTACAGAGATGCGTATGCTTCGGTGGATCTGCGGTAACACCAGGAGAGATAAGGTGCACAGTGAAGAAAATGCGAGAAAACCGTTTAAGATGATTTGAGCATGTTAAATACAAACACATAGATGCACCGGTACGACGAGTTGGAGATCTAGACTTAGGACAGAGACTAGAGCTCGTGGGAGACCGAAAAAGACATGGATAGAGGTCATACGGAACGACATGAAGCTAAAAGATCTAAATGAAGACATACTCGTCAACCGAAACATATGGAGGCAAAAGATTCATGTTCACGACTCGACGTGATTCATTCATGGTTCATATAGCCTGCCACAAGTTAATTGGGATTACATATTTGTTGTTGTTGTTATTACATTTTCTGGCATGCATGGTATCTTCAAATTTTCATATGTTCTTAAGATTGGTGAACATTAAAGATAATACAAAACAGTATTTATGAACAAAGATGTCATGGATAACAATTACTAAGTATATATATGAACGAACTATACGATAAGAATTACGTTTCTCATAATATCCTTGCCCACCTTATATAGTAAGTAAACCTTCGAAATGAAATCATGACCGTATTTCGTATGCCTTAGTTTTTTCCAATTTTTTACTACGTAAGGCAGTGCAGATTCAATCGAAATGATTAATTCCATTCAAGATTAGGTGTGATGACAACTAAGTTATATATGACCTTATTATCCGATAGGAAATTCAACCGTTATAACATCATAATTATAATAAGTAAGAACAATAATTATGGAGCGACAAATTAAAAGCAATAGAAGAAGTTAATACAAAAAAGAAAAAGAAAGATAGATATTTTTACCAAAATAAAGTTTTCCCAACTAGATCATGATGAGCGTACATATGACATCAACTGTCTATTCATTTATATGCTTTTTATTGAGAGTGACTCACCTTCACGTGGTGAGTATATTGGTATTCGTATCATAAACACATTGCAATATTATTGTTGTAAAACTATAACGTATGAATATTTAGAAACAATGATGGTTACACCATCGAATTGGACACGAATACTCCTAGAATACGCCGGACATGCAAGGTAGTATGACGACATAATTCATCAACGCAATCTTATGGCGTCCCCAATACGTATCTTAGCATCCCTATTTAAGATACAACATCGAATGAGTCTACACATAATGTTAAATCATCAAATCATATATACAATCTGTAACTTTCCATTATTGGAAAGAATTTGTAATTCTGGCAATTCTGTTATTAACAGAATTCCAGAAATAATTAAATAGCTGTTAGTACTAGTTAGCAGTATTGTTAGTTAGTTTTAGTTAGTTTTTCTTCCCGTTTTTCTTCCCTTCCTCACACTCCAACTTACAGGAGTATTAGTCAGATATATATATATATATATATATATATATATATATATACACACCATTACACACCACACAAGACAATTCATTCAGTTATATTTTTCATTCTTGATCAATAAAAATTTTCATAATGTTTCTTTCATCTTCTCTCTTCTTGTTGATCTGAAATCACAAGTTATCACATAACTACACATACTTTCAGCAAATGAGTCTATATTTTGCAAAATCCTACACAGGAAGCACAACCAAACATTGTGATTCACGAATGAAGTCCAACAGAAATCCAACGTTGTATGAAGGGTGTAAGATCTTTGATCTATATTACTTATAATCGGATGCAGTTGCACTTGACAGTAGTTGCAACTGCACTCGTAAGTAAGACAGATGACAATTCTTTAACGTTTAAAAACTGTTTTACTGTTGCAATTGGTATTGGACAGTTAAACATAAAGCGATAAAGAACACAAAAGGTTTTTAACGTGGTTCGGTCCAAATGGTCCTAGTCCACGGGGTTTTCACCCAAGGTTTGACTCAAACTGTTTCCTACTTAAGAATTACAATGAAGGATTTAAATCAACTCATATACTAGACTCCCTCTAACATATGCAGTTGCAACACCTAACCCTTAACTTGTTTTCAGAAACACGTTTGAATCGAAGACACACTAAGCTACTCCAGAGACCCTCTGACTTAATGCTCTTTACCAAATGACTCGATACAAGACTGACTGCTTAATATCCTTTTTAAAGTGTCCTTCAATTATGTCGAGTCTTCTCCTTATATAGGCATGAACAGAATCTCTGCAGATCTTCAGTTGTAACCTCGCAGATCTTCTTTCCTTAACAGATAAGCTCTGCGTATCTCCAGTTGCAATCCACACGGATCTTCTTTCCTTATCTAATATATTCTGCAAGATAAATCTGAATATATCCAATGTACATGCCTATTAAATATGTCTAGATACATAATAAGGAGATAATGTTAAACAAAGATAATCTTGGAAGATCTTGAAAGTCTATCTTAAAAAGATAAGATCAAACAAAGATAATCTTGGAAGATATTGAAAGTCTATCTTTAAAGGATAAGGAAAATATCTAAAATATATTCCATAAAAATATTTGACTTTCTATATCTCAACAAAAGATATTTGACGAAGATTCTTCCCTAAACGATCAGATATCAAATTATCATTTTAAAGAAAAACGAAATATTTTCCTTTTAAATATAATTTCCAGAATATAGGATCAAGGGAATATTCCGTTTCGCCAAAACGCTGATTTACGTAGTTGCAACTGAGCTGTCTGGATGACGTTGCAACTGACAGATTCACTATCCGAAAATAGCGTGACTTTCCTGCATAAACAGACATTGAATACTTTCCAACATATAATCAATCAACATGATTTAGGAAAGATATGCAACACAACAAGGAAAGTCAATTTCATCACAATCCAAAGGGCAAGTCAATCAACAGGAAAGTTTCCTTCTTTCAAGATTATCACAATAATAAGCATGAAAACATTTGACCTGCAAAAAAGATAATATTCCATAAATTGAGCTCCTAAATAAGGCAATCAAAGATTTCCTTCAATTAATGGAAACTATATCTCACTTAATTTCTTTTATTAAATCAATTGACATTGATTTAAATAATTTCCAAAACGTTGTCAACATAATCTCCAATTTATTTACGTGGAAATAACATTGGTCCTAACAATCTCCCCCTTTGACTCGTTTTGGCAAAACCATGTATATCCAAAGAAATTAAGTAGAACTCTTGCAATCAACAAAAGAAACTTTGCCAGTGATTAAATAAAGAGATGAGTGAAAACACATATCACTGCAATTGTTGCAACAAACGTAAAACTGGAACTGCCATGAGGGCACCAGTCAAACGCTCTCTCCCCCTCGGTTCATGCATACCTTTGCCCTACCATTTAGGTTGAGCTTGGCATAATACATTTCTTGGCTAACTTCTCCCCCTTTTTGACATAACGAGTCAACGGGTGTAAATCTGTAGAATGCAAAGAGAAATTCTCTAAACAAGCATTACCAAGATAATATTAATAATCAGCAAGGTTGTAGTAGCAAGCTATAAGCCCAGAACCCAAGTTGCAGAATGGCAACAAACGAGGGTCATATGCTCAGCTATAAGCCTGGAACCCAAGTTGCATAATGGCAACAAACAAAGGTCATATGCTCCTTCGTTGATTTCTTGACAAAAGTTGACAACAGCAATGCCCTGCATGAAGCGGTTAGACACCAAGCACAAGATGTAATAATATATCTAGAAGTTGCAACTGAATGATGTATGCCACATATGTCACCTCTTAACTTGATCTTCCCCTTTTTGTCATAGCAAATCAAAGACCCTGACAACGAGATGGAGTCTCAATATCCCGGAGCATATCACATGTATATTTGTTGTAACTGGTAAACCACATGTTCCAACAACTAATGGCAAAAGAATTTTGCTCCCCCTTAAATTAAGCATAGCTTCAACAACCGCTATGCCCCAAACACAATCAGCGCACCAAAAGATAGTTAACTATATAAAAATAATTAACTAAGTGCTTTAGAAATTCACCCCTGGATATGTTGCAAACAAAGTTACAGCATGGACTTTAATACCAAAAGACAATCACTTGAATCACCCTGTGAAACAGTCATGATACCATGAGACACACATGTATCAATCTCACATAGAAGATGTTCCTCAGATGTATACTCATAAAAAGAGATATGATTGATGCAGCTTTGCCATGATGATGCAATCAGAAGTCTGAGTCCATAAAAGTTCTACAAAAACATGACATGTCGTCTCAACAAATTCTCTTAAAAAAGCAGTGACAAAAGATAGAGAGAATTTTGAGTAACAAAAAGTGCATGAGAACTAGAGAAAACAACAAGTACATGCCATAAGTACCAAAGTTGCAACAAGCAACACAGTGAAAAGACATTTCAAAAAATCAGGCAGAGAATGCCTAAAATGTGGAAGCTCCAATGACATGATGTGCTTGGATGATATTAGATGCTAAAGTACGCATTCACGGTTCAAGTCACACAAAATGTTTAAAATGGTCAAGTTCGGAGATGTGACACATGGGCATTAATGAACAAAACTTGACTAAGTAAAATACCATCACCAAAAAAACTTTGTACTTATCCACTTGAACTGGTAGCTTTCACTCTAACTCATTTTTGGTATGGGGTAGCTCTTTTCAATGAGTAGACGCGTGAAATGTGAATTGATAGCTTTCACTCCCATTCCTTTTAGGTCAGGTAGCTTTTTCCAGTCATCACATAAACACATTATCCTCTTTAAATGATAAGAGAATACTTTTCTTTCCTTTTTTTTTTTTTTTTTTTTTAAGAATTGAGTACTAGGAGAATGGTGAGGTAATCCACATAAAATCAGTTCTGAACTCATCTTATGCAACCAGTGATCATACTCAGAACGAGACAATGAAAAACAATTCGGACAAACCTATGAAATGAATTCAATAGTATACAGATCATCCTAGTTGCAACACGACCACTGTTGCAACTTACATAAGGCAGTTTCTGGAGACTTTCTTAGGGTCTCAACTGTAACTGCATGCAGTACCTTAGTACATATAACAACAAGTTATCTCTTCAGACATGCGTAAAAACAACAATTTGAAAAAACTCATGTTTGTGAAATCTTTTACGAGTACAGAGATCATAAGCATATCCAGACAAACAGAAAATACAACTTAGATAGACTGTATGAGATAAGAAAATTGCCATTAAATCATCGTAGTTGCAACTGGTCACTCTTGCAACAACAATATGCACATGTCGAATAACAAGGTCTCAAACACACAACAACTCAGGATTAGCATGAGAATATGTCCAAGCAAAGATAAAGCAAATTAGAAAAAAAATATTCGCAAAAGTCAACAAAAGTAACAACACAACTTGCCATATTTCCTTATCAATAAATTCAAATAGGGAACTCATGCAGACCATTAAACCAATCAGTCATACCTTCATCAAAAGAATCAGATCTAGATAATGAACTTATCTTGATTCGTTCAATCATGTTCTGCTTTGTTGCAACAGACTCTACTCGATTACTTAATACAATCGCATTGAGCTCTGTCAATTTTCCAATTGCAACAGCAAATGCAGCAGAAGTTCCAACATCATCTAGCTTCAGAATTCCAGTCCATTTGTGACTACGAGTCTCTTCGTTTGCAGATGCATCTACAAATTCCAACAACACCTTCGGCACAGCTTTTGAAGCAGCATTCTGTTGCAACAAAAATATGGCTGATCATTTGGTTCTTACATCGTTGCCATGCATTACAAGGCTCAAGTTGCTTCCTCTATTTGGTAGAAGCTTCACAGCATATTCCTACAATAAAACTTTTAGTTAGTTTCACGTTAACTAACCTTTTGAGCCACAAAAAAGTTTCATCAAAAGAATGTAATTGACATTATCTAAGAAGTTGGGTTTACGTGATTCACAAATTTTAATCAATTTAGCAAAAAGTTCCTCCACGTGGAGCACATCCTTGATTCGTGAAATCTCGTCAACATACACAAATCTTATATAGAGAATTCCTTCATTCTTTCCATTTCCAACCATAATCTCTCTTTTTTATTCTTTAACACATTTTGACAATAAGTTATTAGTTACATTCGTAATTCTAAAGCCTCCTTTGTCAAGATAATATGGTTTAGGTGAACACCCATAGACACGTGAATCAGTAGACAAGCACAAGAGATTACAAATTTTCAACCAAACTTGTTTATCCAGTAAAGTTGCAACACTCTGTGTGAATATTGTCTCAATATGATCAATGCAAGTTGCAACACAGAATAGCCATGGGGATTAAGACAGGCTTATGAAAATAAAGATTCTTCCAGAAGTTAGAACAACTTGATGTACTGTGACTTTTTGTACTACAATGGAAGATCAACATATACTTGCCAAGGTCCTTTGGAGAAAGAACACTTTTAAAAATACGATAAGGGTGGGAAACATTACCATGATGCCCTCGCATTAGAGAGATAAAACCACCTTGTATACCTTTCACAAGAATGCACTTTTCTTGTAATTTTCCATCAACAACAAGTCTCACTTGGTTTTGGGAAGGTTTCTCTTGGACCTCTGGATTTGATTTATCATCTTGCTCAGAACCATCTTCAAATATTGCCCAAACATTTGTGGCAACTGGTGATGTTGCAACAGGTGTAGTTGCAACTGGTATTGTTGCAACAAGCATAGTTGCAACTGGTATTGTTGCATCAGATGATATAACATAATTTTCCATGCATTTAATACCTTTATCCTTCCTTTTGATACTAAGATCATTAGCAGCGGAATTTGATTTAATAAAATCAGAGTCGGAAGGGATAAGATTCTTACCTTTGTATTTCCATGATTTATGCATTTCTTGGAGTTTCATTAAAAGAGGTGTTAATGATTGAGCATGTCCATCATTCTTATTTGATTTTGAGTCCTCCTTGACTTCATCTTGAAACACCATACTCTTCGTTGATGACTCAATTTCTTCTTTCTCAATTGATGTTCCTTCATAAGCCAACCTGAGAGTATTCCACATCTCTTTAGTTGAAACACAATTAGATATTAATAAATTATTAATATCAACAGAAAATAAAATAATATCCACGGCGCTGGAGTTTTGGCTGGCCATAAGATATTCATCATCGATCCAGTCTAAGACATCTTTGACAATTTTATTCTCGTAAGACGGCGGAGACCATCCTCTAAGTATGATTTTCCATGCCTTGAAATCTTTGGACTTGATAATGATTTCCAATCGGTATTTCCAATACAAATATTTTGAATTATTAAGCGGTGGTGGCCATAACACCAATGCTCCATCCTTAATATTGTCCATACCTGCAAAACAAGATCTTAAATCCAGAATCTCACTAAATAATGTGTTAGTGACCGGCTCTGATACCACTTGTAAGATCTTTGATCTATATTACTTATAATCGGATGCAGTTGCACTTGACAGTAGTTGCAACTGCACTCGTAAGTAAGACAGATGACAATTCTTTAACGTTTAAAAACTGTTTTACTGTTGCAATTGGTATTGGACAGTTAAACATAAAGCGATAAAGAACACAAAAGGTTTTTAACGTGGTTCGGTCCAAATAGTCCTAGTCCACGGGGTTTTCACCCAAGGTTTGACTCAAACTGTTTCCTACTTAAGAATTACAATGAAGGATTTAAATCAACTCATATACTAGACTCCCTCTAACATATGCAGTTGCAACACCTAACCCTTAACTTGTTTTCAGAAACACGTTTGAATCGAAGACACACTAAGCTACTCCAGAGACCCTCTGACTTAATGCTCTTTACCAAATGACTCGATACAAGACTGACTGCTTAATATCCTTTTTAAAGTGTCCTTCAATTATGTCGAGTCTTCTCCTTATATAGGCATGAGCAGAATCTCTGCAGATCTTCAGTTGTAACCTCGCAGATCTTCTTTCCTTAACAGATAAGCTTTGCGTATCTCCAGTTGCAATCCACGCGGATCTTCTTTCCTTATCTAATATATTCTGCAAGATAAATCTGAATATATCCAATGTACATGCCTATTAAATATGTCTAGATACATAATAAGGAGATAATGTTAAACAAAGATAATCTTGGAAGATCTTGAAAGTCTATCTTAAAAAGATAAGATCAAACAAAGATAATCTTGGAAGATATTGAAAGTCTATCTTTAAAGGATAAGGAAAATATCTAAAATATATTCCATAAAAATATTTGACTTTCTATATCTCAACAAAAGATATTTGACGAAGATTCTTCCCTAAACGATCAGATATCAAATTATCATTTTAAAGAAAAACGAAATATTTTCCTTTTAAATATAATTTCCAGAATATAGGATCAAGGGAATATTCCGTTTCGCCAAAACGCTGATTTACGTAGTTGCAACTGAGCTGTCTGGATGACGTTGCAACTGACAGATTCACTATCCGAAAATAGCGTGACTTTCCTGCATAAACAGACATTGAATACTTTCCAACATATAATCAATCAACATGATTTAGGAAAGATATGCAACACAACAAGGAAAGTCAATTTCATCACAATCCAAAGGGCAAGTCAATCAACAGGAAAGTTTCCTTCTTTCAAGATTATCACAATAATAAGCATGAAAACATTTGACCTGCAAAAAAGATAATATTCCATAAATTGAGCTCCTAAATAAGGCAATCAAAGATTTCCTTCAATTAATGGAAACTATATCTCACTTAATTTCTTTTATTAAATCAATTGACATTGACTTAAATAATTTCCAAAACGTTGTCAACATAATCTCCAATTTATTTACGTGGAAATAACATTGGTCCTAACAAAGGGTATTTTGCTAAGGGGAAGAAATGGACAGCAAATGTTATGGTTCTTTCTGCCAGTTGCTAGTCATTTAACATTTAACACAAATGACAATTGACAGCTTTCACCCCAATAAATTACAGGAAAAAAGTTTAGAATCACGTGGAACCAAACACGTGGATCCAAAATCCATTGGGACTAAACAAAGCGAGCTCTCATACACAGAAATCATTGTTGCAATGGTGTGGATAAAAGCATAACTAACAAACTAAAATAACAAGGTAAAGCGTAGACTTGCTGCAGTTAACAATTCCAATTTATAGAACTAAACATCGAGATATCCTCATCGTGTAAGACAAGTCGATGAAGCTGCTAAAGCCACATTATAGAGCACAAGTTATATCATTTTCAGTCCAAACTCTTCATATAGAGTTTAATCAAACTTACTGACACAAAGTTATATATATTAAAGTACAAACTGCTGCTTTTGTGCATCACGAGTATGCTCCTCTAAACGGTGTTATTGTAATCATCCATTAAACTATAATTATCTCTATTATACATCTAAAGCATGAGCATGGTCCCTTTCTCCTTTATCTAAGAATCAAACTGGCGTGGAAGGCCGAAACTCAATACCTTCGACAATGACACCAGATTTACCATTAAGACGCCAAATCTCCATAAACCGAGTTTCCACCTCACCATCATCTTCCCGATCATTATCGAACTCTCCTAATTTTATCTCCATCCATCCATCGTCTCTCCTCACCGGTTGTCGTCCATTTTGTCGTGGAAGTGGACATCTATACATAGCAGTTCCTCGATGAAGGTGCACAGTGGCCGCTCTTGCTTCAGAGTATTTATCTGTTTCAAAATCTACACGTCTAACGACCGCATTCACGGAGTCAAGACCGTAGTAACCATTTGCTAATTTATATATCAGATGAGCCTCATAGCGAGTTTTCTGAGACAGCATGTGTGTCTTTATCTTACCTCTGATATCAAGCCAACAAACAAATTTAAGCTGAGACACCTCCGAAAATCATACAAAATATGTAACGAATTCTGATTAACTGCAAACATGATTGAGAGAGAGAGAAGTAGGGTGAAGAACCTTGAATCAGCCTGAGATGTCCATTGCCAGTACTCTGAGCTGTCTCCCCGTGAAATTGCAAGATTCTTCGCTCCATACGTGAAAAGTTTCTTCCCGGTCTTCCTTGTAAGGGAATGGCTCTGCCAAACATGCATTACATTCTTCAGTTAATTGTGTGTTCCATATAAACTTCAAAAAAAAGTGTGATTCAAGACACTCTAATTCAGGATCAAAAGTACAATTCAAGATAAATAGCTAATAAATGCAACGTCCTAGCTCTTTCAATTGCACCAACCATATGTCGACCAATGCTCTGAAACTGTACTATGTTAGACCTACAGTAGTCAGGCTCAAAGCCACAACTATTAGCCCGTAATTTGCATGTTCTGGAAACGGTGGGACGTAACAAATATTATTGACCAATTAAAGTATAAAATATTTGCATTGATTAGACATATATGTTTAACATTAAGAAGGAACAACTTATGTTTGTCTTAAAAGTCAATTACGACTTTGAAGAACAGCAAGGCAACAGATTTTTTTAGGAAAGCGCAAAGTGCATGCCTAAAAAATAAGCCACATAACCTTTTGAACACCAATCAGTAATGTGGCAGCAAAACTGCTAAACATATGCTTAGCCTTCCATATTATGATGGATAAAATTAAATTAATGATCATGTCTTATACAATATAATTTATCAAAACAAGACAGTGATGTTGGATTAGATACTTTACGATTAATATTAATTCATCAATCCAAGACCGACACATGTTAAATCATAAAGAAATTTTTAAGCAATAAATCGAGAAGCTTACCTTGATCCATACAGATAAGCTTTTATGCGAGAACGTTGAGGCTTCGGTCTTCCACAGACAAATTCTAGCTCTCGATAGGATCTCGCTCAATTGATGGGAAAAGAGGAGGAGAGTGTTTCAAGAATTGTCTTGGGGACCAAAATTCGAGCCTTTTTATATAGTAATCTAATAGGACCCCATAAACCCTAATTAGACTCATATTGGGTATTACACATTACAAAGCACATACTTAATTAGATGTTAATTGGGCTCCTCAATTTTGATCACTTAATTAGCCCAATATATTTATTAGCTTAAATATAATTGTCTCAATTTATTTGTCCACTAAATAGATTATTAGAAATAATCTAACAATCTCCCACTTGGACTATAAATTGAATCCAAATGACAATTACATTAATAACCATATGTGCGCACCAAATTTCCTAATACTGAAGCATCTTCTTGAATCAATCTGGTCCATCTCTTATACCAACATGGAACCAAAGCGGCCTTTGTCACATTAATCGTAACTCGACCTTCAATGATCACACATGGCAAATATATTCAATGACATAGATCAAACATGGATGTGTAACTGAAAATTACATGCAATGTGATCTGAATCATGCCTATTTTCAATCGGTCCTAAGTCTTTATTGAGATC
Organism: Linaria vulgaris; assembly: GCA_948329865.1. Taxonomy (NCBI): domain Eukaryota; kingdom Viridiplantae; phylum Streptophyta; class Magnoliopsida; order Lamiales; family Plantaginaceae; genus Linaria; species Linaria vulgaris. The sequence continues at coordinate 106,558,811 of OX415253.1, read as the reverse complement.
AACCTTAGTCTTTCAAACCTTATGTCAAGCCACAATTGAAAAATAAATAATAAAAAATATTCAGAGCTATAATAGGAAAACCATCAACATTTTCTGCACAAAACTGAACATACATAAACCAATGTATTGTGTCAATGAATGAGCCAAACACATGAAACAAACTCCCACTAAAACTGCATATCATAAAATAAGACAACACTCGTGTAAGCAGTATGCTCATGAAAGACCTTGAGTGTCAAACCTTTATAAGTGGGTAAGCTAGCATTACGTTTGTTTCTATACGCTCATTAAACACTAACTAACTGTGAATTCTCTTATAAGGATTAGGTACTTCAATGTCTATGTGGCTAGACCTTGAAGAACTCCTTTTGCTCAAACATATAACTGTAATATATTGTCATCATAACTTGACAATATGTCTATATAGCGATCTTTCAAAACTTATCCACAACTTGCAGCCTTGTGACAAATTTCACTGTCATATCACAAAATTAGTTACCACATGACAAGTTATAAACTATAATGCTATCCTGAAAGAACCTATAAGTGTCTGCTGAACACCTTCCCAGTATATATATTGTTCCATTTGATAGCATATAGAAATAACAAGAATTGGATCCTTTGGCAACCCCATGTTGTAGTCAGAATACCAAATGATCTCCTTATTTTATGACTTACAATTAATGAGCATGTAATCTTTTATTCTATTAAGTACCTTATAACCCATTTGGCTGCAATCCGACGATCCATACGGGTGCACTTAAGTAATTGCCCAACATATCAATTATGTATGCTAGATCTAGATGCATACAAGCTTGAGCATACAAAAGTTCAGTTTTCAAAGAAAAATGAATCTTTTGCATCTCCTTTATTTAGAAAAGTATGTCATTAACACCGAGCATTAGAAATATAAATTACTTCCATTGAAATAATGATATACACAAGTATCAAGTGTATTAAGCTTAAAATTGCACAAGACAATGACTTGATGATACTTGTGATACCACTGACAGAAATACTTATTTGTATCACATACGTGATACTTCCTCTTGAGGTTGTTGTGTTTGCTCTTTTGAAGCAAGCTCTTGATATTGGGCATGGATTCCATAGGTGAGTCTTCATTGTTGTCTTGCAAAAACAACACTATCTCCCCCCTCAAATACAACATCCTAAAGATATCTCAAATTTCATGTCTCAAAGAAGGACTTATTTATACTACATACCTTTAGTGCCTCTTGATTTTATTTGCAGGGTTTTATTAAATGAAATAGTTGTTTTAGCATACATAGTTTATCAATCAAAGTATTAGTCACAACCAAAATAGAATTAAGTAAAAGACTAAATTTATTATTTCTAAATGAACAAGAATTACCAAGTTTGTCCAAAAGACATAAAATCATACTCGTCTAAATGACGGTACTACACAAGTCTTTCTTAATTCAACTAAATGACTAGTCCCAAAAGATAATATAAGTATGCTCCAATATCTTCAACTGAAAACTGCTTTGTCATCGCCCTATATAGATGATTCTTTCAGCATCACTTGGCGATTGACTCTGAATGCAACCCTTATTTGCACGCCATATGACATATTTGGCATATTTGGAACAATCCTTCTTCACATGCCCAACTGTCTCGCAAAAGAAACAAACAACTTGTTTATCTTGAGTCTTGGCTTGTGAAGTTCACACTGCAGTAACCTTATTTTCAGTCCTCTTTTGCTTAATGCTATTGGAGGTAATTGCAACTCGAGCACCGTTTTTCTTTTCATGCTTCAATCTATCCTCTTCTTGCACAGAATCTAAAGGAACCATTAATAGTCCATTTATCCTTATTAGTATTATAGTTAAACTATAAACTGACCAAAGTGTGCAGGAAAGAATATAAGTACCAAATGCACAAGCAAGTGATCAAGAAGATCAAGCTAGTGCCTTAATTGGAAGCAATGTTAGACATCCCCGGAGTGCGCTCCCTGATGTTTCCTTCATCCTTATATTTTATGTGGACAAGTTTAGCTGAAAGCATGCTTGTCACAACCCTTTCATTCTTTACAAAACGTTTTATTTTATTGAAGGAAAAAAATTCAAAAATACCACATATGACATACCGAACCTAGATACTTCTGGAACGCCGCGCTTTAGTATATTCAGACTGAAGTGATTAGAACCTTCCCACTTCTCAAAGTTCACTTTGACTCGAATGGAACTTGTCTCTGTAAGAGAAGTAGGTTGTTCTATCCTTAACACTAAGTCTAAATTCATGCAACAGAGAACTAACATAATGCTCTCTTTCCAGCTCTTAAGTTGTGCCGTTAAGCACCAGAATTTAGACTATGTCGGCAATAATATTGACATCAAAAATAATAACTAATAAAAGACAAACAGATTACATAAGCTCACTTAATAGAAATTCATATCATAACATGCAAAGTTTACTAAAATAATCATGTAAGACATAAATTTCAATCAACCGAAGTGTGGTGGGCCCATTGAACAAGATATCTAGCACAACATCGAGGTTTAGTCGTTGGACAAAAAGCTCAATTTGAAAGTGGTACTCTCGATGCAGAAATCAAATGTTAATAATAAATCATGTCAAACAACAACCTTCCGTTGGGCCAATATGTTGTCCACATGGAAACCTTATAATTATTACACATCATTCCCGCAAGTGCATCTCTTTTTTGCCAATCGAAGACCTTCCGTAGGGCCGATCATCAATCGCATAAATAAGAAACACACACATCCTATTATCTCAAAATAAATAAATTAAAACACAAGAGGCTACGTTGGCAACATTCTGTTTCAACCCATCTATTTCAAAATAAAGGACACGAGATTTTAAAGCAAGTGCCCAATCTAAGAATTTTCCATATTATGACCATATATAAATATAGTCATACACCAAAAATCATACCATATAACTTCATACATAAATGAATGATGTAATTCATTTACTAATAAAAGCACGCACTATGACAAAACACCTAATGAACATTATACATGCATCATCATGAAATTTGGTAGATACACCAAATACATTAAATAAAAGTTAAAACAAGTCACATGCTTTAAACACACATAAAGGGCACTTAATTCGAAAATATAAATTTACTTTATTTTATGCAACCTCATAATTGACAAGACCAATGATTTATGTGAAGACTGAAGTTAGGTGAATCCTTATGAGATACCGAACACAATCCTGAAATTTAGTCTTTAGACAAAAATAACAGTTGTAAGTGGTATCCTCAAAACCAAAATAATAAATATTGATAATAAATTTTCGTCGATAATACATCTTCCGTTGGGCCGATATACTATATGCATGAAAAACCTCAAATATCACATATTTATTATCTACCGTTAATAATTATTCGACACTAAATCCTGCCAATAATTTAACTTCCTTTAGGACGAAATATTATATGCATGGATAAATCCTAAGTTCCTAACTCGTCAAATATTTATTAACTAATGTCTATTATCTGGCCAAAAATTAACCTTCGGTCGGACCAGTTAATCTTAGCATAGATTTTAGACCATAAACTTAAATCACATAATCTCATCTAAGAAGTCAACATCTGGATTGGGCTCTGAAATTACTAAACTTGGGCCTGAAGATTTAACACTAGATCAACCCATAAGCCGAATTGGGTTGACCCAATTAAAATACAACCTTAAACGAAAGTTTACTTAGCCCCCCCCCCCCCCCCCCCAGAAAAAAAACTTAGCCCAGTCCAATCCTACATCCCCTTCACTTAGTTCGCCGCAACCGCGAGTTAACCGACCGAGCTTCATACAACGCCATCGTCGCCATTAAACGAAACCAACGCCTCGATTTTAATCCAAATATTGGCGGCGAGAGGGGAAAACTATCGCTACCAGATGAAGGTGGCTGAGATCGACTGAATACCAACCACCACCTCGACTAGCCCGTCATCGTCAACCGATGAACGTAAAGGCTCGATGTCCGACGCAAACCCAAAACAAGACCACCGTCTCACGGGGCAAAAATCCTCTCGTCTCCTTTAAAATTCGCCCTCCTTGAATGTCATCGTGCGCTGGATTTCGTCACACATAGCTGGATAGTGACGAAGGATGCACGACTGTGGATGAGCGCGACAGAGACGACAACGGCTGTACTGCAGTTTTTTTTCATCATACGAATGCACGGGCGTCAACTTTGCCGTTATTGACGAGTAATGATGGGGGTGCTGGAAGGGGTCAATTTGATCCTGGTGGTACCACCACTGGTGGTACCACACTCAGACCCAATATACATACACATGTGTATGTATATGTCTGAGTGTGGTACCACCAGTGGTGGTACCACCAGGATCGAATTTTCCGCTGGAAGGTTGGGAGTGATGGACCGGGGAAGAAGAAAGAGAATTTCCCTTGACATTTTTTTTATTAAATGGTTACTTACAGAATAACCCTTTTAAAAAAAACAAATATCCCTTCTCCAAAATTGCTGAAAGTTCACGTAGGTGGATGCCTGTATCGAAAGTCTCCTTTCCCAATTAGAATGGGAAGTTTCCAAAAAGAGACCTTAGTTTTAGAAAAAATCATACTTTCAAAGCGAATGTAGTGGGAAGAATTAATCTAACAAAAGATAATCTATTTTCCAATCAAATGTGTAGCAACAAACTCCAATTCTTTGTTACTTTTCTCTCATTTAATTAACGGCCAGTTATGTTTACATTTAATTTGAATTAAGTCCCAATTTTTTTGGTCATTATATATATGAAAATCCAAGTGCCAATATGACTTTTATTTATTCCATGTAACCCGCTAAAACTTATATTTTCTAACAGTTATGGCTTAAATTATAGACATTTTTCTTCTTTTCAAACAACAAACATAATTACTATCCTTCATTTGTATAAATTACATCGTTAATTAAATATACTCGCTTGGTTCATTGCAAAATTGTTTTAAAGAAAACAAGGAATTAACACGAATTTCAAAATCTATGGTCAACAAGCCCGCGGCATGATAGTATCAATAACAAGTCGTATTTAGATATATCGAATTGGATTGTTTGATTACCCAATCAAAATAAAATAAATAAATATTTATATACGATTATGTAAACTCGTGTGTGGGTCCACAGATGCCTAACAATAATGGTGATTTCTTTATATAAAAAAGATAATGTTTGGGTCTTAACTGTGTCTTATCTATAAAATTGTGGGTTCAGGGTTGCGGAGTAAATATACGTTGAAATAACATTGAAATGGGTTGTATAAAGTTGATGATTTTCATGTTAAACACATGTTGGACTAACATCTCTTAAACATTGAAACCAGTACTCTTGCAACTGTACTGAGGACAACCGAGTAGAAAGGGCTAAGCTCAAAGTAGATTCGACTTAAATAGAAATCATAAACACCAAAGAATAATGATAACATCCACATATGTAAGACGTCGTGCCAAAGAAAAATACAATATGTCACAAGGTTCAAAAATAAAGACCATAGGAAGGGGGTAGCTAAACCCGATCCAAACTATGCAACATGTCGAAGGCCGACGACAAGTTATGGCATATTTATAATTCACATGGTTATGTTTTGATTGCGATAATCATCCCACACTGTCCGTCCTATTTCACCCCTCCTACGATCCATTGCTCTTGCTTATGCAGGAACGATATTAATCTGGCTTCGCGATATTAGGCTACTCGCGCGGTACACACTGTCTTGGTGAAAATCAAAAAGAAATTGTCGTCGACTCCATTCTTCCGGATGAAGTTGTGCAATGTACATCATGCCATGACAATCTTAGCCTGATGTTTTAAACTGTAATTGGGCATCATCTTCAGAACGGGGAAGCGCATCTTCAACATACCAAAAGTACGCTCAATCACGTTACACAGACTCGAATGCCTGTAGTTAAATAATTCTACCATTCCAACGTGTTATTAGCCCCGCATGCGCGCGCGGAACGTCGGCTGCTTTTTTGGAACTCGCATAGGTGGTACCGCCCGGACGTAAACGGAGTCACATAACAAGTGTATAACGAGAAGCCCAAATCAACCAAGTAATACTTGTCGCCAAGTGGATTTCTCCAGGAGGGGTCCTTGGTAATAGACATTTGCAATGCCCTGCAGTCGTTCATAGAACCTTCGTAACCAGCACCGACGTAAGTGAAGTTCATGTCGAAATCGCACACAACAACAACGTTCTGGTTCAAGTTGTTTTTTCGCTTAATGTACACCATGTGAAGATGCATGGGCACGTGTGCTGATATATGTGTACCGTCGATTGCGCTAACGCAATCTTGCCGTGAATCAATGGAGGCTATTGTCAAATTGGTCAGAGGAAATTAAAATGTGCCTCAAAACCCAAGTGCATGAAAGATTAAAGAGGTTGTTGAAACATGTTGGATGGATGTTGAGGCAACACCCGGCCAACAGTGAAATCAGAAACATTCTTAACGTGCATCAGCTTTCCTAAATTGGGGGATAAGTGTAAAGTGTTCTGATATCAACGTTCCACACATATTGTTGAAACCATAGTGTTACCAAGAAGGACACAACTTCAGATTGGTTAACCTATACCTTAAAGTAAGGATAAAAGCGGGCATCGTTGGCAATGCAGTCAAGAACAATGTTGAAGTCGGGTAGTACAATCATGTCCACAACCATGTTTAAAATGGCTGTAACGACAAATTCTTGCTATCTCACTGTAAATTAAAAGACAAGAAAAGATTACAAATAATTTTTTGAGTAAATTTGAAGTACAAATGTGGTTAAATCTCTATCTAATCCTCTGATTCAATTCTACAAGAACAATATTGAAATATGTGGTGGAAATCTTCAATTTGATCTTCACTGAGATGATTTGAACTTGGAGAAACGTTAATTCGAGGGTCCTTGGACTTGATCTCGGATTAAATGGTGATTTGATTTGAGGATTGATGAAGGATGATATGATCTTCGTCCTCAATTCTTTGGATTTGTGAGTTTTGATCTTTCCAGTATGGATTTTGATCTTCAAAAACGGTTTTCCGAGGGTCTTGTGACTTGATCTCGGATCAAACGGATTTTTGGTTTGAATGTTGTTGAAGAATGGTATGAATTTGATTTGGTTTTTTTTTGAATTGTTGAAGATTTGATCTTCTTGACAGAGACACGGTCTTCAATAACGGTTTTTGGATGAACTTGAGGCTTGATAGCAGATTGAAAGGAGTTCTTAACGAAGAACACCTTGAAGATTATTGAGCTTGTTGGAGAGGATTTGTTGAACTTCCTTGCTCTCAATTCTTGAAGTTTTAACTGCGTTCTTTGTTTTTCAAGAACACCTCTATTTATAGTTGTAGAACCGAGCCTCCTTGCTTGTGATTGGTCGGTTTTATTTTTTAATATAAGCATGGATTTAATTTAGCTTGTGGTGGGCTTCTTCCCCAGACCCTCGCATTGCGGGGATGCTTTCGTGCACTGGGCTGCCCTTTATCAAGAAATCCTTAGAACACATCGTATTTCCACATGGCTTTATTTAATCGGCCAACAATTCTCCATCTTTATATTATAAATCAATTAATTAACCTATTAATAAATGGAATTTAATTTATTAATATTCCAAATTAAAAATAGAAATAATTAATTTAATTTATAATAATCAATTTGACACTTGTCAATATTTAATTGGAGTAGACAAAATTAATTTGTCTACAAATGCCCCCTTGCGACTTGTCACGAATAGCATTGTAAAAATGCGTCTTGAAGTGAATATGTCGCAACATATTTATTTATGGGCCATCAATAAGATTTGATGAAATATATGTACTTCATTTGGAAAAGATCAACATTTGAAGATTTTCATGTCAATTTTCTTTAAGGACCAAAATGTAATTTGTGTACCAAATCATTTTTTCTTTTCATTTTCTTTTTCTTTTTTTTTATATCCCACGTGACAGCCTTCTCTTTTTCACAATTAACAGCCTTCTCTTTTCCCCCTTTTTGTTTTTATTATCTATAGGGCCCGCCATATGTGGTCTTCCTCTTCTCTCTTTCCATTTTGAAGTTAACGGATGAAATTTCTTTCTTCTGGGTCTACAGCAGAAGCAAACATATTTTATTCCAATTGATTCGAGAAATTGATTTCTTCACGTGAAGAAATTTAACACATCCGAAAATTTCAAGATTCCTATTCCAAAAAAATAATTTCATCTCACGGGATTGATTTGAACTCAACAACTATTGAGACTTTTTTTTTATAAAGAGTCAAACCTCAGAGTTCCATTCTCTATCCTTTTTTTATTCTTCTTCAAAATTCCGTTTCATCGACGAAGACAAGTCGAAATTTGGTGGAAATAGGTTAGAGAAGAAAAAAAATTGCAGCTACTGTTTCTTTCTTTTTTTCTCTGTTCATCTTTTTCTCTTTCTTCTCCTTTCTCTTTTTTTTTTCTCTTTTGCTGCTCTTCTGCAGCGCCACTAACTCTTTCTTTTCTTTTTTTTTTCTTCTTATTTTCTCTTTTGCAGCGCCACTAACTCTTTCTTTTTATTGTTTTTTATTTTTTTTTGTTTTTTTCTCTTCTGCAGCGCCACTAACTTTTTCTTTTTTATTTTTTTTCTCTTTTGCAGCGCCACTAACTCTTTCTTTTTATTTTTTTTCTTTTTTGTTTCTTTTTCTCTTTTTTTCTTTTCTTTCTTTTTTTTTAATTTCGTTTAGCTGACCAACCACTTCTTTTTGTTTTTTTTTTCGCAGGTTATGTTCTTGATTCGGAAAGAAGAGTACTCCCACTACAATTTGCAAAATTGAGACAGAGATTTCTGGTATTATTATTTCTCACCCTTTTTTTTTAACTCTTTTTTTTAACTCTTTTACGCAAAATGGTGAAAGTTGGTCATGCCTATAATTCGAAGGAAGTTGAGACCCTAACCATCACTGGTGATAAAAATCAATCGACCCAACGGGACAAAATATTGGAGGTCGGCACCCCTCTCGCCGGAATTTACACAAGCCGATGGCCCACTTTGATTAACACCATTAAACCCAAAGACTGGACTGAAGAGTTTCCCAAGTCCTCCAATTGATCTCTGCCGTCGTTTGTGCTCCGGTCTCCTCACCATCGAGTATCAAACAATGATCTTCATTTCGATACTTTGGGGCGACGCATTGCCAAAGGAGATGCCATGTGGGACGATGCTTTTCTTCACTTTTCCGGCGAAATTCATTACTTTCCGGGATATCGAAAGTGGACAGAAGATGTCCTTGTTCGGTGCAAGCCTATACTTACTTCCACCAACACGTACGAGGCAATCTATGCATCATTGTTCACATACGAGTGCAATTTGGAAATCATAAAAGCCTTGTGCGAAGCGTGGTAACCGTCTACAAACACCCTTGTCACTTCACTTGGAGAGCTCTCAGTTTCCCTATGGGACTTGAAACACCTTGCCGGCCTGCCCATATTTGGATCCTTATATGACGAAGTCATATCGAGCGAGAGAGAACTTTTCGGCAAAGAAAAAGAAAACCATCACTTGCCGAGGTCATGCAGAGCTTTGTTCCATGCGTTTCATTTAATCCGAGCACATGTTGGTGATGACGATCCTCGAGTGTCAGTCAAAGAGTGGGTCAACTTTTGGTCGAAAAAAGAAGTCAAATACAAATGTCCCCCATCACGGAAGGAGAGAAAGAGTGTGCGTCGACCTCAAGCGACACACAACCCTTCCAGAAAGCTCGAACCATACAGTCGGTGGTCATCGCAAGAAGAGATCATGTTTTCACAACTCGGTATCAAAGGTTGTTGGAAGGAAGAGACATTTTTGGCCGCACACTTAGCTTGTTGGTTGTGCATCTTTGTTCTCCCTGTAAAGGATGTTGGCTTTATCCGTCCAAGTACTTTCAAGATGGCGAGTCTTATAGCCAGCGGTCAAAGAGTATGCGTTGCCATTCCGGTGCTAGCGTCGATTTACAAAGGGTTGAATTCAATATCAAGGTCTACTCAACCGTCTCTAGGGTGCCTTCATTTTCTGATCCATTTTGTCTACGGTTGGGTGGCGCTGTACTTCAAGACTCAGTTTTCTATCCACCAAGAGTCGCAAAAACCTAGAATGACGTTATTTTCTAGAGAAAATGGAGCAAGACCTTTTGATCCAAAAGAAGCTCGTAAGAGAATTCACAAAGAAGACTACACCACTTAGGCATACAATCTTCTTCCGAACGCCAATAATGTCACACTTGTGGATTGCAGTACTCTTAGCAAAGCAGAGCACGACTATTTAATCAACCTTCGATCGTGCTATCTTACTCTGAGGCAAGGCGAAACTTTTGATGTTGAGCCCTGTAGTCCACATCGATTTGGCCGACAATTTGGATATTATCAAGGTGTCCCTGGCGTACTAAAAAATGACTACCGTGAAGCTTCTTTGGATGGAGGACTCCGTTTTTGGAGGTTAAGTCTTGCACAAAGGACATATTCAAAGGTTTGGATTCCCAATGCTCCTCTTAACGCAAGAAGGCACTTTTCGGATAGTTATAAGTCATGGATAACCAAAACCCATATGAGCTACCTTGAAGACAATATTGACTCTTTACTTTCGCCTCAAAAGCACTTGATACTCGGTGGAGATGACAAGGTCGCACAAAGTCGTGACAACCAAATTGCTCCTCTTGGGAAGAGCTCGCGAGACACGACACACATTGCGGTAGATGAATCAGTGAAAAGAAAAAGCATTGTCAAAGAGAGCGGCAGCAGCGAAAACGGCGATCCCAACTGGAAGAGGGTTAAGAAAGGCTCAAGTATCACGCAACATAGAGAAGTCAATTCTCCTCGCTGCCTTTCGAGCACCCCATCCACGACATTGGACTTGGCTGTACATGTATTGGTCAACTTTGCTTTTTTATCTCCATACATATATAAACATACATGTATATGTTTCTAACTTTCGACATATTCCTTGTAGGTGGGTAAAGAGAGGATTTCCGCTTTGAAGGGTGATGAGCAACATTCTCAAAGAAGTGAAGGGTCTACTTCATGTGCTGGTACTAAACCTTCAAAAGATGACAAAGTGCATCTGAAGCCAAGAGACTCAAATAATGGTGAGGAAAGTTCTCCACACGTTGTCGTCTCTGTCTTTAAGGGTGAGAGCCTATTAGAAATTCATGACAAGAGGTATCTCAACTCTCTATGGACCGATATTAGTGGGAGGATTGTTCGCGCACCAATTAACCAAATTTCTTCTTTTAAAGATGAATTCCGCATCATTTTTGAAAGAATGAAGTTGGTTGGGAAGGAAAAAGTTGCTCCCTTAGAGGCCTTAGTGAGCAAAGCTTTTGATCAAGCGGCTGCTTATGATGTGCGAAACTCCACAATATTGGAAACCTCATCACTTCTTCAACAATTTCGGAAATGGAGGGCCACATATCCGATGCCAAATCTGACAAGGAAAATGGATCCTCACGAGTTAGGTCCACTAAAGATGAACTTCAAAGTGTTAAAAGAAGATTGAAAGACTTAAAGTCGGAGAAAGCAAGCTTGACGTCATCCTTAAAGAGCCAACAAGAGTTTCTTCGAGGTGTCGACAGTAAGATCTCTAGTTTGGAAGAGAAGATATCCGTCCTTAAAAGCACTCCTTCACTTACTGACGCGGAGATGGACGAATTGAATGTTATGATATTGAACTTGGAGACTGGACAACTGGAGTTGGGGGATGTGAGGCCTTTTGTTTGAGAGAGATTTCATTTTTTTTTTATCTTTGTTTTTTTTTTTTTTCTGTTTTGCTTTGGATTTGTAGCGCCATCAAACTCCGAGATTAATAAAAGATTTACCTTTATTTTCCTCATATTGAGTTTTTCATTTGCATTTGACATCATGTTTCATTCTCATGAATACTGTAACATAACGCAACAAAACCAACTTAAGCAAATTTCATGACTGAACTTAGAAAAATTCTAAGCTGCCTACGTACCTCAATAAAAAAGGATCAAGTCATAACGTAGTTCAAAGAAATCAAGATTGATTTGAGGGGGGTGCCGTACACAGTTTATACTCATGCGGGCCAGGAGTATTCATTCTTTAACCACTTTGAACAAAGTGGGGTATTTAAAATTTAACCACATAAAATACCTTTAGTGGGGTAAGTTATCATTTTAACCACATAATTTACCATTGGTGGTTGCCATCCACAGTTTATACTCATGCGGGCCAGGAGTAACATGCAGGTTAAGCTCGTGCGTCATGGAGCATGCTTCAATCATCAAGGGTAGTATTGTTTCAAGAATTTTCCATTGATAGGACCAATTCTCAATCCATCTTCGGCAACCAACTTATACGCGCCATTCGTGTATACTTCTGTGATGACATAAGGACCATCCCACTTTGAAGTAAACTTGTTTCCGGTTCGATGAGTGATAATGATGGGCCTTCTCACTGCAAGAACCAAATCACCAACTTGAAAGGAGCATCGGCGGACCTTTTTGTTAAAAGACTCGGAGATACGAGCTTGATAGCATTCAAGTTCCTGTTGCGCTTCTAGTCGTTTCTCATCAAGAGCATATAGTTCTTGCAAGCGCAAACGAGCATTCTTTTCTTTGGTGAGTCCTTCTTGCAGAGCTGTCCTTAAAGATGGGATTTGTTGCTCAAGAGGGAGAACTGCTTCTACTCCGTAGACGAATGCATACGGGGTTGCTTGAGTTGGCGTTCTGTGTGTAGTTCTATATGCCCATAGAGCTTCTCCAATTATTTCGTGCCAATCTTTCTTTGACTTCGCCACCACTTTCTTTAGAAAGTTGCAGAGATTTTTGTTGAATGCTTCGGCGAGGCCATTAGAAGCAGCAAAATACATGGAAGAGTTTCTTTGCTTGAATCCAAACTTTTCACACAACTTGTCTATCAAACTATTGCAAAACGACTTTCCATTATCAGTGACGATGCATTGAGGAACTCCGTAGCGGTAAATGATATTGGCACGAATGAAGTTGACAACAGTCTCCTTTTTCACTTCTTTGAGAGGCACAGCGTCAGCCCATTTTGAGAAGTAGTCGGTTGCAGCCAAGATGTACAAGCGCCCGCCTGAAGAATTTGTCATAGGACCGACAACGTCCAAACCCCACGAATCAAAAGGCCAAGAAGCTACAATCGGATGTAAAGGTTCAGGCGGCTGATGGATAAAGTTTGCGTAGAATTGACAAGCTTGACATCTTCGTGCGTACTTCATGCAATCTAAAACCATGGTAAGCCAGTAGTAGCCCATTCTTTTGATGCGAAAATGTAACTTTGGACCAGAGTAATGAGCTCCACAAATTCCAGAATGTGCTTCTTCCATAGCTTGCATAGCTTCTGCTTTTCCTAGGAAGCGCAAGAAAACCCCATCAAACGAGCGCCTATAGAGCATGTCTTTATAGAAGATGAAGCGAGCTGCACGACGTCTAATGTCGATCTTTTGCCGTACGTCATCGGGCAATTTTTCGTGCTTTAAGTAGTCCACGAATGATTGTCGCCAATCTTCAACTTCAATTTCGTATACCTCCACATCATAACTTTCATTATTATTACCTTGCTCACCGTTGTTTTCTAGAATAGGCGGGAGTACCCATTTGTGGCACACGGGTACTGACGTCTTCTCTTCTGATGTAACCAACATAGAAGCAAGTTTAGCTAAAGCATCGGCTTGCCCGTTATCTTTTCTCGGCACATGCTCTACTGTAACGTCACCAAGATTTTTGATCAATCTTCTTGCATACTCAACATATGGTAGGAGCTCTGGCTTCTTAACCTCAAATTCGCCATACAATTGATTGCCGACCAACTTGGAATCGCCATACACTTTTAGATGAGGTTGCCTCATCTCAATTGCCATTTCTAACCCGAGTATCAAAGCTTGATATTCCGCAACATTGTTTGAGCAATTTTGAGTTAATGTGAAGGAATACGGCAAGACCTCTCCATTAGGCGTGAGAAAGATAACCCCGGCGCCAACTCCATTTCTATGTGCGACACCATCAAAGTACATTTCCCATGGAGGAGTAACTTCAACCACAAGCGCATATTCATCGGGCAAATCGTCCATTAACTCCCACTCGGCAGGAATAGGGTGGTCAACTAGAAAATCCGCCAATACTTGTCCTTTCACAGCCTTTTGAGGGATATATGCAATCTCAAACTGTTGCAGCTTGAGGTACCATCTTGCAAGTCGATCAGACAACACCGGCCTTGTCATGACATACTTTAAAGGGTTTGCTCTGGATACAAGATGAATAGTATGAGCTTGAAAGTAATGCTTCAATTTTTGAATTGAGAATACAAGGGCTAGGCAAAGATTTTCAATAGGAGTGTAATTCAACTCATTCGGTGTCATTGTTCGACTCAGGTAATAAAGTGCATTTTCCTTCCCTTTATCATTTTCTTGGGCGAGTAATGCCCCCACTGATCTTTCTTGGGTAGCAATATATAGGATAAAGGGATGTCCCTGCACAAGAGCGGCTAAAATGGGAGGTTTCATCAGATATGACTTGATTCGTTCAAAAGCATTGTGAGAAGATTCATCCCACCTAAATGGAACGTCTTTCTTCATCAAATGACTGAAAGGTTGGCAACGACCGGCTAAATTCGAGATGAACCTTCGAAGATACGCCAATTTTCCTTGTAGACTTTTAAGTTCATGAATATTTCGTGGCTCCGGCATCTTAACTATTGCATCAATCTTGGCTTGTTCGATTTCAATACCTCGCTGACGAACAATGAAACCAAAGAACTTTCCTGATGTTACGCCAAATGCACACTTCATAGGGTTTATCCTTAATTGATACTTCCGCAGTCGCTCTTTTCGTAAGTCACCTATGTGATCTTTCCTTTCCCTCAACTTTACGACAAGATCATCCACATAACACTCAATATTCTTGTGCAACATGTCGTCGAAGATATTTTGCATTGCCCTTTGATAGGTAGCACCAACGTTCTTCAATCCAAATGGCATCACCTTGTTGCAATATATACCCCCTTCGGAGTACGGAAAGCAGTCAATTCTTCATTCCTTGGAGCCATACGAATTTGGTTGTATCCGGAAGATCCGTCCATGAAAGACAAGGCTTCGTGTCCCATGGTAGCATCAATCATTAGGTCAACAATCGGTAGAGGAAAGCCATCCTTAGGGCATGCTTCGTTCAAGTCTCTAAAGTCGACGCAAACCCTGATTTGTCCATTCTTCTTTCTTACCGGCACGATGCTAGAAATCCAAGTTGCGTATTTGACTTCTCTGATGAACCCGACTTCAATGAGCTTATTAACTTCGACTTCGAGCAATGGGACTAAGTCAGGTCGAAACCTTCTTTGGGCTTGCTTGACGGGACGAACATCTTTCTTTACCGATAAGTTGTGTACCGCTACCTTTGGGTCCAAGCCTGGCATTTTTTTGTATGACCAAGCAAACACATCCTTGAACTCGTGCAACAACTTAACGTAACTTTGTTCTTCATCAGCTCCGAGCAATGCACTTATGTAAATCAGTCTTGGGTCATCGATGTTGCCCAAGTTTACCTCTTTTAATTCATTAACAGTGGCCTTGACACCCTCCTCCCACTCCACATGTGCATCTTCGGCGTCTTCTTCAACATCTTCTTCATGAGAAGTGATATGGCATGACGATCCTACACTCTCTTCATCTCCGTCTTTGGTCTTCGTGAGTACCACAGTTTGTAACTTGACTTTGAGAGTTTCTCCACGAGACACTATCAAGCCTTCGCGGCGAGTCATTCGAGATGGGATCAGACTTTGAACTTTCTTAGAGTTTGATGACTTGAGGTTTCTCTTAGCATGTGTCGACATATGTGGAACACTCAACTTTTTCCAATCAAACCTTTTATTTGGACCAAGCCTATCAAAGACTGTTTTATTCGGACCAAGCTTATCAAAGACTGTTTTATTCGAACCAAGTCTATCAAAGACCGACATGTGTGGTATCTTCTCTTCACAGCCTGTTGTTGAAACCTCTACTTCGCCTATGTAGTTGGCATTAGCTCTTTTTATAGCAATACGAACTGGGTTTGGTGGCTTGTAGCCAAGACCTACCCGAATGTTTGGAATGGTATGCCCCTTTTCCTTTAGCATAACTTGTGTGGCATTGAGTCCGTATGGCTTCTCTGCAGCAGCATCAAGAGCGAGGCCCTCCAATCGTGGTTCTTCATTAGGGTCATATCCAGCTTTAACTATCAATTTGAAAGCTTTCGGGTCGAAGCATTGCTCAATCTTCTCCGTGGGCAATGTTCCATGCTCTGTTTTTTGTCCTTTGGATGGACGAACAAATCCTTCAAGTGGAGGAGATGGCCCTTTCTTTTCAAGTGTTGTAAGAGGGAATGTTAGTTCTTTCAAAGGCTTCGACTCAAGGGGAGATCCATAAATTTTACTCTTCTCTATGTCACTTGTGTTATCAGAGCCTTTTACACCATGCTGCTGGAGTTGCTCAGTTTCATTGAGTCTCACAGGGTTCTTTCCTTCAATATTGTATTTTGCATCTGCAAAGTGTGATTCAACATCAGAAAAAGGCTTTACATCACCATGTACCTTTCTTTCGACTCCATCTTGATAATATCCGAAGCACTGGTGTAATGTTGAAGGAACAACGCCATTTTCATGTATCCAAGGTCGACCCAATAACATGTTGTAGGATGAGTTGGATTCGATGACATAGAATAGCGTACTAGACGGCATATCTTCAATAAGAAGATCTAATCTTATGATGCCGATGGCTCTTTGTCCCGCTTGGTTGAAACCTTTGATCATCAGACGACTACTTGATAGTTCATCCACCGAGATCCCTAATGTATTCAAAGTGCGTAGAGGTAAGATATTGACCGCAGAGCCCCCGTCAATTAACATTCGATTGACTCTTTTCTCGCAAATATAGCCGGCGACAAACAATGGTCGGTTGTGAAGCTTGAAACGTAGTAGAAGGTCTTCATCAGTGAAGCATATAGTGGACATATATTGGTTTGTGACATGAGCAGTCTTTGAAGTAGAGTCTTCAATTTTCTCTCCTTACACATGAGTCGCATTGCATGAAACGATGATGTGTGAGTCATCTAGGTTATCAACTGGGCTTAAGAGTGCGACAAGTTTTGATGACACGACATCCTCTTCTAGCGTGATCTTCCCATCACGAGCCAACCGCATCACCTTATCCTTGAATATGAAGCAATCATGGATTGGGTGTCTTACGAGACTGTGATATTTGCAATACTTAGGATCATCGGTGCGACCAGCCTCTTCTGGTCTCTTCATTTCAGGTAGCTCAATTAAGTTAGCTTTGAGCAAATCATCAAATATGGCTGAAACGCCAGAATCGATGAACGGATATTGCTTTGACCGCATCTCCTTGAGTGTCGTCTTCCTCTGCTCATTAGCTTGTGAATTATTGACCTTTTCAGATACCAAAACACCTTTTCGTTGGTCGTTGCTATCATTTGTCTTGGCCTGGATTCTCAACGGAGCAACATTCACCGCTATAGACTCTTTGGCAGGTGCTTTGTTGAAAGGTTTGCCTCTTTTCTTTGCATCTTGCTTGTTATTGAATCTTCGCGGATCTTGCATAGGCGGTCCATTAACTCCACTTGCCACCATACTCAGTTCCATGTCATGAGCACGAGTTGCTAACTCCTCAAACGTCCTTGGTTGTATTCCTTGAAGAATGTAACGGAGCCCCCATTGCATGCCTTGGATGCACATCTCTATAGCCGAGGTCTCGGACAACTGATCCTTGCAATTGAGACTCAAGTTTCTCCAACGGGTTATGTAATCAATCACCGGCTCTTCATCCCATTGGCAAGCATTTGTTAGTTCAATCAGGCTGACGGTCCTTCTTGTACTGTAGAAACGATTGAGGAATTCTTGCTCCAACTCAAACCAACTATCAATCGAGTTTGCTTCCAAGTCAGTGTACCAATCAAATGCATTTCCCTTCAGCGAGCGAACAAATTGCTTGACAAGATGGTTACTGTAAGTTCCGGCATTGTTGCAAGTCTCAACAAAATGAGCTACATGTTGCTTTGGGTTGCCTTTGCCATCAAACTGCTGGAAATTTGGTGGTTGGTAGCCATTCGACATCTTGAGGTTGTCTACCCTTTGAGTGTACGGTTTGGAATAGGAGAATGATGATTTGAAGCTTCCGTCTAGTTTGTCCTTGATAGTTCCCATGATGAACTCCTTTAATTGATCAGCAAGCATCATGCCATTTGAAGAGACTTGGAACTCCTTGGCAATAGACTTTTCCTTCTCATTGGATAATTGTTTCATGGATGTTTCACCCTTTTCAAAGCCTCCAAACTTCAGGTCCTTTACATGACTTTCTTCTACCTTGACTTCCCTACTCAGCAATTTTTCTATCTTGGAGTCTTGGTCTTCCACATGTTTGTTCAGCATCTCTCTGGCTTTGGTCAACATCCCAATTTGTTCCTCCAAAGTTGTAGCACTTGTTGTCAATACGTGCACTGTATCCAACAGAGGTGAAGAACCCGATGCGGGGTGAGGAGTTGGTGGGGAGGAGTCGCCGTTCTCAACATCTTCATCATTGTTGACGTTGTCGGAGACAAAGGAGTCATTTTGAACAATGTCGTGGACGACTTCACTTGGCATCTTCGTGGATGGATCAGCCAATAGATCAGACAACCTTCTTGTCTTGCCTGATGCCATATGGTTGATTGGTTGTTCTTGATGAAAAGAGATGAGAGGTAGAGTGGTCCCACCGGGCGTGCCAAATTTGTAACGACAAATTCTTGCTATCTCATTGTAAATTAAAAGACAAGAAAATATTACAAATAATTTTTTGAGTAAATTTGAAGTACAATTGTGGTTCAATCTCTATCTAATCCTCTGATTCAATTCTACAAGAACAATATTGAAATCTGTGGTGGAAATCTTCAATTTGATCTTCACTGGGATGATTTGAACTTGGAGAAACGTTAATTCGAGGGTCATTGGACTTGATCTCAGATTAAATGGTGATTTGATTTGAGGACTGATGAAGGATGATATGATCTTCGTCCTCAATTCTTTGGATTTGTGAGTTTCGATCTTTCCAGTATGGATATTGATCTTCAGAAACGGTTTTCTAAGGGTCTGGCGACTTGATCTCGGATCAAACGGATTTTTGGTTTGAATGTTGTTGAAGAATGGTATGAATTTGATTTGGGTTTTTTTGAATTGTTGAAGATTTTATCTTCTTGACAGAGACACGATCTTCACAAACGGTTTTTGGATGAACTTGAGGCTTGATAGCGGATTGAAAGGAGTTCTTAACGAAGAACACCTTGAAGATTATTGAGCTTGTTGAAGAGGATTTGTTGAAC
Source organism: Linaria vulgaris (assembly GCA_948329865.1). Lineage (NCBI taxonomy): Eukaryota > Viridiplantae > Streptophyta > Magnoliopsida > Lamiales > Plantaginaceae > Linaria > Linaria vulgaris. Next base: position 106,539,520 of record OX415253.1, on the reverse strand, counting down.
TTTCTTGCTCTCAATTCTTGAAGTTTTAATTGTGTTCTTTGTTCTTCAAGAACACCTCTATTTATAGTTGTAGAACCGAGCCTCTTTTCTTGTGATTGGTCGGTTTTATTTTTTAATATAAGCATGGATTAAATTTAGCTTGTGGTGGACTTCTTCCCCGGACCCTCGCATTGCGGGGATGCTTTCGTGCACTGGGCTGCCCTTTATCAAGAAATTCTTAGAACACATCGTATTTCCACATGGCTTTATTTAATCGGCCAACAATTCTCCATCTTTATATTATAAATCAATTAATTAACCTATTAATAAATGGAACTTAATTTAGTTAAATTCCAAATTAAAAATAAAAATAATTAATTTAATTTATAATAATCAATTTGACACTTGTCAATATTTAATTGGAGTAGACAAAATTAATTTGTCTACAATGGCCTTCATCACCCTACGCACGTGGCGGTGAATGGTTTCCATTGAGTGTTGAAAATGCTCGCACGAATCTCGAAATCTGTGATTCAACCCAACAGTCCACATAAATATCGCAAGTGCCTCCATGGACTGTACTTGCGAGTTCCTCGAATTAATCACTCTGTAATGGTTCTTTAGCGTGTCGTGCAGCGTGTAAAATGTATCGCAGTTCTTTTGCAAATCTTCGAAGAACCGGTCGTCGTGTCCAAGCAATAGTCCCATCAACCACCCGTCAATTCGGAGTTATTTCTAGGGTGTTTCGGATAAAATCAATCGGGGGCCAAACACAAACCAATGAACATGAATTCAGAAAGACCGTCGCCGCTATGATCATTGCTTCGGTCGGTATAGGTCGACACAGTGTTATCACTGCCAGAATCAATTTCTGCAAATTAAAAAAATCAAGGAATCAAGATAACCATAATAACCGTACAAGGGGACCCGTATTTATTGGTGAAGACCTCAGAAATTGATTAAAAAAAATCATACCAAACACGATGCATTCATAGCAAAATGGCACAAGCAAACTGCATTAACCGTTGTCAACACATACAAATAGTTCACAATTCCATCTGCTAGAATCAAACACAAAAGGAAACAACAAGGTAATATTCCAAGATAGCTACAGGGAGGCCCAACGTAGACTTCAAGTCTAATACAAAAGATCGGACCTCGAATGCACAAAACGACGACGTTGCTCTAGGGGCCCGTATCCATGTTGGTAGGGGGCTGTTCAACCGGTATACGCATTACCCATTCGCGACGATCCTCTTCCCTCATCCTTGTGAAAAACATCCTTGTCTGTTTGTCCTTCAAGCACTTGATTGCTTCGAAGAACAATGATTTCGACTCGATATCCAGTTTGTACAATGCATCCAAGCATTAGCCAATCTGGTTGGACGTTGACTGCGTGATGTTGGCTACTTTTGTCTTGTTCAACATATTCCAACACTTAAAAGTAGTGTCCAACATAGCGCCTTTGGAAGTAGGGTTGTCAGAACATTTCCTTGGGGCACGCCTGGTTGCCAGCCCCAACTGAGAAAGAGTCATATTAACCACATGAGGCATAGGAACAATGGCGTTAGGGGGATTTAGACTACTAGATGCATATTGGGAAACATCTTGTGTGTATCCAGTAGGGTCACCACCTTCAGGAAGGCGGTCCTGATCAAACACAGAGGAACTGCCAGAAACCTGCTCGGGATCACCAAGTTGCGTGATCTCATCTTCGAAATCGGAACCGCCCTGTCCATAATAGCGGGCCAGGTCGCCTATGGCAACCCGATTGTGACACATCTCCTCCAACAACTCCTAGTCTGGACAGCCACGCTTGCAACTTAGGACGGCTGCAGGATCTTCCTGCAAATTGTCAACCGATAAACATATAAGGTTGCATTTAAAATTATCAACGTTATAAATTTAGGCTGAAGGAAAGGATGATTGATATTTTACCTTATTGAACTGCGCCCAACACTAGTCGTCGAATTCAAGCTTACTAGTCGTTGGGTGAATACCAACACCAGTCTTTGACCTGCCTAGCTTAATGTGCCTCCATAGGACCTTCAGCCTATTATACTTGCCCTTGAGCTGGTCAACGGTGTAATCAAACCTGATTGAAAGTTGGCTCTCATGGCGTTCACCAGTTCGTTCCACGTTTCGGTGGTGAAAGTGCTCCCTAGTAACTTACCGGCCACAAATTCCTGGTATGTAAGACGGATGAAAAAAAACTCGTTTATGTCACCCTAGTACACATCTTGATTCTTAGAGCGCTTTGGACGATTTGTGGGCCTTTTGGCCCTAGCACCGCGGTGATTAACCATCTAAACCTCAATTAACTTGACCAATTAGTAACACTCAACAATCGTACGTAAGTACAAACACGACATTAGGGAAAATGTGTGAACTCAAAATGTAATATATGAAACTGCAAAGTGTTCTGGTTGCAATGTTCCGGTTGTGCCACATCAATCCAACATTGATATCAGAAACAATTCTGCCAAACTGTTTAAACCTACTCTGCACTTAGTTATTCATTTAATCACACATCATAAAAGTATATATATTTAGTTGGCTTTCATTAAGTACGTGAACATCTCTTAATACCAAGGAACAACAACACAAGTTAACATATTGAAGGTAGCATAATCCATGAGAATAATAGGTGATCTAGGAAACAACATAAATTGGGGATCAATTTTTTAAGAAAACTTTCAAAGTTATGCATAAAAGATTCATGGAACATGTTATGTGCGTGTAATGAGTGTAATTAACTGAGGACATATATCTTCATGTGAACACAAGATATGAATTTGCAAACTAAATACATGAAACATGGACAACAAGAACATCAAATATATTTGTCATATCAACATAAAGCAACAGGAGATGAAGTCAAAATTTAACCTTCTCTTGGAATTTGCAGGCAAAGAACGAATTTGCTGGTACCTGCACCGTAAAAAAAATCATATTAATAACAAGTAATAAACAAGAAAAGCAATATATATGAGATTATCATGTGTAAGAAGTGGAACAATTTCTCTGACCTTGACTAAAAATGGTAGTTGCAATGGAAATAATGAGAGTGATGATTGTAATATATAGGAGATTATTAGGGGAAACCAAAACTTTCAAATTTTGGATATTTGGACTGAATAATTTTTTGATTTGATGCTGAATGGTGTTATTCTTGAGTCGGAGAATTTTGGAGGAAAGCGTTGCCGCATTTTTGGATGAACAGTACATTGCTTTTCAGCTACTTCACCTTTTAGAAGCTGTCACACCTCATAGTATTGCAGAAAGGTGAAGTTATATTATAGCCTAATTTCAAAACTGAGTTTTGGGACAATAATTGAGCCATTTCCAACGCCTTTTGGGCAGTCTTAAAAATTCTAAACCAAACAATTTTTTTTTTTTGAAAAATTTCAAATATTTCTTAAATGAACATCAAACAGAGACTAAGAGTTAGTGATACAATACAAATATCTTATTTACATCGTGAGGGTACTCAAGTGGGGGAGCAAGTTTTTAGTGAGCTCCGGTTTCAACAATCACATAATTTTATGGGATAAAAGCATCAAGCCCCCTGAACTATGCACGTTTTTGCGACTTGCCCCCTAAACTATGCACGTCTGTTCGATTTGCCCCCTGACCGGGTTTTCGGCTATTTTTGGCCATTCTTGGCCGGAATTTTTCCCCTTACCCGACACATATGTGTTGTACTAGATGTCTATTAGTAGTTGATGACAAAAAGTAGGCGAAAAAATACCTCAAACGGGGCATATTCTGGCTAAAATACACTGAAGAGGAAATCACATTTTGGCTAGAATATGCCCCGTTCGAGATGGTTTTTCGCCTACTTTTTGTCATCAACTACTAATAGACATCTAGTACAACACATATGTGTCGGGTAAGGGGAAAAATTCCGGCCAAGAATGGCCAAAAAATAGCCAAAAACCCGGCCAGGGGGCAAATCGAACAGACGTGCATAGTTTAGGGTGCAAAACGCTTATTAAATTAGTTTAGGGGGCAAGTCGCAAAAACGTGCATAGTTTAGAGGGTTTGATGCTTTTATCCCAAATTTTATTGTTGAACAACGTAACAGCCGTCTACTCGGGTATTATTGATGTCGGGTATTATTGCTGGCTAGGAATGATCAAACTGGCCGACCCTTCATTCAAGGAACAGATAGCGAATTCTTTTTTTTTCGGTTCATGGTTTCATGTGGGTGCTGCGCTCAAATATCAGATTTGTTTCTTGGTTTTTTCTTGCTGATACTAAGCATTTTCAGTATATTTTATTGGTTAGGATTTCTTTTTTGTTCTCTCTATGTCCAGAGTCTTGTTCTCTACTCTGTACAATTCTGACATGGTATAAAAATGTTTTGCTGTGTTAAAAAAATGTTTAATATACTATATGGGAAATATCATACAAACACAGTACAAGAAAAATAATAAACGAAACATACAACGAATCTTTTTAGATCATATTTGAGAATATCTTCTCTACAACAACATTATTATAAACTCAAGCGCTACTCAAAAGCTTTACTTTTTCTTTAGCGGAATTACAAAGTTATTTATTTATTAAGAGAAATAATTCTGTTATGGGTTTAATTAATTATTGAGTATGATCGTGCATTTTCTAGCTTAGCCTTTTAGAGTTAGGTTTCACTAGAAATTGGACTTTGTATAGGCCCTAACATTTTTAGTTCAGTTTTCTTTTCAATTTACTGATCTTTAATATACACGGTGGTAGATTGGGCTAAAAAAATGTGGGGACTACTTATTTAAATACGGCAACCCAGCTTAGTTACGTAATTACGTATTTTGTATATTTATACTCTAGAAATTAGTCTCCTTAAATTTTTGTTCAGAACCCCGTATATTACACAACCTATTAGACTAGATATTAGATATTGTGTATATATTTTGTATATTTGGTAATTATATAGTTTCCTTAGTCATCAAGACTACTCTTGTATATATAGAACATTATTATTAATGAGAAGGCAAGGCCAATATCATAATCTTACATGATATCAGAGCCTCTCTCTCTCTCTCTCTCTAAATGACTAACCCTAGCGATCCTACCCTAAAAGAGTCGGCCACTACCCCCTCTTCTTCCGCCGCCGCCACCTCCTCCTCTTCCTCTAAAATTCTACCGGCCCTCACGGTCACAAATATCCGCAACTTTATTCCTATCGTGCTCGATGTTGAATCCGGACAATACAACTCTTGGTCTGAATTGTTCAAAATTCATGCCTGTGCCTTCGAAGTCACGGATCACCTCTTTCCCGATGAGGCCGATCCTCCCTCCGACGACTCCATTGAACCGCGCATGTGGAATCGCGTTGATGCCATCGTCCTTCAATGGATTTATGGCACCATCTCGAATGATCTTCTTCATACGATCATCGAGAAAGACGCCACCGCCCTCTCTGCTTGGGTCCGTTTGGCTGAATTATTTTAAGACAACAAGAACTCCCGAGTCGTTCATCTTGAAAGCCAGTTCTCGTCCACCACTCTCGATGACTTTTCAAACGTGGGTGCTTACTGTCAAAAGTTAAAGATGCTCGCTGACCAACTTGCTAATGTTGGTACCCCCGTTTCTAATCTGAGGTTGGTTCTCCAACTCGTGGCGGGACTCAACGAGACATATGGTGGCATTGCAACTCTCATTCAACAGAATGATCCACTTCCACTTTTCTCCAAGGCTCGTTCCATGCTTACTCTTGAGGAAACAAGCCTTGCAAAGCGAGCCGCACGCACTACCGCCGAGTCTGCCCTCGTCACGGGACCACCTTCTTTGGACGGGTCCGCGCTGCAGTCCGCTCCTCCTCCCTCACGTGACAACCGTGCTCAACGCTCGCGGGGTCGGGGTCGTGGCTATCGAGGTCGAGGCGGGTGTCACACAGGTCACGGGGGTGCACCATACGCCTCCTCTCCTATTTGGCAATGGTCGTACCCCCTACCCATCCTACCACCAAGCATGGACCGCCCCGCCTTCACTGTACCCAACCGCACCACGTCCGCCCGCGTCGCGCAGCTCTGGGATCCTTGCCCCGCGGCCCGCACACGCCTACTACTCGGCCCCCGCAGCCCTATGCCCCCACGGACGTAGCCGCTGCCATGCACACCCTTTCACTCACCCCTCCGGATGAGTCGTGGTAGATGGACTCGGGTGCCTCTTCTCATATGACATCCCAACAAGGTACGCTCTCACCCTATTTTAATACGAGCACCAATCATGGCATAACTGTTGGTAGTGGTCAATCCATCCCGATTCGTGGTTACGGTAATACGACTCTTACTCCTCATCCCCCCCCCCCCCCCTTACCCTCAATAATGTCTTGCATGCTCCACATATTATCCAAAATCTTGTGTCGGTTGGAAAATTCACTAATGATAACTCTGTGACTCTGGAATTTGATCCTTTTGGTTTCTCTGTGAAGGATCTATGGACGGGCGCCCGACTTATGAGATGCAATAGCACTGGCGACCTCTATCCCATCTCCCCATTGGCCTCTCGCCGCTCTCTCTTCTACTATTTGGCACGCCCGCCTTGGTCATCCGGGCACATCCGTCCTTGATTGCTTACGGCGTACAGATTCCATCCCTTGTCATAAACTGTCCAAGTTCTTGTGTCCGTCTTGTCTTCTTGGCAAGCATATTAGACTACCTTTTCTTTCCTCGTCATCTACTACTTATTTTCCTTTTGATATTGTTCACAATGACTTATGGTCGTCACCTATTTTGAGTTCGTCTGGACATCGTTTTTATGTTTTGTTTTTGGATAATTTTTCTGATTTCTTGTGGACGTTTCCCCTTGCCCATAAATCCCAAGTTTTTCCTACTTTTACTTTATTTATTAACTTAGTCAAACTCAATTTGAACGGAACATTAAATCGTTTCAATGTGACAATGGTACTGAATTTAATAACCACTTATTTCATAATTTTTGTGCAAACCATGGCATGCAATTTCGGTTTTCTTGTCCTTACACATCTTCACAAAATGGAAAATCCGAAAGAAAAATAAGAACAATAAATAACATGGTTCGCACTCTTCTTGCCCATGCATCCGTCCCTCCCTCTTTTTGGCACCACGCGTTACAAATGGCAACATATTTACTCAATATACTCCACTCTAAACGTTTGGGAAATAAAAATCCTCTTCAACTCATATATCAAAAACATCCATCTTATGCACATATTCGCGTTTTTGGGTGTTTATGTTATCCCCTCGTCCCTTCCCCCCTCATAAATAAACTACAACCACGTTCCACTCCGTGTGTCTTTCTAGGTTTTCCCTCCAACCACATGGGTTACAAGTGCTATGACATCTCGAGTCGGAAAATAATCGTGTGCCGCCATGTTCTCTTTGATGAAGGTAAATTTCCGTTCTCGACACTCCATAACCCCTCCCCTAACTCTTATACTTTTCTTGATTCTGATTTATCACCACTACCTCTCATCTCCTTACCACGCCGGCCCACCCTCCTCACCCTCACGACCCAAACGTCGTTCACACCGAGCCCCCAGCCTCTCCTCCATCCACGGCCCAAATGCCCAATACCGAACATCCCTCGCCTCCACCCATATCGGCTGCCGTCCCGGCTACCAGACCACCACCACCCCCGACTCCCTCTCATCCCATGACCACACGCAGTCAACGTGGTATATTTAAGCCTAAACAGTTACTTAACTTATCAGCCACCCTCTCACCTTCACCTCTTCCCCGAAGCCCTGTAGCCGCATTATCTGATCCGAATTGGAAATTGGCTATGGCTGGTGAATTTGATGCTCTTATTAAAAATAAGACGTGGGATTTAGTACCTCGTCCTAGGGATGTTAATGTGATTCGGTCTTTGTGGTTTTTTCGCCATAAGTTTAACTCTGATGGTTCTTCTGAGCGGTATAAGGCTCGTCTTTGTGGTGATGGCAGGTCTCAACAGGTTGGAGTGGATTGTGCTGACACTTTCAGTCCTGTGGTGAAACCCGCAACTATCCGGACAGTCCTTAGCCTTGACGTGTCCAATTCTTGGTCTATTCATCAGTTGGACGTGAAAAACGTCTTTCTTCATGGTCATCTTCACGAGACGGTCTATATGCATCAACCCCTCGGCTTTCGGGATTCCTCCCGCCCTGATCATGTGTGTCTCTTGAAGAAATCTCTTTATGGCTTAAAGCAAGCCCCTCGTGCATGGTACCAGTGTTTTACAGATTATGTTCGTACTCTCGGTTTCTTCCACAGCACGTCCGACCACTCTCTCTTTATTTATCGGCGCGGTCCCGACATTGCATATCTTTTTTTGTATGTCGATGATATTCTCTTGATCACCTCGACCACTGCCTTGCGCCGTACTATTATGGCCTCTCTCAACTCGGAGTTTGCTATGAAGGATTTAGGTCCTTTGAGTTCCTTCTTGGGGGTTTCTGTCACTCGAGACTCTAAAGGGTTATTTCTCTCTCATAAGAAGTATTCTATGGATATTCTTGAACGAGCCGGTCTTCTTGCAAACCAACCCTCACTCCCGTTGACACGAAATCCAAGCTTGGTGCAGCCCTCGACAGTGCCCCTTGCTCGGATCCGACCCTTTTCCGATCTCTTGCGGGTGCTCTTCAGTATTTGACGTTTACCCGACCAGATATATCTTATGCTGTCTAACAAATTTGTCTCTATATGCACGATCCTCGTGAAGCTCACATGCAAGCACTGAAACGTGTCTTGCGATATATTCAAGGGACACTTGCCCTCGGTCTTTTCATTCGGCCGACCTCTCTCTCTAATCTTAAAGCTTTCACCGACGCCGATTGGGGGGGTTATCCCAACACACGTCGCTCCACATCGGGTTATTGTGTATATCTTGGTGATAATCTTCTTTCTTGGTCTGCTAAGCGGCAACCTACTCTATCTCGCTCTAGTGCTGAAGCTGAATACCGTGGTGTTGCCAATGTTGTGTCGGAATCCTGTTGGCTTCGCAACTTGCTGTTGGAGCTTCATTTTCCCGTCTCCCATGCCACTCTTGTCTATTATGATAATGTCAGTGCTATTTATGTTTCGGGAAATCCAGTATAGCATCAATGCATGAAGCATATTGAAATGGATATTCATTTTGTGCGACAAAAAGTGTCTCGCGGCGATGTTCGTGTTCTTCATGTGCCTTCTCATTATCAAATTGCCGATATTTTCACTAAGGGGCTCCCTCGTATTCTCTTTGATGATTTTCGGAACAGCCTCAACGTTCGTCCTCCTCCCGTTGCGACTGCGGGGGTGTATTAGACTAGATATTAGATATTGTGTATATCTTTTGTATATTTGATAATTATATAGTTTTCTTAGTCATCAAGACTACTCTTGTATATATAGGACATTATTATTAATGAGAAGGCAAGGCCAATATCATAATCTTACACCCCCTTCTAACAAATGGTAATAAGTCAGCAAGTCCATTGATTTGGTTTAAAATCTGATACCATGTACAAATTAGACCCTCCTTGATCTTTTTTCCTCTGAATTTGAGGTTTTTGTAATTTTTATTCCAACTATTTATCCACAATTTTTTAAAATAATTGTATAATCTCATAAATATCTTATACTTAATTACATTTTAAATAAATGTATGCATGTGATACTTTTTACCAAAAAGAAAAAATATAATCTAATGATTTTTAAAATAAAATCTTATACATTATAACCTGAAATATTAGTAAGAATATAATAAATTAACTTTTTTCTGTACTTAACTATTGCTATATATTTAAGTTTGAAACATTAAAAAACTATTAGATTATAAATGTATTTATTTTATACAAATTATGGATGGTGCAAATTTTTGAAAAGTAAAGATCACAAAACTCTTGGATATTTGAGAGGCAATGTGCAATTCACAGGACTAACATTGAAAGAGTTCAATTAGACTAAAATTGAAACTCTGATAATTAAAGGACGAAAATCAAAATCGAGCATCATTTCAGAATTTTCTTATTTTATTTTTTCCCAAAAGGTTTTCTTAGAAGGAATATGAAGGATTATTATTTATATACAAAAAAGTCCATAGTTCAATGTACGAAAGATCAAATTTGGGACAACAAATTGGAAGGGATATATTTTGTTTGAGTATTGGAGAAGAAATTAATTATACTAGAATCTTATCATACCCATTCTTTTTTTCAAAGTTCACAATCTGGTACAACAATTTTGTACCAAGTATTTGGTGTTGACTTTTGTGTACATAAATCAGTGTTGATTGGGTAATGACAGAGATACATTGACAAATCGTTGCACCGATTTCCCCGACAGTCTTTATTGCTCTCAATTTGCATTGTTATCTATTTGCAAACAAAAGAAAGCTTCATCATCATCAACTTGCATTGTTTTCCCGGTGGTTAACGGTAGCTATTTAGGAATAAAGAAAACTTGTAATTTACTTATGAGGGTTTTAGTAATTTCTTTTGGCAGCACTACTGTTTCATGTATATACCCTATATAAATTTGTGCTCTGGCTCTTATTAGCTGAAAATCGAATTTTATAAAGTTTCATGGAGTACATTGAGGTCTCTCAAAATTTATAGACTAAGGAACGATACTTGAATTTACTGAGTGCCCAACAAACTATAATATGTATTATCATTCATAGTGTTTGCTTCATTTTTTGAGATTCCTATAGAGATAAGATATTGGTTTAATAAAATCATGTCTACGAGACATGAAAATTATGAAATAACAAATAAAACTGCTTTATGTAAAATGGAACTAAGGAAGCATACATGCATGCAATCATACAAACGGAAAGAGAAACAAGACTTATTAGGAAGTATTATGCATTAAGCACTGTTTAATAGGTACTAATTAAAATACTGATTAAGAATCCTTCTTGATTTCATTCAACTGGCAAAGTCCTTCTAACAACAGGGATAACATGAAGTTCATCTTTCCTTCGAGCCGTGATGGCAGAGGTCTCACTCATGTCCAATTCTTCCGGCTTCATTTGATTTGGCAGGACCCAATCGAAATGGTACAAAAGCATCGCAAGAGGGAGTTCAACATTCACAAGACCAAATGTCATTCCGGGACAAATCCTTCTTCCCGCGCCAAATGGGATGAATTCAAAGTCTTTTCCTTTGTAATCCACATGTTTTTCAAGAAACCTCTCTGGTTTAAAGCTTTCGGGATCATCCCAATACTTTGGATCCCTTCCGATTGCCCAGGCGTTCACTATAACACGGGTTTTGGCCGGTATTGTGTATCCGTCAATCTCACAATCTTCCCTAGATTCTCTAGGAATCAACATCTGTACAGGTGGATGCATCCTCAATGTCTCATTAACAACTAACTTTAAGTAATTTAGTTCATCCAAGGAAGATTCCTCAACAAATCCTTTGGCATCAAAGACCCGTCGGACCTCATCTTGAGCTGTCTTCAGGGTTCTTGGGTGTCTCAGCATTTCCACCATAGCCCAATCGACAACCGTGACCGATGTCTCAATTCCAGCAGCAAACATGTTCTGTTTCACACAAGATATATATACTAAATACTCTTGCATCAAATGGTCATGAGACGCATTATTCTAGCTTGAGGTTTCAAATAAAACGGCGAAAAATACTGACCATTAACAAGGCTTTAACGTTTTCACTAGTTAAAGGCAGCTCAGCGTCTTCTTGGAATTTTAAAAGGACATCTAACAGATTTTCATTTTCGCTGTGATCATCAATCGTCCTTGCGGCAATGGACCGTCTGTGCTGAGCAATGATACTCTCGAGTATCCTGTCCAATTCTCCATGCAGCCTTTCAATCTTGTTCTTCAATCCACTGATCTTACTAAGAAGTTTGATGGAGGGATACAAATCTGCTATGTAAAATCCTCCCATAAACTCAACCATTTGTTTAGTGATAGATAAGAACAACGCTTGTTCGTCCGTCTTCTTTCCAATAGAGGCCTAGCATTAATTGGAGAATTCAAACATAATTAGTAAATGTTAATGATCTCTACCAGCTCAATTTCTTAGATGAGATGTCACTTCAATATGGCATGATATGTCACTCATGCCTAAACAGGATCTTGTGTTCAAATCCTACCAAGCGCTAGGCACTACAAAAAAGTGTCATATTTCCAGTGTAAAGAAAGTTTTTTCATGTGCGTGGGATGTGTTAGAGAATATATATATATGCATATATATTAATATTAATGAACATCAATACTCTGTACAAATTGAAATGTTAAATGAGACGACAATCTAATACCTGCGTGATAATATCATAACTCGTCAACCCAACATGTTCAGTGAGATTGATTGTTGAACCCTCGTTGGAGGCAATCCACTTGCAAAGTTTCATAAACTCCTCTCCTCTTAACGTTCTGAATGATTGAACGCGCTTGGTACTCAAGAGTTCCAACAAACATATTTTTCGTACTTTCCTCCAGTATTCGCCATACGGTGCAAAAACCACATCCGTTCCTCCATAGAAAAAGGCGTCTGAAGCGAGAGACGAAGGCCTCGAAGCAAACACGATGTCATGTGTTTTCATAACCTGTTTCGCGGCTTCAGGGGAAGAAACGATAATGGTGGGGATTTCACCAAGTTTCATGTGCATAAAGGGTCCGTACTTGATCGACAAACGTCTTAGGAGATGATGGGGTGGATCAGAACTAAATAGCATAAGGTGCAAATTGCCGATGAATGGCAACTTTCGTGGCCCAGGAGGCAGTCTGAAATTAGTCGTTTTGGAACGGTTGCCTAATTTCTGAAGTAGAAATACAAAGACCAAAAATGAAAAGAACACTACGGAATATGAAAATTGAACCTCCATAAGGTTAGTATGCTAGTTATTACAACGTGTAGTACACATTCTGATTTACCATATATAGCCACAATATTTAAAGTAAAGGGCCATACTTCTATCTATGTCATTAATAGTACGCAAACCAAACAACGCCATGCCTATGAAATTAATACGAGCTATTATAGTTTAACTAGTTATTTATTTATATTTGAAAAATATTAAAGACTATATACTATGCAAAAGCCCTCATGTGGACGGGAGATGAAGAACTAGGCAAAGGATGCCGCGCTGTAATTTCATACAAGAGGCAAAAGACCCGAAACTTTTAAACTAACGGCACAATTGGTTGCCCCATGAGCTGAAAATCCATATAATTTAGTGTCAAGATTATAATAAATAAAACAATTAATCTTACATTTGGTTGCCAAAAAAAATCTCACCTTATAGCCTTTCATTTTACTAAAACTCATGTTTGGTTGCACATACACATCCACATAATTTCGTGAAGTACCAAAACTACCCTTAAGTTGCTTCGTAATTCGTGATTCTACTTTATGTCATTCAATTATGATGTAGGTACATTTTTAGATGTAGGAAAATGTAAATTATTTTGAAAAAGTGGGGGCAGAACGGTATTTAACTTGAGTGGCTGAAGTTGGTGGTTGTGGCATTAAATTATCATAGGGGGGAGGTGAGATTAGTTATCTTGGAAAATGCTCCAAAAAAGCAATTTATCTTGGGCCCCTTCTACCTTTTAGTTGGCAACCAAATGTGGTATAAACCCACACTATTTACTTAATATGACCTATTAAGGGCATCCAAATGTGCCGTAATAATATAACTATCTTAAGATTTATATATTTTGAGTTCTAGATTTGGAGGAGATTAACTTTCAAATATCATATTCCACCCCAAACTATATGCTTAGTTGTTAAATAAAATAGATTTGATTCATGATTTTAAATAGGGATAAATGCATCAAACCCCCTTAACTATGCATGTTCTTGCGAAATCGTCCTTAAACTAAATAAATAAGCGTTTTGCCCCTTAAACTATGTCATTCTGTTCGATTTGCCCCTTCGCCGGAAATCACCCAAGATTCCTCGGAATATTCCGATCTCGTGCGTGACACGTGAGGCTGCGAGGGGTATTTTCGGTAGTTAATGTGTTAATAAAAAATTAAAAAATAAAAAAAACCGTAAAGAGGTAGTCTTAAACCCTTCTTCCAATACTTAGGAAAAAAATCTGGCACAAAACTAACTAGGGTTCTTCAAATTGTATCACTAAATCCACTCCAAATTCGTCTAAATCTTAGCAACCCACCCGAAATCGACATCTCCCCACTCTTTAACATCATCTTTTGACCAAATGGACGTTGTTGGGTGTGTTTCGTTTTCGATAAATCTTTGGGTCACCACTTTGATTGCGCGAAATGAGTTGGAAATTGAGGCCCAGTTTTGAGTTCATACCGGAGGGGAAGAATACGCATGTTTACGGTACGATTCGTCACTTTTTACATAAACCCTAGTTATTTACTTTACGAGTTGGTCGAATTTGTGCGCCAAATATTTGCATGTTAGAAATGATATGTTAAAGTATGGTTTTTTTTTTTGAGTTTTGCATGGCTTTTGTACGCTGTGTTCATCTGAAAAGGGTAAAAGTCCCTGGTTCAATAGAAAATGTGGCAATCATATAGTTTTTGTTTTAAAGTTAGTATATTTTAGGAATTGTATGTCTAATGTGGCTGATGCAAACTTAATTCGGATTGTTATTGTTTCTCTGCAGGTCCCAATCAAAATGACTACACAGTTAGGTTACACTACTTTGGTAGATTAGAAACCAAAGGGGTGACTGTTTGGGAAGACGGTCAGATTGCACACTTTGACTGGTGCAATCCTAATACCATGAGCATGATAGAATTGGAGGAAATGGGGAAGGCAATTGGATTTAAGTCAATAGCTACATTTATTGTTTCAACAAAAGATGTTGATAGTATTGCTGATGTGGACTACTTGATGACTGATGATGATGCTGCAACAGTTGGTAAGTACATGAATGAAGATAGGATTGTTGGAGTATTTGCTGTTGGTGGTGGTCCACTGGATGGTGAAGATGGGAGTGTTTCTATGGGAGAAGCAGACCCTAGTGGTAGTGGTTATCAGCAACATGAGGGGACATCTTATGAAGAGCCAGAACAAGGAGAAGCTGAGGATTCAAGAGATGAGGATGGGAATTGGGATGACTTAATATATGATTAGGCAGAGATGGATTCAGATGATGCACAAGTTGTGGGCACTGACTCAGATGTGTCAGAGGTTGTACTTGAAGATGGTGAAGATGTCACAGATGATGAGGGGGTTTATGAGGATATAGGTGAGGTTGGGGAGACAGAGACACACTGGTCTGGTATAGCTATCTCAAGAGAAGCAAATCTGAATAATAGTGACTCCATTGCTGGGAGAGTTACAAGGATGACCTATAAGGGTTTTCCAGTCTTCAACTGAGATCATTAGATATGGATAACCCCAGATTTGAGTTGGAGCTTTGTTTCCAGAATGCTTCAGCACTTAGAGATGCCTTGAGAGCGTATGCAATGAAGATGGGGAGGGACATTGTGTTTGTGAAGAATGACCAAGATAGGATAAGAGTGAAGTGCAAGAGTCCTGGCTGTCATTATCAAGTTTATGCTTCAGACATTGGTGGATGTGGGACTTTGCAGATTAAGACCTACAATGGAAAACACAATTGCAATACTGTGGACAAGGTCAACTGTGCTAAGTCTACATGGCTTGCAAACAAGTACAGTCATATGATCAAGGGTAATCTTAGGTGGCCTGTGGAGGCAATGAAGGACAGTTTCATAACTGGAACAAGATGTGAATTCTCCAAATATCATATGTATAGGTGTAAAGCAAAAGTGAGGTCTTTGTCTATTGGAACAGAGACTGAACAGTATGCACTATTGTGGAGGTATGCAGCAGAGATTATGAAGAGAGACAGCCAGAACACTGTAAGGATCAAGACATTGGGCACATATAATGGGATGGTTTTTAAAAGGTTTTACATTTGTTGGGTTCATTGAAGAGAGGGTTCTTGGCAGGGTGTAGGCCAGTGATCTGCTTAGGTGGATGTCATTTAAAGTCATTGTGTGGAGGCATCTTGTTGACTGATGTTGGGATATATGCCAATAACAGTATGTATCCCATAGCATATGTTGTGATTGAGAAGGAAAGAAAAGACAGTTGGTAGTGGTTTATGCAGCTATTGACTTCCGATCTTCAAATAAATGAGGAGAATAGCAGTGGATGGATAGTGATGTCAGACAAGCAAAAGGGCTTGATTGATGCTTTGGAGAAGTTTATGCCAGGTTGTGCACACAGGTTTTGTGTAATGCACATGTACTCCAATTTCAAACAACTGCATAGAGAGCTGCCCCTTAAGTTCTTGGTTTGGAAAGCAACTAGGGCCACCACAATCAGGGGCTTTGAATCTTCTATGAAGGAAATCAAAAAAAGGAAACTTGAAGCATTTGCATGGTTAGCTAAGAGGCCTGCAGCAAATTGGAGTAGGGCTTTCTTCAACACAGAGGTTAAGTGTGATGTGCTATTGAATAACATGTGTGAAAGTTTCAATGCACTAATTCTTGAAGCTAGAACAAAGGCAATAATTGATTTGTTGGAGCATATAAGGTTAATATTGATGAAAATGGTGTATGTAAAGAGGGATTTGGCCAAGAAGTGGTGTAGGAAGCTTGGGCCTAACATTGTCAAAATGTTAGAAGCAAACAAAGATGCTGCAGCAAAGTGCAAGCCACACTGGAATGGACTTGAAAAGTTTGAGGTTGGTGGGCCCTGGAGTAGATGTGCCCCCAAGTAATCAAACAGATCACAGCAAAAAGGTATAATATTGTTTATGCCTGTTTTAGAATTAATGTATCTTATTTTTCATTATGAATTATTAACCTAGACTATATTGACAGGACAAGGAGAAGAGTCAGAAAGATGATGAAGATGGAGTCAAAAAGATGTCCAGAAAAAAAAAGACTAACAAAAAAGAAAGTGTCAATAGAGGAAAAGAGAAACTTGAAGCTGAGGACCAGAATCCTCAAAATGTGGCTGAGGATGCCTGTGATGATGCTCAGCGTCATGATACTCAGGTATTAAATCATTCTTTTGTTGCTGTTAATCCCATTGATATAATGATTTTAGCTTCTATGTTAAGTATGTGTTCTATTGGTTTAGGAGAGTTTTGTAAAAAAGAAACCAAATGCTGGTATAAGAATCTCACCAAGAAAGAAAGTGACAACTGTGGAGGTAATTGAATTTGCTTGATTTTTAGAATTAGCCTGGTTAATTACTACCCCGTGTGAAGTCTACTGATGTTCCAGAAGATATGGTAATATCTTGAATGCAGGAGTGAATATTAGTATAATTGGCATGTATGTATGAAGTGAAGTTTGACAGGTGACAAAGGGGAAAAAAGCAAAGAGGAAGGTTGACCATGCCGTGGAAGAAGTCATTGAACCAAAACAAACAAGATTAAGGAAGAGAGTGACCAGGCTTGTGGAGGAGGTCAGTGGGAAGAAGAAACCACACCCAAAAGGGAAAGTGGTGATGAATGATCGTGAGTCCTTAAAAGAGGCAATGGCAAAGGTATAATATGTTAGATTCCTTTTTCTGTTTTTTAGTGTCATTAACAGAAGTGCCAGTCTTCACTCTTCTGTGATTATATGTAGGTCAAGGGTAATGAGCAAAAAATGTATTTTGAAGAGCCAGAAGATGCAATCAAAAGATACAAACTAAGGAATATCACCCCCATTGACAAGGCCTCCACTTCCAATCTCAAGACAATTAGACCTCTATAATTTGCACAAAACTATAACTAAGGCATCCATTTTGATGTTATTTTGATGTTAAGTAATCCATTTTGATGTTATTTGGTGATGACCTAAGGCATTTTGATGTAATGTACAAGATACACCAATATTATGGAATTTACTTATTATTTTTATGTTATATTGTGCAATTGGTAGTTTGAGTGTGATTGTGTAGTATGTTTCATAAACATATGCTTTCATGCATCATAAATACAAAATCAACAAATAAACACCAATTATGGGAAAACCAATACAAGATAATCAAATCAAAAGCTCAAATACTAACCAAATTATAGTTCGGGGGCAAACCGCAACTTCAGAGGTTTATGGGGTACATAAGCATAGTTCAGGGGGTACATAAACATAGTTCAGGGAGTAAAGTTCATTACAATAGTTTAAGGGGTACATAAGCATAGTTCAGGGGGTGAAGTTCATTACAATAGTTTAAGGGGTACAAAGGAATAGTTCAGAGGGTATACCGCACTAACCATATAGTACGAGGGGTAAATTCGAAAAACATTTCCCGCCAAAACCGATACCGAAAATACCCCTCGCAGCCTCACATGACATGTACGAGAAAGGAATATTCCAAGGAATATTCGGTGGTTTTCGGCGAAGGGGCAAATCGAACAGAATGGCATAGTTTAAGGGGCAAAGCGCTTATTTATTTAGTTTAAGGACGATTTCGCAAAAACATATATAGTTCAGAGGATTTGATGCATTTATCCCTTTTAAATATATAAAGACATGCTCTTTGACATGTAACTCTAGCATCTTTTTCTTTACATTCTTGCGCATCCAAAATTGTGTTTTTCATAAGAGTTTTTGGTTTACTACAAATAGTTGTGTCTCTGTCATGCTTATTTTTATAATATAATACAAATAGAGAAAATATATTTTTAATTAAAGTGGAAGGCACTTGAGAATTGATGGAGCTTCTTAGCTAGAGTTCGTTATTCGAGTGCAAATAAATAATTCTTGAATGTTCATTGTATTTTGAGAGTCAACGTCCAGAGATTCATAGCACGATTGCATCAAGGGAAACATTATTCTTAGTGTGCTTTGAATCAGAATTTTCGTTCTAACTTTCACATATTTAATTTCTTCATTGTATTTCGTCATTATTTTTATATGCATGTTGGCCATTATTGTATGCGTCTTGCGTTGATTGTGATTCAGTCCCCTCTATATATATGACGCCATTCAACAAACACACACACACACACACACACACACATATATATATATATATATATATATATATATTCATTAATTATCCTGAATCTTGATTTATGAATTGAAGACTAAAAATGTTAATGGTGGGCACATGTGGGAAAACCATCCCCATCATTTGCATACTAAGGTGAGCCCACTTAAATAATAAAGAAGATCAAGGATATGGTTTTTGGCCTTTGGTTTTGCAAACCACACGGTTTGGACAAGGTTGTTATTCCTATAAATAGCATGCTTGTGGATCAATTGTAATCCTCCCAAAATTCAGAGTGCTTAGCATATAATATTCTTCTTTTCTCTTCTAATATTATATATATTTGTGTGAAGTTGATAGGGATGATTTAGGAAGGGCCCAAATTCGATATTGGGTCGGCCCACAGAGGAAAGGCCCACTGAAACGAGCGCATCGAACAGAGGAGGTTCGATGCAGGTTGCGCCTCGAACTGCCCTTGTTCGATGCTTATCCTCTAGCAGATTGAGGGTCCCACGAGATGGGGTCTATAAATACCCCGTCTCTTGATCTTCTCAGCATTCACTTTTTACACGCACCACACACTTACACATCGAACCAACCGAGTTCGATATACTTTATCGTTCGACATTCAACCACCGTTTGACATTGCTCTACCTCTCTTCAGTTAGCATCGAACCAACTCCATTCGACATTCAGGTACATCGAACCGATAGCGTTCGACATGTCGGCTGTTCGACCGACCTTCTCTGCATCGTACCCGTAGGTTCGATACGTCAGCGATTCAACCTATCACCAGTATCAAACCCTCACCGTTCGACACTCATCAGATTCGACCTATCAAGGATCGAACAACACGGATTTAACCTATCATGGCTCGAACAACACATATTCGACATATCATGAATACAAAGAGACAAATGAACTATGTTCGGCTTGATTCTCTCAAAGGGATATGTAAGCAGCTTGGCACAATCCCAAGTTCAGTCCGAAATCATTAAAGATCCATCCGTCCCCTCCCCACGTCGCTTGGAGTACATGTGTGCCAAAGACAAAGCTGGTTCCAGCACAGCCTAGGACCAGCATGATGTGGAGTGTTTCGTCAGCATGCCAAGTCAGCATATGATAATGCACCAAATCATTGGCGCCGTCTGTGGGAAACACACTATAATGTACTTGAAAACAAGCACGCTACCGTAAAATTCGATCGAGTTCATCAAGAACAATGGCAAGTTATAGCGCTATTGGACCTATGCTTGTTATGCTCATCCTTACGACTCTGGGTTGGCTCAGACTCATCAAAACCTTGGAGCATATCAAGTTTGGACTCCGCTCCGCCAATCAAGAGGTCTTATTCCTTTACCGCGTGATACATAGGCCAACTAGGATTCACCTGGTTCTCAACCGTTACCCGTATGAGGTATCAAAGAATATTACCCGTATGAGGTATCAAAGAATCTTACCCTTATGAGGTATTAAAGAATCTTACCCGTATGAGGTATCAAAGAATCTTACCCATATGAGGTATCAATGAATTATACCCGTATGAGGTATTAAAGAATCTTACCCGTATGAGGTATCAAAGAATCTTACCCGTATGAGGTATCAAAGAATTTTACCCGTATGAGGTATCAAAGAATCTTACCCGTATGAGGTATCCAAGAATCTTACCCGTATGAGGTATCAAAGAATCTTACCCGTATGAGGTATCGAAGAATATTACCCGTATGAGGTATCAAAGAATCTTACCTGTATGAGGTATCGAAGAATCTTACCCGTATGAGGTATGAAAGAATCTTACCCGTATGAGGTATCGAAGAATCTTACCCGTATGAGGTATGAAAGAATCTTACCCGTATGAGGTATCGAAGAATCTTACCTGTATGAGGTATCAAAAAATATTACCCGTATGAGGTATCAAAGAATATTACCCGTATGAGGTATCAAAGAATTTTACCCGTATGAGGTATCGAAGAATCTTACCCGTATGAGGTATCAAAGAATCTTACCCGTATGAGGTATCAAAGAATCTTACCCATATGAGGTATCAAAGAATATTACCCGTATGAGGTATCAAAAAATATTATCCGCATGAGATATCAAAGAATATTACCCATAGGCGCTATCAAAGAATCTTACTCGTATGAAGTATCGAAGAATCTTACTTGTATGAGGTATGGAAGAATCTTACATGAATATGGACGGAGACTCTGTCCAAAGTGGCGCGAGATACTGTGAATCCCAAATCAGCAAAATGTACTCCTCATGCATGGCTCAAATGTCATGATGGAGGTCCATCGACCCGGAGTGGTCAATCAGCAAAATGTACTCCTCATGCACAACTCAAATGTCATGACGGAGGTCCATCGACCCAAAGTGGCCAATCAGCAAAATGTACTCCTCATGCACAGCTCAAATGTCATGACGGAGGTCCATCGACCCAAAGTGGTCAATCAGCAAAATGTACTCCTCATGTACGACGCAAACGTCATGACGGAGGTCCATCGACCCAAAGTGATCAACAACAAAATGTACTCCTCATGCACAGCTCAAACGTCATGACGGAGGTCCATCAACCCAAAGTGGTCAACAGCAAAATGTACTCCTCATACACGGCTCAAACGTAATGACGGAGGTCCATCGACCCAAAGAGGTCAAAAGTAAAATTCACCCCTCATGCACGATATAAGCGTCATGACAAGGGTACATATACGAATTTGTATAGATCAAAAACTATGATGTCAGGCCACAAAGTTGGTTTCATAAAGAACCGTTATAGAAGTGACAAGCAAGAATGTCAATAAACCAAATGTCCTAATAGCATCAAAATGGAATCCAAGTATTGCTACTCGGCAAACAACTGGGGGGACTCAGAACGAAGGACCAGACTCATCGAACGAGCGAAATTGGCACAATTTTCCTGAATCTGGTCCTCTGTAAGCACAAGTTCATCCGCTTGCGCCCAGAATTCGAACAATGCAATTTCATTTCCCTCCGATACAAAACTAACGACATCAAATCGTCTACCCCAAGCGGTACGTCAAACGTGTCCAGAGTGACACCAAGAACGTCCACACAAAGTGGCACGGTACAAACCTACCTGAAACGGTATGAAGCAAACTTGTCCAAAGCGACACCAAAAGCATCAACCCGGCAAGATAAATGTAAACCTAAAATCTCAAGAATGAAATATTGGCCCAGAGCGGCCAGATGAAAAATAAAATAATGGCCCGAAGCAGTCAGATGAATATATGAAATATATCGAAAATGGACATCAGCCCATCGTGGTCAGAAACAAATTAAACGCCATAAAGGATAGACATTCGCTAGTAGAAACATGATGCAAACAACATATCCATATACCTGAAAGGCTGGATATGGCAATAGACTTCACGCGGCAAATCAGTTACATCTGTTCAGCATGGAACGATGACTATCTGCCCAGATAAGTGCATATTTAAACTACTATAGAAGGCTTATCACCTCATAAGGTGCAAATATCCATTTGCCGATATGGCCATCAACGCCGAAGAGCAATAACATGTAACAGCACAAAAGTGCCATAAGCAAAACGCGAGCAATCATTGAGTAAGAATGCAACAAAATATCCAAAATAGAGCGACACAATGTCCAAATAGAGAAAATTTGGAAGTGCACGCTACATACATATACTCGAACCGCGGGATTCACGTCTTCCCCATACTGGTCTATCACTTCAAAAGTAATCCGCTCTGAGTGGCTAGACACAGCTCCGCCTCTTTGATTATCACCACATTCACTCTCAGAGAAAGCAATGCAAGCCATGAAATCTCATGAAAATAGATAAAGATCTAAACCAAACATAACTGCAAACGCAGTGCACAACATCAAGGCTAAGGACTCTTAAGACAAGAGTTCATATTGCTTGTCGCCCTGTTATCAACAACTTTGTCGAAACAGAGATAACAACAAATTTGAAGGGTAAAGAACTCTGTAAAATCACATATAACAATTGGATAGTGCATATAGGGATGAACTTCATTATGACCTGCAAGGAGGTAGAATACAAAGCTATTTTCGTCGGAACCTCAATGGCAAGCTCATTATGAATAGAATGCCAGACGGTCTTTATAGACTAGCACCTTGTGGAATCATTTCATAGACTTAATTGTTGCCGAATCCGTGAAGTCGGGAAGGTAACTAGGTGAGCTGTTATAATTTGCAACCCTAACAAGATCTTCATAAAACGAGAGTAATCCTGCTAATGGCAAAAGAATCCGCTATAGGAAGGACAAGATGCATTAGAGCGATAAAAGAATCGTGCATGCAATGCCCGTATACGTAAATCAAAGCGAATAAGTTTCTGAGCGACCAAGTCGCGCAAAAGACTAAAATATAGTTACTCCATCATCGAGAAACAATAATAATTGACGCGTACAGAGGTACACATATTGAGATTTCACATATCGTTCAAGAGACAAACAAAGGGATACAAGCGCGCTACACATGTTTGTGTTGCGCAAATGAGGATGATAAAACAAGTACTCGTATGCGGGAATTCATCTCAACGCAATAGTCATAGAGCACAAAAGGGACGGACACTCTGTCCAAGTGATAACCACAAATCCCAAAAAATGAAAATAAAAACAAATACCAAGTCCACAACGACAAATATTATTTAAGCATACGCTGGGATGACATAGTGACCGCGCAAAGTGATTAACTACATGTAAAACATACAACCCTCCACAAATGTGGAACGACGTTCGAATTGTCAAAATAAAGTAAAATGCGATAATAGCAATTGAAAGAAAAGGCAGCGAAAACGAGCCAAACAAGCAAGAAAACCACCACGAGGTCGAGCAACAAACATTCGATCGACGACACCTACATTAATAAAAAAGGTTCAGGTACGATATACCAAGATGCACGTTCGACGAGATCACCTCCCAATCGGGGGCATGATTTTCAACGTCAAGCATTCAGGCTTCCATAATTGGAACCCAGTCTCCGTTCGAGACCGCCTCCCAATCGGGGGCATAATTTTAGCTAAAAGCTATAAAGTACTCCAGATTGGAGCCCAATCTCTTATCGAGATCGCCTCACAATCGGGGGCATGGTTTTCAAAAATATAACAGCAAAACGCACAATTTCTTAAGTTTGGAACCCGCTCTCTAATCGACACCGCCTCCCAAACTGAGGGGACTATGTGATAGGGATGATTGAGGAAGGGCCCAAATTCGATATTGGGCCGGCCTAGAGAGGAAAGGCCCACTGAAACGAGCGCATCGAACAGAGGAGGTTCGATGCGAATTGCGCATCGAACTGCCCTTGTTCGATGCTTTTCCTCTAGACGATGGAAGGTCCCACGAGACGAGGTCTATAAATACCCTGTCTCTTGATCTTCTCAGCATTCACTTTTTACACGCACCACACACTTACACATCGAACCAACCGAGTTCATTATACTTTATCATTCGACATTCAACAACCGTTCGACATTGATCTACCTCTCTTAAGTTAGCATCGAACCAACTCCATTTGACATTCAGGTACATCGAATCGATAGCGTTCGACACGTCGGTTGTTCGACCAACCTTCTCTGCATCGAACCCGTCGGTTCGACACATCAACAATTCGACCTATCACCAGTATTGAACCCTCACCGTTCGACACTCATCAGATTCGACCTATCACCAATATCGAACCCTCACCGTTCGGCACTCATCATATTCAATCTATCAAGGATCGAACAACACAAATTCGACCTATCATGGCTCGAACAATACATATTCGACCTATCATGAATACAAAGAGATAAATGAACTACATTCGGCTTGATTCCCTCAAAGGGATACGTAGGCAGCTTGGCACGATCCCAAGTTCAGTTTCGAAATCATCAAAGATCCATCCGTCCCCTCCCCACGTCGCATGAAGTACATGTGTGCCAAGGACAAAGCTGGTTTCAGCACAGCCTAGGACCAGCATGATGTGGAGTGTATCGTCAGCATGCCAAGGCAGCATAGGATAATGCACCAAATCAGAGTTGTATTCGGGGAGTGTAGCAGTATAAAGGCTTTGTGGGGATCAATTGGGTTGAGCGGGAAATTGTGTAGTTGGAACAATTTTCTACATAGTGTATTTTCGTTCGGTGCCCAGTGTTTTTTGTCCAGTTTTTGGAATTTCCACGTTAAATCCTTGTGTTGTTACGATCATCATATTTTATTCTTATTTTCTTTGTATATCCACGATGGGCAAATCCTGGGGGCGCGTATTTGTCGGGTCAAATACCTAACAAGTGGTATCAGAGCCCGAGTTCTACTAGAGGTGGAGCTTTTGTTGAGGTGGAGTTCTGGTGTGATAGTGGTGTGAATACGCGCTGATAAAGGTGGTTCTGTCAAAGGTAATTGGTATCTTAGTGTGACCGTTGTGACCCCGCCAATTACCTGGGAACCTTGAAACCCTGCATGGAAAGACGAGCTATCTCTTTCCGGGGGTTTACTTTGTGCTATTCGAATCTACTTGAAATTCACCAAGGCTCACTGGTGCAATGTCAGGAAGCAAGGGTACGAGTGCGGTGAGATTGGACGTTGAAAAATTTTGACAGAAAAATAAACTTTGGCTTGTGGCAAGTTCTAGTCAGGGATGTGTTGATTCAGTCAGGGTTACACAAGGCTTTGAAAGGGAGGGTCGCTAAAATTAGCGGCACTACTAGCACGAGTTCTGCTGCAGCTGGTATAAAATCTGTGGTGGACCATGATGATTGGGAGGATCTAGATTTGCAAGCTGCGAGCGCAATTCGTCTATTCCTAGCTAAATACGTTCTTGCGAACGTGCATGGGATTTCTTCCGCTAAGGGACTCTGGGAAAAACTAGAGGAGTTGTACCAGGTGAAGGGCGTATTGAATTGCGTGTGCCTGAAGGAGCAGTTTTACACACTGCGAATGGTAGATGGTGCGAGTATCTCAGATCATCTGAGTGTTCTGAACGGGATCGTTGCTGAGCTTGAATATATTGGAGTTGCAATTGATGAGGAGGATCAGGCCTTGAGACTCATCTGGTCTCTTTCACGGTCGTATGACCACATATAACCGATATTGATTCATGGGAAAGAGAAAATCAATCTCTCTGAAGTTACGGGCAAGATTCTGTATGAAGAGAGGAGGCTTAGCGGGGGTAATGATTTGCATGAAAATACTATAATGGTGACCTACGGTGGCAAGAAGACGAACTTTGGGAGAACAATGTGTTGGTGGCGAACAAGCTGGCCACTTTAAAAGAACTTGTCTGACAAGGGAAGCCGGTTCGGCAAATGGTTTCGAGGCAGGAAACGGAAACACTCGAAGCGAAACTAACATTGTTTATGGCAGTGACTCTTCTGTCATACTGTAAGGGGCATGCTCATCCTGACGCCAGGGGACCCAAAAAGTTGCCATGAGACAGGACGTTAATGTTAGTGGGTCTAGTTTGCACACGGGCCTTGCTTTTGGTATTAATGCGAGGTGTGTGGTATATTCATGTCGGCGGGCTGATGACTTTCGGAGGAGCCAAAAGTGGAAGTTGCACCATAATATCATCAAGGTAAAGTTCGACATGGGCCGAAAAATGGGAAAGCTCAGAATTGGTTTATTATGAGTTGTTATGCTTTATGGTGGAGCATGGTACTTCTAAAAGTACGACTGCGGTTGCAGTGATAGCGGGAGCTATGAAGATCTTCTGAGGCGGAGTGGGTGTGTGATTGCCCAAGGCCGGAGTGAAGATGTTTTTTGAAAACATGATTAGTCACTAATAATCTCATCTTCAAGGTGGAGATTGTTGACAGTGGGCACATGTGGAGAAACCATCTCCATCACTTGCATATGAAGGTGTGCCCACTTAAATAATAAAGAAGGCCAATGACATGGTTTTTGGCCATTGGTTTTGAAAACCACACGGGTTGGACAAGGTTGTTATTCCTATAAATAGCAGGCTTGTGGATCAGTTATAATCATCCCAAAATTCTGAGTGCTTTAGCATATAATTTTCTTCTTTCCTCTTGTAATATTATATATATATATATATATATATATTTGTGATGTGTATTCGGGGAGTGTTGCAGTATAAAGGCTCTGTAGGGATCGGTTGGGTTGAGCGATAAATTGTGTAGTTGTAAAAGTTTTCTACATAGTGTATTTTCGTTCGATGCCCTGTGGTTTTTCTCCTGTTTTTGGAGTTTCCACGTTAAACCCTTGTGTTGTTACGATCGTCATATTTTATTCATGCTTCATAACCCACGATGGACAAATCAGAGGGTGCGTATTTGTCGGGTCAAATATCTAACAAAAGATTCAAAACAGCCTCCATTATACGTAATATAGATATTTTCTAGTTCTAATCTAAGGTCTATATATATATATATATATATCCATAAAACTTGTCCAGCCGAATTAGGTAGTTTAATAAATACCCATCCATTCTATAACTAGTCAGCAGTCAACTTGGAGTCATGTTCCAACATACTTTTTTTTTTAATTGACGAAAAAAACACTAACACAAAATTACGTTTTAGTCATAAACGTAAAATTCGTGATATCTTTTTTTTAACACATTTAGCTTTTATATGTTTTGAGCGTTTTGATTTTTAAGATACTATATTTTGTAACGGCACAAATGAAATGTGGTAATCCAATTCAAAATAATATTAATTGTTTCCCAGCATCGATCATACATCAGTACTAAACTTCTAAATTTATAAAACTATATATTAATATAATAAACATGATTACATGAATGCGCGTTGTTCTTTGGTAGGAGGTTTGTCCTTGTTTTTATGAATTAAATCAGAAATTTTGTCCTTTCATTTCCGCCCTCATATATATTATTACATTGAGTCAAATACACGTGTGATTGGAAACTAAACCACGAAGGCCATACTATTTAAGATTTGTGGTTCAGGAGGATATCTCAATCACGTGAATCTTATTATATATTAAATTAATTTGAATTGATTGAAGATAAAGCAAGACAAGGAAATCGATGACTTTTCAAGTGTTAGAGAAAAACTGTTCAATTGCCCGAAACTTATGGCGTAATGAATGATTTTGAATGGCTTGTCTAGAAATCGTTTGCGTCCTCACATTTGGTTGGAGTGCCGTAGGCCACGTGGTCTCTAGCTATAAATCGAGCTCAGATAATAATTGATTCCAATACAAAATTACTGAGTGTAAAAGTTGTTCTTAATATTATAATTTATTACATTTTCTGGCATGCATGGTATCTTCAACTTTTCATATGTTTTTAAGATTGGTGCGCATTAAAGATAATACAAAACAGTATTCAGGAACAAAGATGTCACGGAAAACAATTACTAAGTATATCTATATACTATTATATAAAGAAATCCATTGTGACATAATTTTTTTGATTTCCAACTTTAACATTTGTGTTTTAGCTATATTGTGAAAATTTCTTATTAAATCCCCAAAATAGCCTTACAAATTAAGTTAAACTAATTAATTATATTACTAATTATAATTAATGACTTACTTTTCCCATAATCTGTTTTTCTTCCATTGTTCTACTCAGAATTAATGGGACATGTTATCTAGATAAATCTTCTTCTTTAACCCACATAGAATGACATTGAAAAAAGAATTATGCTCGCGGGAACCGCGTGCTACATTTGCTAGTATATATGAACTACAAGATAAAAATTACGTTTCTCATAATATCCTAGATTGCCCACCTTATATAGTAAGTAAACCTTCGAAATGAAATCATGACCGTATTTCGTATGCCTTAGTTTTTTTCCAAATTTTTACTACGTAAGGCAGTGCAGATTCAATCGAAATGATTAATTCCAACTTTTTAAGATTAGGTGTGATGATAACTAAGTTATATATGACCTTACTATGCGATAGGAAATTCAACCGTTATAACATCATAATTATAATAAGTAAGAACAATAATTTTGGAGCGACAAATTAAAAGCAATGGAGGAAGTTAATACAAAAAAAGAAAACGAAAAATAGATATTTTGCCAAAGTAAAGTTTTCCCAACTAGATCATGATGAGCGTACATATGACATGAACGAACCTCTACAATATACACGAAACTATATCATGATGAACTTCATTTATATGCTTTTTATTGAGAGTGACTCACCTTCACGTGGTGAATTTATTGGTGTTCGTATCATAATCACATTGCAATATTATTATTGTAAAACTATAACGTATGGATATTTAGAAACAATGATGGTTACACCATCGTATTGGACACGAATACTCTTAAGGCACATTCGATTACCCTTTTTAAATAATCTCACCATTAGTAATGATGTGATTTGAATGGGGCTCCTAATTTTCAAACTCACGTTTGGTTGTCAAATTAAAATAGGTTATTGTCAATTTTATATATACTAAATTCGTATTTGGATTGTAGTTTTAAACGATAGATTGCATTATAATTCCCAAATTACCCTTATTTTGTTAATTCATTAAAAAAATCAATTTGGATATTTTTATTGTAGAAAACATTTGTATACATTAATTCACATAATTTCTTTTAAACTTGTCATGCTAATTGACAATGTTTTAACGCCAAAATTTTGCTCGAGAATTCTAGTGTTGGAGCCAAAAAAATAGACGTAATTTTTGAGATAAAAGAAATCTCCATTTTAATATTTTTATGATTAGCAACAAAGTATTTTAGAAAGTTAGAAGATTGGCTAATATATTCATTAACAAGAAAAGGAAAGAGATTTACCAATAAACATGGTATGTTATATATTTTTGTTTGCATCTGGAAAAAAAAATAGTACCAATCTCAAGAACTTTTATTGCCAAAATTTGCCCAAAATTTTGTTCAACGGATGAAAATTATGGCAAAGATATCTCTAATTAAGTTTAGTTTTTTTATTAGTCAAGAAACATCATTAACAAAAGAAACAAACTCACGGTTCAGGTTTAGGAGAAGAAGAAATACCAAGTATTATTGGAATAGAACCATGTACGTTTTCAAAATTCTGGCAAGCACTTTATTTTGATTGGCTTAGTTTAATCATGAAAATTAATCATAAATCATGGAGAATAAAGAAAAGAAGCTAGTTTCATCATAAATGCAACAGTGATCACAAATACGAACTTTGGGTCCAAGCGATATTTAGTTTCTTTCTCATCATCCTCATCTTGAATAGTTAAACATAAACTCAAAAAAAAATGCATAAACTCACCAGTTTGTCGGGGATTTCTTCGTGATGAAAAGAACTGCCGTCGTCAAATTTGAAAATTAAAACAGAGCTATGGAAAAAAAGAAGAAAAAACTACGGTCAAGGAGTGAAAACTATGCATGAGAGAGATGAATCTCATGGAATATATTGGATTAGGGAAAGAGATTTTCTCCCGCGGATTTGATTTTGGAGGGCAAAATCAAGAAATAAAAATTATAAAGGGAGGATAAAGTTTGAATGGAAAATAATAATTGTGGCCATGGTTCTGAAAAATGAGGTGGAGGGCTGCAGTTCCTAATATGAGTTAATCATGAAATTTGGAGGATAATTGAGAACTTCTTAAATTATAGATCGGCAAATCCAAATAGGAATTTAGGTAAGATTAGGCTATTAATTAGGGGATATAATACCATCCAAATGTGCCCCTAGAATACACCGGACATGCAAGGTAGTATGACAGAATTCATCGACACAATCTTATGGCGTTCCCAATACGTATCTTAGCATCGTTATTTGAGATACAACATCGAATGAGTCTACACATAACTACACATACATTCAGCAAATGAGTCTATATTTTGCAAAATCCTACACGAAGCACAACCAAACATTGTGATTCATGAATAAAGTCCAACAGAAATCCAACGTTGTATGAAGGGTATTTTGCTAAGGGGAAGAAATGGACAGCAAATGTTATGGTTCTTTCTGCCAATTGCTAGTCATTTAACATGTAACACAAATGACAATTGATAGCTTTCACCCCAATAAATTACAGAAAAAAAGTTTAGAATCACGTCGAACCAAACACGTGGATCCAAAATCTATTGGGACTAAACAAAGCGAGCTCTCGTACGCAGAAATCATTGTTGCAATGGTGTGGATAAAAGCATAACTAACAAACTAAAATAACAAGGTAAAGCGTAGACTTGCTGCAGTTAACAATCCCAATTTATAGAACTAAAACATCGAGATATCCTCATCGTGTAAGACAAGTCGATGAAGCTGCTAAAGCCACATTATAGAGCACAAGTTATATCATTTTCAGTCCAAACTCTTCATATAGAGTTTAATCAAACTTACTAACACAAAGTTATATATTAAAGTACAAACTGCTGCTATTGTACATCATGAGTATGCTCCCTCTAAAGGGTGTTATTGTAATCATCCATTAAAATGACGGAAGTTCTTGTAATTAGACGAAACCTCAGGGTGTGCAACTATAATTATCTCTATTATACATCTAAAGCATGAGCATGGTCCCTCTCATTTGTCTAAGAATTAAACTGGCGTGGAAGGCCGAAACTCAATACCTTCGACAATGACACCAGATTTACCATTAAGACGCCAAATCTCCATAAACCGAGCTTCCACCTCACCATCATCTTCCCGATCATTATCGAACTCTCCTAATTTTATCTCCATCCATCCATCGTCTCTCCTCACCGGTTGCCGTCCACTTTGTCGTGGAAGTGGACATCTATACATAGCAGTTCCCCGATGAAGGTGCACAATGGCAGCTCTTGCTTCAGCGTATTTATCTGTTTCAAAATCTACACGTCTAACGACCGCATTCACGGAGTCAAGACCGTAGTAACCATTTGCTAATTTATATATCAGATGAGCCTCATAGCGAGTTTTCTGAGACAGCATGTGTGTCTTTATCTTGCCTCTGATATCAAGCCAACAAACAAATTTAAGCTGAGCCACCTCCGAAAATCTGCGAATGGGACCAATCATACAAAATATGTAACGAATTGTGATTAACTGCAAACATGATTGAGAGAGAGAGAAGTAGGGTGAAGAACCTTGAATCAGCCTGAGATGTCCATTGCCAGTACTCTGAGCTGTCTCCCCATGAAATTGCAAGATTCTTCGCTCCAACCGTGAAAAGTTTCTTCCCGGTCTTCCTTGTAAGGGAAAAGCTCTGTCCAAACATGCAGTACATTCTTCGGTTAATTGTGTGTTTCATACAAACTTGAAAAAAAAAGTGAGATTCAAGACACTTCAATTCAATTTAGGATCAATAGTACATTTAAAGATAAATAGCTAATAAATGCAACGTCCTTGCTTTTTCAATTGCACCAATCATATGTCGATCAATGCTCTGACACTGTACTATGTTAGACCTACAGTAGTCAGGCTCAAAGCCACAACTATTAGCCCGTTATTTGAATGTTCTGGAAACGGTGGGACTTAACAAATATTGTTGACCAATTAAAGTATAAAATATTTGCACTAATTAGACATATATGTATAACAAGGAACAACTTATGTTTGTCATAAAAGTCGAATATGACATTGAAGAACAGAAAGGCAACAGAAATTCCTAAGAAAGCGCAAAGTGCATGCCTAAAAAATAAGCCACATAACCTTTTGAACACCATCAGTAATGCGGCAGCAACACTGCTAAACATATGCTTAGCCTTCCATATTTCGATGAATAAAATTAAATTAATGATCATCTCCTATATATTATATATTCTCAAATAAGACAATGAACCAAAAAGAATTTAAATCGCAATCTGTGCACAAGTCATTTCTAACCAAAAACAAGACTAAGGAAGAAGTTAGGCATCACTTTGTGAAGTATGGCCAATATAATGCCAGTTATGCCATCAGTCATAACAAATTTAATCTGATAAGCTCTTGACTGAGCATTTGTGCAGTAGTAGCTTGTAACTTGTGCAAACATTATAAGGTTGACAAGTGAATGATCTTGTTCTTTCTTATTCATACCACATTCTAACTACCATTTTATTTGGCTTAAATGAACGGCTCAGAGCTACTATATGATTTTGACCGAATGCTTCAAATTTAGAGTTTGGGATAAAAGCAACGCATGTGCTTGTCATCCATTAACCAACCCGTAGAGTAGGCCACACCCAATGACCATGTCTTTGGAAACAATTCATGAGTGGTAGATAGAATCTTTTGCATTTCTTTATATGTGCAACTCATCCTTTCATATGTCGTGCTAATTATCTTCACATAAGGTATTCACATAATCCCAAATAGCACATCAAAATTTCGACACAGAAGCTGCAAACTGCACTTGACACTTTTTTTCAGTTGATTGAACTAAAATGAGACAATTAAGGGGTCCAATTAAACCATTAGCCTTGTTACGCATAAGAACAGTATCTTAACGAACAACGGTGTAACCTGAAAGCATAGACCGTAGTGCACTCTAGCATCACACTAATCCTCATTGTGACTCATACCTACATATTCGTGTTTAAGTCCTTACCCCTAAGCACCTAACCAAAAGCTTGCATTGAAAGGACAACACAAATAAACTGGATACAATAACTGCTCAATTTCTATCAGTGAAACATACTAATATGACAACCAATCCATTTCCATTTCAACTATAATCGAGTACGCGAAACAGGGCACGACTTGATATCCCATAATGTAAACACAAGAACCATCAACATGATATAATGACCTTCTAATACAATTTTGATTCAACTATATTGCAGCCTTACAATCCTCAATTTAAAAAAAAATATCAAAAAAATGTCATCTTTGCAGGTAAACAAGAAGAATAAAACAGGGGCAGAAAAGGAATTTGAGTCATACCAGATTCCCATCATCAAGTAGAACAGGGGAGTTGCAGAGTCTGAAATAAAGCTCTTTTTTGGACCCATAAACTAATGGTGAAACTGATCTTGATACAATATCCATTGGTACAAATCTCTCCCACACGTTGTCTGAATCAGCTGCGGATTTTGACCCTTTTGAGACAACTGCAAATCTTGAAGCGTCCAATGGCGAAGTACGAGCTAGAATCTCAGTTAAGGAATCTTCCGACAACCTCGTAAATGGGTTTTGGTCAGATTCCTGAAGAACAGTCTTCTTCTTCGGAGAATCCATTGTTGGATTTGGAAGTTTTGTGGGTTGTGGAGAAATGGGTTGACTGTTTTTTTTTTTTTTTTTTTCTCTCTTGTTTGTAAGCCTGTTTTTTGTGTGGATAAATGAGATGTTATATAGCCACGTGGGCAAATCGCATATTTCTACGAGTCTTTTGTTAATCTATACTAGAACGAGTTTTTTCCATCATCCAATTTTTATACTTCCAATTAATGTCCTTTATACTTCTCTTATTTACTCTCCCTGATATCTACATGTTGTAATATAACATAAAAAGATAAGGTCTTCTAGTCTATATACAATTGTTATTTTTTCAATTATGCCCTTCAGCTCATCAAATTTACATTATTACCTAATATCTACTTCTCGCAATATAATACAAAAATGAAGGGCTTTTCTGCCAAGCCCACAATTTTTGACTTTTCAACCATTTCTTTCTTCTCTCACGTCTCTCTCTCTTAGTCTCTCTCTCACACACACACGCACTCCCTCTCCCCGTTCTCTCTCTCCTTTTGGTACTATATAAAATTATACAAGAATCCCATTAAATTATACAAATTCTTGAAAACACCCAAAAACATTAAAAATTATACAAAGGCTCCATAGATTTCAAAAGCTTTAATTGTTAATTAGTCACAAATTGTTTTAATGCTTTTCTCATTTATTTGAGAACGAGTTTTTTTCATCGTCCAATTTTCATACTTATTATGTCCTTTATGTTTCTCTTATTTACTCTCTCACCTGATATCTATATCTTGTAATATAACATAAAAAGATAGGGCCTTTTGGTCTATATACAATTGTCATTCTTTCAATTATGCCCTTTTAACTCCTCAAATTTACATTATTACCTAATATCTACTTATTGCAATATAATACAAAAATGGAGGGCTTTTTTGCCAAGGCCACAATTTGTGACTTTTCAACCATTTCTCTCTCTCTCTCTCTCACACACACACACACACACACACACACACACACATACACACACACACACGCACGCACGTCTCTCTCCCCATTCTCTCTCTACTTTTGGTATTTTATAAATTATACAAGAATCCCATAAAATTATACAAATTCTTAAAAACACTCAAAAACATTAAAAATTGTACAAAGGCTCCATAAGCTTTAATTGCTAATTAGTCACAAATTGTTTTAGTGCTTTTCTCATTTATGTTAAACTTATTATCTAAAGTTTCGTAAATAATTTTGTAAAAGAATTTTAAATAGTTTTTTATTCTTGAAGACACCCAAAAACAATTAAAATTGTACAAAGGCTCCATAAATTTCAAAAGTTTTAATTGTTAATTAGTCACAATTTGTTTTAGTGTTTTTCTCATTTATAATGTTAAACTTATTATCTAAACTAAATAATTTTGTAAAAGAATTTTAAATAGTTTTTTTTATTAGTAGTTATATCATATAGGATGAATAGTTAAACAAAAATTGTTAGTTATAGAAAATAATATTGTTAAGGGTGTCTCCGTAAATGAGACATCTCATGGATTTAGCGAGGATTCAGCTGTGAGGACTCGATAAAAATTTCTTTGATAAAATTTGTTATCATTGAAAATTATCAATAACTGAAAATTAACGTAGAGTATTCATTATCATTTTTAATATCCGAGGCTTAATATTGTTGCATAGCAAACACACTAGATAGACTGGGACATGTGTAAAAATGTGATTTATCCAACTGACATTAAACAAATTTGTACCAAGTGATTTAGTTTGTTGTTATCTATCTGATAGACCAATTTATATAGTAATAAAAATAGATTATTTTGATATGTCACACAATACACAACATTATTGCGTGAGATACGAATGGCCATTAATTGATTACTTTTATACACAATCTAATAAGTTTGATATTCTAATAATACTCAGAATTTTAAAATCTCAGAAACTTTTATCCCAATCTCTGTATTTTTTGTAGTAAAATCTCGATGCCAAAGCAAATAGGAAATTAACGTCAAAAATACATTTTCTTTTTGTATTCTTTTAGAAGTTTACACATTAATAGAACAAGTGTTTATTAAAGATTTAGTGAGCAGTTTTTTTACATATTAGATAATGACACCTTAACACACAGTAAATAAAATAATCCAATACATTATAAAAAAAAATCAGTCTTGCTAATACCATTTATTATTTACGGTACTATACTATAGATGGTTTCATATTCATGTATCTATGCATCATAGCATAATAGACCATTAGTTAAACATGTTTTGTCATTTAATTATATAGAGAACGTTGGCAAATTTTTGTTTTATAAACAACGACAACTTCTTCTAGACCTTATTACGATAGTACATAGACATTACAAACGATAAGATACCAATTACACAAACTCCAAAATAGCTATTACAACTACAGTAATAAGGTACTAAAATATTATTTACAAAGACTTTATTACATTATTCATAAGAAAAAACTCACAACCAAAAATGATAATATTGTGACATAAAGTTACAGACGTAAAGTTGTGTCTAGCTTACGTTTCTTGCTGCTGCTACTGAAACTCCCACCCTTATCCTCCTTTTTATTTTGTAAATAAGACAAAGCTGACTTATGCATACGAACTTCTAGTTGGTCAATCATTTCTTCGACGTCTGAGGCGACAAATAAAATTTGACGATCTACCGCCTTGATAAACTCTTGTTCAATACAAGAATCCAAAAATCGAATCAATCCATCATAAAAGCCTTTGATATTAAGCAATGAAATTGGTTTATCGTGTAAGTTTAGATGAGCCCACGATATACTATAGTAAGAATTTGTTCAAGAGTTCCTAACCCACCTCGCAATGCTATGAAAGCATCAACATTATATAACATAGTTGTAGTTCTTTCATGAATGCTAGGCACCTTAAATTCGTCGCCAAATACTGGACCTTCTGGATTGTTGTCGATTAAAAGTTTTGATACGATTCCTACCACTTTGCCGTTGTTGGAAGACACACTGTTGGCAATACATCCCATTAGACCCATGTTACCTCCTCCATATACCAACCTGATATTTTTTATGGCCAAAAGATTACCAAGAATACTTGTTATTCTCATATACTCTTCATTTTTTCCTAAACTAGGACCACCAAAAACACAAATCGTTTGTAATTTTTGACCAGTTACTTCCATCACAATATTTTTGCAAATGTCGTCAAATAGGTTATTCCTTTTTGCTACAGGTTATCAGCAAAACAAATTGGAGTTTTATAGTTCATTTTTCACTACTTCTTTAGTTAAAGCGTTCCAAGTTGCAATACGATATCCTTAAGCAAACATATAATTATATCAAGTTCCAAGACTTGACTTCCTGACAAATGATATTATCATCATCTATTCTCTACAAAAACTGAAACTAATATTATGTAAATATATATTATATACATATAAAAATTACATATATTCAAATCTACCATATATATATATACATAGATATAATAACACGTAAAGACAATTTATTACTGCATAATGGATTTTATGAAAGTTAAAAACTTGTACAAAGTGAAGAAACGTTCTTTCTCGAAAGTTTACAATAATAATTATCAAATAATCATATAGAACATTAAAAATAATTTCATGAAAAACACAATCAATGATCCATAACATGACAATAACAATAAGATTCACCCTTTATTAAAAGATATTATTCATCATTTCCAATGATATAAGGCTCATTTATGGCGGCCAAGTTCCAATGCCTTTTCTCTTAACTAATATATGATTCCCAGGTTTCAAAAACTTTTGAAATTTATTTATCTTTATCTTCTTCTTTCTTTTTCTTATATAGATAAATATAATATTAAAAACCAAAATATAAAACAACCATAAAACAATAACCATTTAGGTACACAATATTACATAAATACACAAACCAATACATAAGCTCAGAAATCAATGACTTAAATGAAATTAGTGCATTAACATGTGCAATATAGAAAACAATTGATTATTGAACATCATAAAAGAATTTTACTGAACTATAGACAACGCTTTGGTTCGTCTAACTCTATTTTGTTACAAAGTTTCCTAGGAAAAATAACCACACAAAAAAATCACATTGCTTTACGATTTATTATTACTTTATATCAAATATAATAACGTGAAAATTTAATCATGATATATTCTTCTTTCATATTTGATAATGAAATATATATATTCTTTATTTTAGTGTACTTGAACAACAACGTCATCTACTCGCCCAACATAGAGGAACACATTGAACATTTGAGGCAAGTGTTCCAAATACTTCGAAAAACATAGTTGTATATCAAACTCAAAAAGTGCCCGTTTACCTGAAAAGAGACGAAATTTTCATGCTAATGGATCAATCAAAATGATTTTAATAATTACACTAAGAAATAAACTAGAAGAAAATTATTCATTGCCCATTTTCTTCGATGGCAATTTCAAATACTCTAAAAGAAAGAATCAGTCACAAAAGCTCCTTTTTGTTTCAAATTTTTTTTTATGTGGATAAAGCAAAGGCATATAAATAAATGTGAGCTCTAAAACAAAGCCCAGTATATTATTTTCAAAAATTATACGATCTCAACTTTTTCTTGAATTGGAAACGACCTTATTCTGGTGTATTAGATCTACTTAAAAGAATAAATAAAAAATGCACTGAAAAGAAAACCTCAACGTTCATATTAAACGAAAAAAGAAAATAAAAATCCTAATGATAATTAATGAAAATGTTCATTTGATTTGATATTATAGTTTTGGAAAATATCAGAATGAACATCTCCTTTTTTTGTGGGTAAATAATTTTAAAAAGGTAAGATACATTAGTTTATTGATTTGGCAAGGAATAATTAGTAAATAGTAAACTATTATCATTTCTTATTTTATAATAACAACAATAGTAAAAAATTAAACGGAACTAGACATGCCCGTGCGGAGCTTGGGCTTGTTACCTAGTAACCTTATATAGTCGAGGTCGTTAGACCACTCAAGAAACGAGTAATAAAATTTCTCTCATTCGGCTTAACCTAACTTCAAGTCTTAACTTTAGCACTCTCTACGAATTTATGACAAATGTTAGGTTTCCTATCAAAACAAAAATTATTTTAAGTTGACTAGGTCTTCTCAAAAGGCAAAGAGCCATCCAGACCAAAGAACTCCGCTCTACAAGCCATTTCTTCATATTGTAGAAATCTATTCAAATTTCCTCTTGTAAGAAACCATCTGGTTTGCGCCACATATATTTTATCTCAATAAGTGGCAAGTCTATCTAAAGATCACTCGTGGTCATCTTTCGTTCCTCTTCATTCCTGTATTTGCTTTTAATTTGAACTTGTAATCTAAAATCGCCAAATTGCTAGTCAATAGGACATTGGAGCAACATTTAGAGTGTAATACTCTGGTTTATATGGAAAGCAAGAAATAATATCGTCTTCAACAACGAAGTGTTTAACTACTTGAAAATTACAAAAAACATTGTTTAACTACATGAAAATTGCAGAATCTTAATGGCTGGTTTGGATGAAAGATATAAAGTGGAGTCTTCTATTCTATGTACGGATTGGTTTGTTGCATGGTAGAGTTGTTTGGTGTGTAACCACCTATATATATTTTTTTGGTTTGCGAAATTGTTGTAACTTCGGGGTTGAAGTACCCTTGTACTCCCGATTATGTTCTTTGCCTGTTTAAGAAAAAGAAAAAAAAAAGACTACACTGGAATTCTCTTTGATTTTCTTAGTTAGGCATTTATAGTGGAATTTATTTCTTGTTGAGTATCCCGGCCAGCGAAAAACTTTCAACTTCAAATCCCTAATTTAGTTTCATAAAACCCTTATTCATAAGACCATATGGTGAACCTTGTCATGAACTCATGATTCTATTTTAAAATCCCTAAAATTAAAAAGGCCACAAATTTGATTGGGCCTAATTCAGTTTAGTTTATTGGGCACCCATGTTGCACGAATACGGACACAGGGACACGGTTATGGCGACACGGATTTTCTAAAATCTCGACACGACTGTATTTTTTTAATATTAAATATCAGTGATAAACTTATAGAATTAATATCTCAAAACACAAGTAAAAACTCATAACCTACTTAAATTCAAATAAAATTATCACTTATTACTCACTAGTTATAAACCAAAACAAAGTTCAAATAAAATACCCATTTTAACTCAACTTTAAGTGTCAAACATGAATACAAAACCAAAATAAGTTAATAATGATACCCCAAAACATAAATACTACTCAAACCAAATCATGCATTAACTAAAAATTATTAATGTTTGGTCTTTTTACTTAGTTTTTTAAGTTTAAACAATTTATTTTCGAACTCTTTTATCTTTTATTTGACAATTGATAATATTATTTAAATAATTTTTTTAATAGAAATAATTAAAATATACAATTTCTCCTAAACAAGTCTAAAACATGTTGGAGACACCCTTAATATGTGTCGGACACTCGTCGGACACGGCACCCTTAAGTGTTCGACACGGATGTCAGATTAATTAAGACACGCCATGTGGCGTGTCCGATACGTGTCGGACGAGTGTCGGACAAGTGTCAGTGTCAGACACGGATATGACTGCTGTTTTGAAGTGTCAATGCATCATAGTTGGGCACGTACCCTGCCTTAGGCTATGGCCTTTAGCCTTTAGCACAGTTTGCGATCATGATATAAGATTTCCATACCCACCTACAAGCTTTCAAATTAGAATTAAGGGCAAAATCATTTCAAATAGACTAATAATATATTTAACATTTG
The DNA here is from genome assembly GCA_948329865.1 of Linaria vulgaris. Taxonomy (NCBI): domain Eukaryota; kingdom Viridiplantae; phylum Streptophyta; class Magnoliopsida; order Lamiales; family Plantaginaceae; genus Linaria; species Linaria vulgaris. The sequence continues at coordinate 106,498,887 of OX415253.1, read as the reverse complement.
AATTTATAAATACCACATAATATCGCAAAATATCGTTAATAATATCGTCACAATCCATATACAATCTCTTCCTGTTTGGGCATTTTTAATTATGTTTGACAATGTTTCATTAGATTATACTCATCTATGATAGATTGAGATAAAATGTCAATGTCTAGATCAATATATTAAGTTCTTAAAAAAATTATCTTTGAATTCATCATACACGTGTATGTTGATTAATATAGATCGTCAAAACTTCAACTCTTGAGAACATTTCTTTCTAACTACAATCTCCACGAAACATCGGTGGCGGACACCTATTGGTTTCTTTAATTTATATATATTATAGTCACAAGTTGTTCACAAACTTAGGATTTTAAGAATTAAAATTAAACATTTGACAAGTGACACAATTGATACATGTACGCAATTGATTAGCTGGGAGCTGGAGCAGAAGTGGATTCCACAGCATTTGCAACAAATTTCTGAGAATCGGGGTGCACGTATCCCATTAGTAAGATAAATAAATATTGTGCGAATTGAATTATTGCAAAGTAAGTTAGTTTAATAAGTCCTTAGCTAATTCATTACACATTGCAAAACTTTGTCACTTTTTTCATCTTCATTCACCACCACCTTTTGTTTCCAATAGTTTTAAGTAACGCATGGCTGAAGCTGTTGCTAATTCGCTTCGTTTTCTTCTAATGAAGTTTATTGATCAGCTTTCAATTCCTATTCCAGAACCACAAGTGGCATCTCTCTTTGCAGAGGCCAAATTCTTGTTGAGACTCCTCCACGAGAAGAATCGAGATCCAAACGTGGATCTTGATTTGGTTAAGAACATGGAGAAACAAATGATAGAAGCGATATACGAGGCACAAGATGTCGTTGAATACCACGTGTTGCCTCATCTTCTTCCATCTGAGTACGGTACCCCTAGCGGAGAGGAAGTCATCGTTGAGAAGTTGCGGAAAGTGGTGCGAAAACTTAAATCGATTAAAGATACGGAAGCAGGAAATGTTGATCATCGTCGAAGGGAAGAGACTTCACAGCCTTTGGTGTTGTCGCGATTTCTCAAGGAAAAGAAGAAATTCGTGGGGCGCAAGGACTTCCTTTGAAGATCATCACACTGGGTAGCCTGCTTTCCCGTATATCACCAGATCCAGAGACGTGGGACAAACTAGCAAACGATCGGGAGCTGCAAAACCAAGAGATGTTGAAGGTAACACAAGATTTGTATAATGAGCACCTGCCTCAAAGTATTAAAGTGTGTTTTCTTTACATGGTCGCATTCCCACAATATCAACACATCTCGGTCTCCAAGCTATACAAGTTGTGGATCGCCGAGGGGTTTATTGAACCTGAAGAAAACAACACCTAACATGCAGCGAGAAAGTGTCTTAAATATCTTTTCCTAAAAAATCTCATTGTATATCATACATTCAGCTCCAAATTATGGCTTAAGACATGCAGCATCCACTCTGCCATTTGGCCATTTTACGAACGTGCAGCAGCAGAGTACAAGATTCTTAAATCCATCGAACGTTGTAATGACAGTGCTGATCCAAGCCATCGCCGCTTCTCCATCCATAAGAATGTCCTTTTCGCCATCAAACATGTGTACAACTCTGTTGCTTCTGTTTCAAACACGGGATCCCTTCTTTGTACAGGTCCATACCACCAATATCCATTACTGCGAGTGAATTTCTTGAGTTTCAGGCTGCTTAAGGTATTAGATGCGCATAGCATCCGCTTCTATAAATTTCCAGTCGAAATAGTAAAACTAGTCCTATTAAGGTTTCTTGCTTTGACGTTGGGCATAGGAGAGCTCCCAGCCTCAGTGTCCAATCTTGCTCAGCTTCAGTTCTTGATTGTACGACGTCATTCAAGGATCACATCATCTAAGTCACCTTGTTTCCTACCAATTGAGATTTGGAATATGAAAGAATTGAAGCATCTCCAAGTCATGGGAAGTGATTTACCAACTCCGCCTTGTTATGATGAGAATGCTATGCTCCCAAATCTATTAACACTCTCCGATGTAAGCACTCTTAGTTGTATAAAGAAGGTTTTCAGAAGAATCCCAAACTTAACGAGACTAGGAGTTGTGGTCGAATTACCTTGGGATGCAGCATCGGCAGAGGCCACGCATTTTCACGTGTTTGATCAACTTGTCCATCTCCAGAAACTCGAAACATTCAAATATATTGTATTGAATCCGGTTCTTGCCCCTGTTCTGCCCGATTCTCGTTTGGTTCTCCCATCTCAACTAAAAAAGATAACTCTGTCCGGATGTGGATTTTCCTGGGAGAACATGAAGGACATCGCTCGACTACCAAATCTTGAATTTTTGAAACTGAGAATGAATGCGTTCCGTGGACCCCAGTGGGAAACGAATGAGACCGAGTTCTTCAATCTATGTTTTTTGGTGCTAGAAGACTTGGATATAGAGCACTGGAAGGCAACCAACTTATTCCCCAATCTCACACATTTGGTCATCCACCATTGCTACAAATTGCGCGAGATTCCTTCGGTGCTTGGAGAAAACGTAACACTCCGAGGGATCGAGGTTGTAGACTGCAACCCTTCTGTGTTAGATTCTGCAATGCGAATAAAACATAAGCAATCAACATTGGGAAGCAATGGCCTAACTGTTTCCACTCATTCGTTTTGGAGTGGCCAAATAAAAGTTGAGCAATGATATTTAATATTTGGTTTCTTGAGAGTTCAAACTATTTACATTTATCATTAATTTGGATCTTATTCAACTATGTGTATCGTACTTTTGTGCTTTATTATAAGGGTTTTTGGCACAATACCCCTTGTAATATAGGAAAGAGGCGCATTACCCACATCATCTCCTCAATACATGTGTATAAAAAAGAGATATTTTGCACCGTATAAAAAAACACAAGGGGGTAATGTGTCTGTTAAACAGGAGTAATTTGCCTATGTTATTATTACAGGGGGTAATATGCCTATTTCGTATATCACAGGGGTAATATGATCTTTCTTTTTTTGCAGGGGTAATATGCCTATTTCTCATATTACAGGGTATTATGCCAAAAACTCTTATTATAACAATATTTTTGTAATTGAACTACTAATTTGTGATTCTTCAACTAAGTTACTATTGATATAATCGTATTTGGTTATATATTGAATTATTAAATTACGATTAATACCTCATATATGATTGGTAGACTCATATTTCGTTATTGAACTTCTAAGTAATGATTAATATCTCATATATAGTTATTAGACAATCTAAGTGAACTATGATTATTCAACTAATTAGTTATGATTAGTGAACTCATCGAACTTGCACCATTAATATACGATATATTATTCAACTAATAATATACGGTTTATACCATCTGCAGCTTGTTTATTAAATCACTCATATATGATTATTAAAACACTAATATATGTATATTCAACTATATATACGTTATGATAAGTCGGTTCATATAATTATAAACTCATATTTAATAAACCACTAACAATATATGTACAATTTATATTTATTCGTTCAAATAGAATTAGTGCCACTACAAGACTGGGCGGTCAATAGGGACCGCCCAGTAGGGACTGCATTGCGGTCGCTGATCTTCAGCGACTGCATTTGTCAATAGCGACCGCAATGCAGTCCCTATTGACCCATTGTCAATAGCGACTGCATTGCGGTCGCTATTGACAATGGCGTTGTCAATAGGGACCGCATTGCGGTCGCTATTGACATTAGCATTGTTAATAGGGACCGCAATGCAGTCCCTATTGACCCGTTGCCAATAGGGACCGCAATGCGGTCCCTATTGACATTAGTATTGACATTAGCGTGGTCAATAGGGACCGCATTGCGGTCCCTATTGACCACGCTAATGTCAATAGCGACCCAAATGCAGTCCCTATTGACCCGTTGCCAATAGGGACTGCAACGCGGTCCCTATTGACATTAGTGTTATCAATAGGGACTGCAATGCGGTCCCTATTGTCTATATTTGTGACCTAATTGCGGTCCCTACTAATATTCATACTTTAAAATCGATATTTTAAGATGGTTCGAGGTGCCGCGTTGTTTGTTTAGTTCATAATAACCATTGTAATAGTTGGAATTACAATAATTACAACGACGCATTTTAAATCCAAGTATTATGTGAGGAGAACGTACCACTTTGAAGATTCTATTACTATTTTGTAAAACGAATGTCATAATGACAAACTAATCTCAATCAATCTATTAATTCACAACTAATCTACTATAAGATTGATTTTGCAATCGTTTATTACTTCAATTCACATGTTACAATGAGTTTGGTTACTAAGAATCACAAACATACCAACATCAATAAAAAAAATCGATTGTAAAGTATGAATATTAGTAGGGACCGCAATTCGGTCTCTGTTGAGTCAATAACGACCGCAATTCGGTCCCTATTGACATTAGCGTAGTCAATAGGGACCGCATTTCGGTCCCTACTAACATTAGCGTTGCTAATAGGGACCGCAATGCGGTCCCTATTAACATTAATTGTGACCTAATTGCGGTCCCTACTAATATTCATACTTTAAAATCGATATTTTAAGATGGTTCGAGGTGCCGCGTTGTTTGTTTAGTTCATAATAACCATTGTAATAGTTCAAATAACAATAATTACAACGACGCATTGTAAATCCAAGTATTATGTGAGGAGAACGGACCGCTTTGAAGATTCTCTTACTATTTTGTACAACGAATGTCATAATGACAAACTAATCTCAATCAATCTATTAATTCACAACTAATCTACTATAAGATTGATTTTGCAATCGTTTATTACTTCAAATCACATGTTACAATGAGTTTGGTTACTAAGAATCACAAATATACCAACATCAATAAAAAAAAAAACCGATTGTAAAGTATGAATATTAGTAGGGACCGCAATTCGGTCTCTGTTGAGTCAATAGCGACCGCAATTCGATCCCTATTGACATTAGCGTAGTCAATAGGGACCACATTTCGGTCCCTACTAACATTAATTGTGACCTAATTGCGGTCCCTACTAATATTCATACTTTAAAATCGATATTTTAAGATGGTTCGAGGTGCCGCGTTGTTTGTTTAGTTCATAATAACCATTGTAATAGTTCAAATAACAATAATTACAACGACGCATTGTAAATCCAAGTATTATGTGAGGAGAACGGACCGCTTTGAAGATTCTCTTACTATTTTGTACAACGAATGTCATAATGACAAACTAATTCTATATACATATGTAAGTATAATGATTGCTTGATCTAATGATTATACCTCATAATCATATCTATTCTAACATTAGTGAAATAAATCATAAAAACGAATAACAACTACAACTAACTAGTGATGATTAGTTGTAGAACATGAAATATATCTTGAACGTTAATAACTCGCTCAATCTCAATCAATCTATTAATTCACAACTAATCTACTATAAGGTTGATTTTGCAATCATTTATTACTACAATTCACATGTTACAATGAGTTTGGTTACTAAGAATCACAAACATACCAACATCAATAAAAAAAAATCGATTGTAAAGTATGAATATTAGTAGGGACCGCAATTCGGTCCCTGTTGAGTCAATAGCGACCGCAATTCGGTCCCTGTTGACATTAGCGTAGTCAATAGGGACCACAATTCGGTCCCTATTAACTCAATAGGGACCGCAATGTGGTCCCTAGTAATATTCATACTTTAAAATCGATGAATATTATTAGGGACCGCACATAGGTCCCTAAAATAGCAACAGGGACCGTATTGTAGTCACTAAAAAAATTTAGTGACCTAAATTGGGTCCCTAATTATTATTAGTGACCTAAATGCGGTCACTGAAATCTAAAATTTTGAAATTTCAGCAAAAATTTTAGGCGGGATTGAGGGGGAAATTTGAATTTGACGAAAATTTGAAAATTCCACCCTCCCTCTATATATACTCACCACTCTTACACATCTCATTTCATTATCTCCAAAAAACACCCAGCACAAAAACACTATCTTATTTTCCAACACAAATACACTTTCTTCTTTTCTCCATAAATCACCCAACACAAAAAGTTTTCTTCTTTTTACCAACACAAATCTAAAAAACAAATCACCAACACAATCTTTCTTTTGTTTCTTTCTTTCACTTTCTTTATTTTACCACTTTCTTTTCTTACTTTTCTTTCACTTGTTGTTTTATTCATTCATTTTTTTTTTCATTCATATTTTTTTTTCTATTATTAGTCATTTTATTCATCTTTTTACATTCATTAATACTTTCATGTAATTATATTAACTTTTTCTTCATTATTTTATTGTTTTGATCTTGTTAAAATCATAATTTTACAAAAAAAAACAATAATATTTCGGATTTAATCCGAATTATTATTGTTTTTTTTTATTTTTTCTGGGGGGTCAATAGGGACCGCAATTCGGTCCCTACTAATATTCATAGAGTATCTATGAATATTAGTAGGGACCGAATTGCGGTCCCTGTTTTTGTTATTAGGGACCGCAATTCGGTCCCTACTAATATTCATAGAGTATCTACGAATATTAGTAGGGACCGAATTGCAGTCCCTGTTTTTGTTATTAGGGACCGCATTCCGGTCCCTATTATAAATATCAGGGACCGCATTTAGGTCCCTATTGATATTAAGTCAGCAGGGACCGGAAAGCGGTCGCTGATTTTCCGGTCCCTATTGACCCTCAATAGCGACCGAATTGCGGTCCCTATTGACAAGCGACCGTGGTCAATAGGGACCGGGCAATAGCGACCCAGTGGCGGTCGCTGTTGAGCATCAGGGACCCCCAGGGGGGTCAATAGCGACCCAAATTCGGTCGCTATTGACCCCTAAATCTTGTAGTGTGCTAGCCTCACCATCGCTATTGAGAAAGTATTGAACCACGGGGAATTGATAGTAGTGAGGATTCGACCATCACCAATGCTACAAACACCAACGGCCTAAGCGTTGTTACTAAGTTAATTTATTTTTAAGCAGTCAACTTTTTTATTATTATATAACGCTTTTTAAATTTCAGTAGCGACATCTCAACCATGATCACTACTATCTGTTTTTTCACAAACAATATAAAGGATGTTATAAATATGGCAAGTAGAATATGACAAGTGGCAATTATTGAAACTTATGTACAAATACTATTTTATAATACACTACAAGATTTTTCGCCCTTTCCCGACCGGAAAATCCCGACTGGAATTCGGTCGGGAGCATTCCCGACTGCAATGCGGTCGGAAAAACTTTTCCCGACCGCATTGCGGTTGGTACGTTCTAAAAAACCATTCCCGACCGCATTGCGGTCGGGAAATATTAATCCCGACTGCAACGCGGTCGGGATTACTATTCCCGACCGCAATGTGGTCGGGACAACTCTGGGCGGGAAATTTCCCGCCCAGAGTGTCGCCCTAATCTCGGCCCAGCTGGGCCGCGCAGCTGGGCCGAGACTTCCCGACCGCAATGCGGTCGGGAATACCCTTATTCCCGACCGCACGGCGGTCGGGAAAGAGGGAGGTATTTCTATAAATACCTCCCTCCATCTCTTCATTCTCACACCCTCAATTTCTCTCTCCCTCCTCTTTTTTCCGACCGCCAGGAGCCCTTTGGCGACCGCAGTTCCGTCGGCGCTGCAAAATCGGTAATTTTTTTCGCTTTTTCTTGTTTTTTAGGTTATATTTAATGTTTTAATATATATTTTTTATGTTTAATTTTAGATATTGTAGAAATTGTTAGGATTTAATTAAGAAATGCTTTTAGGAATTGTTAGGCTTTGGAAAAATATTAGATTTTTATGCCTTTAGGAATTGTTAGGCTTTGGAAAATATTAGATTTTTATGCCTTTAGGAATCGTTAGGCTTTAGGAAATAGTATAGTTTTAATTAGGAAATGTCTTTTGGAATTGTTAGGCTTTGGGAAATGTTAGACTTTTATGCTGTTAGGAATTGTTAGATTTTAGGAAATGTTATAGTTGTATGATTTTAGTAATTATTTATGCCTTTAGGGAATGTTATAATTTTATGATTTTAGTAATTATTTATACCTTTAGGAATTGTTAGGCTTTACGAATGTTACAGTTTAGGAATTATTTATGACTTTAGGAAAACTATATATGATTTTTATATGTGTTAATTTATTTATTTGGACGTTAATTATGGAGTTATTTATGTTAGATTTAATGTTTTAATATTAATTATTAATGTTATATTTAATGTTTTAATATGAATTATTAGATATTGTAGAAATTGTTAGGATTTAATTTGTAAATTCCTTTAGAAATTATTGGGCTTTGTGAAATATTTATACCTTTAGGAATAACTTAGTATTGATTAAACTTAGGTCATCTCTACAATTAGAAAAATTCTAACTTAGATGCTTTTACTTAGTTCGTAGCACTCCTCCTCGACGACATGTCGTCCCATGATAGCGATCGTGGCCAGCCCTCGAAGAGAGGGCGTAGTGGTCCATCGAGCACTCCATCGAGTACTCCACCTACGACTGGTCCACCGAGGTTAGGTCCTCATCTACGGATCATTCATTCTGGCGGTGCACCACCCGCTCCTGTCGTTGCACCTAATCTCGATCTTGGCGAGTCCCCTACTTCTTCACATCCACATAGGCGTATCGGATCGAGCGGCGGTACTCCACCAGATCTAGTAGTACCATTTCGACTTGATGATGATCACGTAGCATCGACACCATCGTCATCATTTAGGCCATCGTCTTCATCTAGGCCATCGTCTTCATCGAGGCCACCGTCATCATCGAGACCTACGGCACCTACGCCACGTTCTACAGAGTCTACACCGGCTGGTCCTAGTACTTCTTCCCCTGCAGACGTTGCCGGTGCAGGACCATCTTCAGCGACGCAGCAGAGACCAGGCCGAGGTGTATCGAGAGGGCCGCAGGTTCCGGCTGACCGTAGTGCCCGTCGTAGGATCGAGCTGGATGAGCACGGCGTATTTATGGATGGGAGAAAGATATCGACGGCGATTACCTCGATCATTAGGGAGTTTATGAAGACGTGTGTTCCTTCATACACCGAGGTCGATCCGATAGTCCAGGGACAGATGTGGGCTAAGTTTAAGGTGAGATTTAGAAAGTTTACTAAATATATATATATATATATATATATATAGTAAGATTTTTTTAACGAAACCTTAATTAAAAACCTTATTTAATTGTAGAGCATATACTACATTCCTCCGGGGGACAGGCTTCGTGCACATTCCGCATACGATGTGAAGGTTAAGAAGTGTTACAAGGAAATCGTGCACAATGCAAAGAAGAACTATTACGACAGGCTCGATGATCCGATGTGGGCGTCGCGTCCGAAGAACAGTTGGATGAGCGACAAGTTAGAAAAAATGTGGGTGACGCATTGGGAGTCGGAGGGCCATGCGAAGAAATCCGTGGCAGGCCAGAAGAACAGGCGATCTGGTGAGGCACCAGACCCTGATCGTCCTGCACGAGCTACTCATGCTAGTGGGTCCCAGAGCTACACAGCTATTCGACGTAGGATGGTATGTCTTATTAAATTGAGTTTCTATAAAAATAATATAATTGTCTTAAATTTAAATATCTATAATAACAAATGTATATCAATATGCAGGCTGCTTCTAGACCTCCAGGGGCCCCTCCACCTTGGCACGATGAGGCATATCGTTATCAGCACACACATGTGCCGAGTGGTCTGCCAGAGGGAGCTCCACGTCGCCGTGTTTGGGTTCACCCCAAGTATAGGGCTATCTACGTAAGTATTTAACTTATATAGCATTCTTTGATTACTGTATTAATATATGTCTTCCTTAATTACGTACTAACAATTATGACAAAATTAACAAGAGGAGTACATGCGCCTTATGACCGAGAGGTACGAGGAGAATCGTTCTACGTGGCCACCACTAGATCAGGAGCTGTGGAGTCAGGCGATAGGAGGCTTGAAGAAGGGGAAGGCTGCGGGTCTCCCTTCGGATGCACGTCACGATGGGTTTGGTTTCTCGACGAAGAGGCATCGAGACACGACACATGATTATGCGAGGGTGTTGGAGAGGGAGAACCATCGTATTAGGACTGTTACTGATGCGAGGATTGACGAGCTTGCTACTCAGGTAGATTTCTTGACCCAGCACATCACCCAGACTACAGGTACTCCTCCATCTCGACCCATGCCTACAGGGGGACTCATGCGTGATGCTCGTCGAGCCGACCAGCGTTCCTCGTCACCTACTCTTGATCCTTTTGCATATGGTGCTCCAGATTGCACGCTGTATGATGATGAGTACGAGGATGTCCCCGATGAGGACCCCGAGGATGACACTCTCGGTGGTGATGCAGCCGATCTTGCCGGTGATGGTGATGATGGTGCTGGACCCGCCACAGCTCCTGATACATTTGGATTTCATGACGAGGACTATGAGTAGTAGTAGTAGTTTAATTTATTTTAGGGATATTTTAGTATTGAATATTGTGTTAGTTGTTTGTATTTATGTAATTTGTTTGATGCTCGGACCGATTATGTAATGTTAAACTAGTTTTGTATTTATTTTGTCATTATGTTGTGTATTATTTGTTCGTTTAATCTAAGTATTGAACATTGTGTTAGTTGTTTGTTTATTGGTAATCATGCCTATAATATGAAATTAAACAACGTGAATCAAATTTTTTTATAAAATAAAATTCGACCTACTAAACCAGTCTCGATGCTAGTCATACATACTATCCTCAGATTCTGAGTCACTCATTATCTCTTCCTCTTCCTCTTCCTCATTGCCCTCGTCTTCCTCATCCTCATTGCCCTCTTCTTCCTCGTAGCCTTCCTCTACCTCGTTGCCCTCCGTTGCTGCCTCCTCGACAACCACATCAAATCCCTCGTTGGCCAATTGGATATTCATATTGAATGAGGAAAGGTCCACGCATAAGTTAAACCCTTCAGACGCATTCTCTTGTAGCACTTGGTTTGGCATCCCTGGGTCGACATCTTTTGATCCTGCAACTGATGACATATCGATTATGTGTCTGGCAGGAATAGTGGATACGGCCAACCATCCTCTCTGTCCTGGTCGCCCTGATGTCTTTTTTGGATAGGGCACATAGTACGCCTGTTTTGCTTGGTTAGCGAATACAAACGGCTCATTGGTCTTGAGGGCACGCCTCGGGTTGATGTCAACCAACTTGTACGTTGAATGCTCCTGCGTACCTGCGTTTATATCATACCAAACACATTTGAACAAGACAATGTATAGGGGCCGGATTCTGCCCCAATATTCCACCTGTATAATGTCTTTCAACGTTCCATAGAAGTTGGTAGCATCGGATCCTCCCATGTCTCCCGTCACATAAACACCGCTACAATCACTCTTCTTCGGGCCCAAGATCATATCAGTGTGAAATCTGAACCCATTCACAATGTATCCCTCGTAGGTTGTCACTGAATACATCGGACCTGTGATTAGAGGATCTATTCGTATATCGGTCTCGTATTTCCCACTTGAATATGTCTGCTTGAACCATGCTACGTACTCTTGGTTCCTCTTGGATTGTATCTCCATTGGACTTAGTCCACCGCACTCCTCTTCTACAAACAGTCTGCATAGAAAAATCATCATAAGTTAGTGGTCTTTAAAGCGCTTAATCATTTTGTTATTAAGAATAATTAACTACCACTTACTCCACCCATTCGTCAAGCTCTAGACAGTTTAGAAGCGCGTAAAGCTCTATTTGCTCCCTCTCATCGGAAGTCAAGTATCGCCTTTTGTTTAGTGCCCCTATTGGCGCCCCTTTCTTTTGAAATATTGAAAGCTCATCATCCCACTCCGTGCTTTCTAGTGTCTCGTTCCTGTTGAGTTTTTTATATTTAGTCTGAAAAGAAACATCCAAATATTGAGAACACATATTGGAGAGCTCAGCAAGTAGGTATTGATTGGCTATGGATCCATCCACCCTCGCCTTGTTCTTTACTGAACCCTTCATGTCGAACATCCGCCTAGTTCATATAAATCAAAGATTAGGCAAAGAATAGATATTTTTAAAAGATAATTGTTATTATAAATATAAGATCGTACCTCTCGAATGGATACATCCATCTATAATGAACTGGACCACCAACTCTAGCCTCATACGGAAGGTGTATGGCTAAATGCTCCATAGAGTCGAAAAATGAAGGGGGAAATATCATTTCCATCTTGCACATGGTAACAATAAACGATTCCTCCAATCGCTCCATATCTTCGGCCGACACCTCTGACGCGCAAATCGCCTTAAAAAAAAGGCTAATCTCTACTAAGGTCCCCCAAATCTCGGGTTCCAAGAATTCGCGAAATGCTATGGGGATCAATCTCTGAATGAAGACGTGACAATCATGACTCTTCATTCCATACAATTTTCCTTGTTGTTTTTGCACACATCGTCCCAAGTCCGATGCATATCCATCATGAAACTTCAGTTCAGTCAGCCAATCAAGCACCATCTTCTTTTGATCCCTCGTAAGACAATATTTTGCCTTTGGCTTTATGTACTCACTTCCTCTGCCACTGGGTTTCAAGAACAATTCTTTACGGTTGGTCAACAACTTAAGATCGTGCCTCGACTTAATGTTGTCCTTCGACTTAGCATCGTCCAACACCGTGTTGATGATGTTCTCAAAAAAGTTCTTATCACAATGCATCACATCTAGATTGTGGCGAATCAAGTTCGTGGACCAATATGGTAGTTCCCAAAAGATGCTTCGACGACACCAGTTATGAGTTGTGTTAAAGCCCGGAAGCTTTGTGGAGTTTGCCCCAAATCTAACCGATCGTAGCCTATCCACAATTTCCCTCATCTGCGCTCCTGTCTTCCTTGGAATGGGCGCATCAAGGACCTCCCTACCCTTGTAGAAATCCTTCTTGTTGTACCTCCATTTATGACCCTCTGGTAGAAACCGACGATGACAATCGAACCACGAGGCTTTTCCTCCATGCTTTAGTGTAAAAGAATCTGTCTCACCCATGCAATAAGGGCACGCCAGCTTACCGTGCGTGCTCCACTGGGACAACATTCCGTAAGCAGGAAAATCGCTAATAGTCCACATTAGGGTCGCTCGCATTTGGAAGTTTTCCTTTCGTGAGCTGTCATATGTCCACAAACCATTACTCCACAAATCATTCAACTCATCAATCAACGGTCTTAGCAAAAGATCCAAGTTCTTTCCAGGACTCTTTGGACCGGGTATAATAAGGCTCAGAAAAATGAACTCTGGTCGCATGCATAAATCTGGCGGAAGGTTATAAGGGGTAACAAACACGGGCCAACATGAGTAGTTCTTCCCAGATGCCCCAAATGGTGTGAACCCATCAGTACATAGGCCGAGTCGAACGTTTCTAGGCTCTGATGCGAAGTCCGGATACGTACGATCAAAATGTCTCCACGCCTCGCCTGCATCTGGGTGAATCATTCTATCTGTTGACTCTCGACACTTCAAATGCCAAGTCATATGTCTCGAAGTGCCTACAGTATAAAACAACCTCTGTAATCGAGGGCCTAGGGGGAAGTACCACAATTTCTTCCTTGCGATCCTGGACTTTCTACCAGCCTCGTACCTATCTTCCTTGCAAATCGGACACGATGTGAGATCCTTGTTGGCATTATCGCCGTAGTACAAGAAACAAAAATTCCAACATACGTCAATCTTTTCGTACCCTAAACCCAAACCCGCGAGCATCTTATTCATGGCTGGAACCGTATTCGGTAGCATTTCCTCAATCTCTGGGTCCATAATATCTTTAGACAAACTTAAGTACTTTTCGCAAGCGACATTAACTACTTTGTGCATCGTCTTGGTAGTTAAGAACTCAGCAAACCACTTGAGCACAGTCTTCGACTTCTTACTGTTCATTTTTATGTCTCCCATCTGCATCAATTTGTAGAACTCCTTTGCCTCGGGACTTGGATCTTCGTTGCGCACCTCTCCCTCAACAAATCGACCCCCATATGCATCCACAACCAATTCTCTAAACGAAGTATCGGCATGAACCGGACTATCAACGTGAATACTAGTAGACGGTGATTCATGTACATATGATGTAGCTGCCTCGCTCTCCATCTCTCCATGCAACACCCATATCCAATATTGATACACAAACCCCCACTTATGAAGATGATCTCGTACTACGTTTCGATCCAAAAACTTTAAATTATTGCATCTCTGGCACGGGCACCTAATACGATTTCTTAGATCTACATAATCTGTCTGTTGTGATGCGTATTGTATGAATTCACGAACCCCAACCACGTAATGTTGATTCAAATAACCAGTGTTACTATCTATCCTATCGTACATCCAAGCTCTATCGGGACGATAATCCATTTCTAATCTAAGAAAATTAAAAACAAATTAAATTGTTACAATTAATTTCACCAATCAATATATTTATCATTTATAGAAAAATTTTAAAACTCGAGTACGACGAGGCCAAGGAAATTAATACTTACTTGTTGTAGCGTAGAAAATACTTAGATCAAGTATTCTTTGCAAACACACGCCCCTCGCTGCATTAACCGCAATATCTAAAACAAAGAAACATTAAAAAAAAAGTTAATAAAAACGATCTTCATTGACAAAAACTAACTAAAACAGTTATAACAAGATGAAATCGTGTATACCTTAACAAGGGATGAATGTTGGAATGATTTCTCAAGTGGAATAGGGAGGGGTATTTATAGGGGGGCTGACAGTTATTCCCGACCGGGTTGCGGTCGGGAATAACAACGGTTATTATTATTCCCGACCGCAACGCGGTCGGGAATAACAACGGTAAAAATTATTCCCGACCGCATTGCGGTCGGGAATAATACTAATCGTTGTTATTCCCGACCGCGTTGCGGTCGGGAATAACAATAACCGTTGTTATTCCCGACCGCAACCCCTCTCCCCGTTCTCTCTCTCCTTTTGGTACTATATAAAATTATACAAGAATCCCATTAAATTATACAAATTCTTGAAAACACCCAAAACATTAAAAATTATACAAAGGCTCCATAGATTTCAAAAGCTTTAATTGTTAATTAGTCACAAATTGTTTTAATGCTTTTCTCATTTATTTGAGAACGAGTTTTTTTCATCGTCCAATTTTCATACTTATTATGTCCTTTATGTTTCTCTTAGTTACTCTCTCACCTGATATCTATATCTTGTAATATAACATAAAAAGATAGGGCCTTTTGGTCTATATACAATTGTCATTCTTTCAATTATGCCCTTTTAACTCCTCAAATTTACATTATTACCTAATATCTACTTATTGCAATATAATACAAAAATGGAGGGCTTTTTTGCCAAGGCCACAATTTGTGACTTTTCAACCATTTCTCTCTCTCTCTCTCTCTCACACACACACACACACACACACACACACATACACACACACACACGCACGCACGTCTCTCTCCCCATTCTCTCTCTACTTTTGGTATTTTATAAATTATACAAGAATCCCATAAAATTATACAAATTCTTAAAAACACTCAAAAACATTAAAAATTGTACAAAGGCTCCATAAGCTTTAATTGCTAATTAGTCACAAATTGTTTTAGTGCTTTTCTCATTTATGTTAAACTTATTATCTAAAGTTTCGTAAATAATTTTGTAAAAGAATTTTAAATAGTTTTTTATTCTTGAAGACACCCAAAAACAATTAAAATTGTACAAAGGCTCCATAAATTTCAAAAGTTTTAATTGTTAATTAGTCACAATTTGTTTTAGTGTTTTTCTCATTTATAATGTTAAACTTATTATCTAAACTAAATAATTTTGTAAAAGAATTTTAAATAGTTTTTTTTATTAGTAGTTATATCATATAGGATGAATAGTTAAACAAAAATTGTTAGTTATAGAAAATAATATTGTTAAGGGTGTCTCCGTAAATGAGACATCTCATGGATTTAGCGAGGATTCAGCTGTGAGGACTCGATAAAAATTTCTTTGATAAAATTTGTTATCATTGAAAATTATCAATAACTGAAAATTAACGTAGAGTATTCATTATCATTTTTAATATCCGAGGCTTAATATTGTTGCATAGCAAACACACTAGATAGACTGGGACATGTGTAAAAATGTGATTTATCCAACTGACATTAAACAAATTTGTACCAAGTGATTTAGTTTGTTGTTATCTATCTGATAGACCAATTTATATAGTAATAAAAATAGATTATTTTGATATGTCACACAATACACAACATTATTGCATGAGATACGAATGGCCATTAATTGATTACTTTTATACACAATCTAATAAGTTTGATATTCTAATAATACTCAGAATTTTAAAATCTCAGAAACTTTTATCCCAATCTCTGTATTTTTTGTAGTAAAATCTCGATGCCAAAGCAAATAGGAAATTAACGTCAAAAATACATTTTCTTTTTGTATTCTTTTAGAAGTTTACACATTAATAGAACAAGTGTTTATTAAAGATTTAGTGAGCAGTTTTTTTACATATTAGATAATGACACCTTAACACACAGTAAATAAAATAATCCAATACATTATAAAAAAAAATCAGTCTTGCTAATACCATTTATTATTTACGGTACTATACTATAGATGGTTTCATATTCATGTATCTATGCATCATAGCATAATAGACCATTAGTTAAACATGTTTTGTCATTTAATTATATAGAGAACGTTGGCAAATTTTTGTTTTATAAACAACGACAACTTCTTCTAGACCTTATTACGATAGTACATAGACATTACAAACGATAAGATACCAATTACACAAACTCCAAAATAGCTATTACAACTACAGTAATAAGGTACTAAAATATTATTTACAAAGACTTTATTACATTATTCATAAGAAAAAACTCACAACCAAAAATGATAATATTGTGACATAAAGTTACAGACGTAAAGTTGTGTCTAGCTTACGTTTCTTGCTGCTGCTACTGAAACTCCCACCCTTATCCTCCTTTTTATTTTGTAAATAAGACAAAGCTGACTTATGCATACGAACTTCTAGTTGGTCAATCATTTCTTCGACGTCTGAGGCGACAAATAAAATTTGACGATCTACCGCCTTGATAAACTCTTGTTCAATACAAGAATCCAAAAATCGAATCAATCCATCATAAAAGCCTTTGATATTAAGCAATGAAATTGGTTTATCGTGTAAGTTTAGATGAGCCCACGATATACTATAGTAAGAATTTGTTCAAGAGTTCCTAACCCACCTCACAATGCTATGAAAGCATCAACATTATATAACATAGTTGTAGTTCTTTCATGAATGCTAGGCACCTTAAATTCGTCGCCAAATACTGGACCTTCTGGATTGTTGTCGATTAAAAGTTTTGATACGATTCCTACCACTTTGCCGTTGTTGGAAGACACACTGTTGGCAATACATCCCATTAGACCCATGTTACCTCCTCCATATACCAACCTGATATTTTTTATGGCCAAAAGATTACCAAGAATACTTGTTATTCTCATATACTCTTCATTTTTTCCTAAACTAGGACCACCAAAAACACAAATCGTTTGTAATTTTTGACCAGTTACTTCCATCACAATATTTTTGCAAATGTCGTCAAATAGGTTATTCCTTTTTGCTACAGGTTATCAGCAAAACAAATTGGAGTTTTATAGTTCATTTTTCACTACTTCTTTAGTTAAAGCGTTCCAAGTTGCAATACGATATCCTTAAGCAAACATATAATTATATCAAGTTCCAAGACTTGACTTCCTGACAAATGATATTATCATCATCTATTCTCTACAAAAACTGAAACTAATATTATGTAAATATATATTATATACATATAAAAATTACATATATTCAAATCTACCATATATATATATACATAGATATAATAACACGTAAAGACAATTTATTACTGCATAATGGATTTTATGAAAGTTAAAAACTTGTACAAAGTGAAGAAACGTTCTTTCTCGAAAGTTTACAATAATAATTATCAAATAATCATATAGAACATTAAAAATAATTTCATGAAAAACACAATCAATGATCCATAACATGACAATAACAATAAGATTCACCCTTTATTAAAAGATATTATTCATCATTTCCAATGATATAAGGCTCATTTATGGCGGCCAAGTTCCAATGCCTTTTCTCTTAACTAATATATGATTCCCAGGTTTCAAAAACTTTTGAAATTTATTTATCTTTATCTTCTTCTTTCTTTTTCTTATATAGATAAATATAATATTAAAAACCAAAATATAAAACAACCATAAAACAATAACCATTTAGGTACACAATATTACATAAATACACAAACCAATACATAAGCTCAGAAATCAATGACTTAAATGAAATTAGTGCATTAACATGTGCAATATAGAAAACAATTGATTATTGAACATCATAAAAGAATTTTACTGAACTATAGACAACGCTTTGGTTCGTCTAACTCTATTTTGTTACAAAGTTTCCTAGGAAAAATAACCACACAAAAAAATCACATTGCTTTACGATTTATTATTACTTTATATCAAATATAATAACGTGAAAATTTAATCATGATATATTCTTCTTTCATATTTGATAATGAAATATATATATTCTTTATTTTAGTGTACTTGAACAACAACGTCATCTACTCGCCCAACATAGAGGAACACATTGAACATTTGAGGCAAGTGTTCCAAATACTTCGAAAAACATAGTTGTATATCAAACTCAAAAAGTGCCCGTTTCCCTGAAAAGAGACGAAATTTTCATGCTAATGGATCAATCAAAATGATTTTAATAATTACACTAAGAAATAAACTAGAAGAAAATTATTCATTGCCCATTTTCTTCGATGGCAATTTCAAATACTCTAAAAGAAAGAATCAGTCACAAAAGCTCCTTTTTGTTTCAATTTTTTTTTTATGTGGATAAAGCAAAGGCATATAAATAAATGTGAGCTCTAAAACAAAGCCCAATATATTATTTTCAAAAATTATACGATCTCAACTTTTTCTTGAATTGGAAACGACCTTATTCTGGTGTATTAGATCTACTTAAAAGAATAAATAAAAAATGCACTGAAAAGAAAACCTCAACGTTCATATTAAACGAAAAAAGAAAATAAAAATCCTAATGATAATTAATGAAAATGTTCATTTGATTTGATATTATAGTTTTGGAAAATATCAGAATGAACATCTCCTTTTTTTGTGGGTAAATAATTTTAAAAAGGTAAGATACATTAGTTTATTGATTTGGCAAGGAATAATTAGTAAATAGTAAACTATTATCATTTCTTATTTTATAATAACAACAATAGTAAAAAATTAAACGGAACTAGACATGCCCGTGCGGAGCTTGGGCTTGTTACCTAGTAACCTTATATAGTCGAGGTCGTTAGACCACTCAAGAAACGAGTAATAAAATTTCTCTCATTCGGCTTAACCTAACTTCAAGTCTTAACTTTAGCACTCTCTACGAATTTATGACAAATGTTAGGTTTCCTATCAAAACAAAAATTATTTTAAGTTGACTAGGTCTTCTCAAAAGGCAAAGAGCCATCCAGACCAAAGAACTCCGCTCTACAAGCCATTTCTTCATATTGTAGAAATCTATTCAAATTTCCTCTTGTAAGAAACCATCTGGTTTGCGCCACATATATTTTATCTCAATAAGTGGCAAGTCTATCTAAAGATCACTCGTGGTCATCTTTCGTTCCTCTTCATTTCTGTATTTGCTTTTAATTTGAACTTGTAATCTAAAATCGCCAAATTGCTAGTCAATAGGACATTGGAGCAACATTTAGAGTGTAATACTATGGTTTATATGGAAAGCAAGAAATAATATCGTCTTCAACAACGAAGTGTTTAACTACTTGAAAATTACAAAAAACATTGTTTAACTACATGAAAATTGCAGAATCTTAATGGCTGGTTTGGATGAAAGATATCAAGTGGAGTCTTCTATTCTATGTACGGATTGGTTTGTTGCATGGTAGAGTTGTTTGGTGTGTAGCCACCTATATATATTTTTTTGGTTTGCGAAATTGTTGTAACTTCGGGGTTGAAGTACCCTTGTACTCCCGATTATGTTCTTTGCCTGTTTAAGAAAAAGAAAAAAAAAAGACTACACTGGAATTCTCTTTGATTTTCTTAGTTAGGCATTTATAGTGGAATTTATTTCTTGTTGAGTATCCCGGCCAGCGAAAAACTTTCAACTTCAAATCCCTAATTTAGTTTCATAAAACCCTTATTCATAAGACCATATGGTGAACCTTGTCATGAACTCATGATTCTATTTTAAAATCCCTAAAATTAAAAAGGCCACAAATTTGATTGGGCCTAATTCAGTTTAGTTTATTGGGCACCCATGTTGCACGAATACGGACACAGGGACACGGTTATGGCGACACGGATTTTCTAAAATCTCGACACGACTGTATTTTTTTAATATTAAATATCAGTGATAAACTTATAGAATTAATATCTCAAAACACAAGTAAAAACTCATAACCTACTTAAATTCAAATAAAATTATCACTTATTACTCACTAGTTATAAACCAAAACAAAGTTCAAATAAAATACCCATTTTAACTCAACTTTAAGTGTCAAACATGAATACAAAACCAAAATAAGTTAATAATGATACCCCAAAACATAAATACTACTCAAACCAAATCATGCATTAACTAAAAATTATTAATGTTTGGTCCTTTTACTTAGTTTTTTAAGTTTAAACAATTTATTTTCGAACTCTTTTATCTTTTATTTGACAATTGATAATATTATTTAAATAATTTTTTTAATAGAAATAATTAAAATATACAATTTCTCCTAAACAAGTCTAAAACATGTTGGAGACACCCTTAATATGTGTCGGACACTCGTCGGACACGGCACCCTTAAGTGTTCGACACGGATGTCAGATTAATTAAGACACGCCATGTGGCGTGTCCGATACGTGTCGGACGAGTGTCGGACAAGTGTCAGTGTCAGACACGGATACGACTGCTGTTTTGAAGTGTCAATGCATCATAGTTGGGCACGTACCCTGCCTTAGGCTATGGCCTTTAGCCTTTAGCACAGTTTGCGATCATGATATAAGATTTCCATACCCACCTACAAGCTTTCAAATTAGAATTAAGGGCAAAATCATTTCAAATAGACTAATAATATATTTAACATTTGAATTTATAAATACCACATAATATCGCAAAATATCGTTAATAATATCGTCACAATCCATATACAATCTCTTCCTGTTTGGGCATTTTTAATTATGTTTGACAATGTTTCATTAGATTATACTCATCTATGATAGATTGAGATAAAATGTCAATGTCTAGATCAATATATTAAGTTCTTAAAAAAATTATCTTTGAATTCATCATACACGTGTATGTTGATTAATATAGATCGTCAAAACTTCAACTCTTGAGAACATTTCTTTCTAACTACAATCTCCACGAAACATCGGTGGCGGACACCTATTGGTTTCTTTAATTTATATATATTATAGTCACAAGTTGTTCACAAACTTAGGATTTTAAGAATTAAAATTAAACATTTGACAAGTGACACAATTGATACATGTACGCAATTGATTAGCTGGGAGCTGGAGCAGAAGTGGATTCCACAGCATTTGCAACAAATTTCTGAGAATCGGGGTGCACGTATCCCATTAGTAAGATAAATAAATATTGTGCGAATTGAATTATTGCAAAGTAAGTTAGTTTAATAAGTCCTTAGCTAATTCATTACACATTGCAAAACTTTGTCACTTTTTTCATCTTCATTCACCACCACCTTTTGTTTCCAATAGTTTTAAGTAACGCATGGCTGAAGCTGTTGCTAATTCGCTTCGTTTTCTTCTAATGAAGTTTATTGATCAGCTTTCAATTCCTATTCCAGAACCACAAGTGGCATCTCTCTTTGCAGAGGCCAAATTCTTGTTGAGACTCCTCCACGAGAAGAATCGAGATCCAAACGTGGATCTTGATTTGGTTAAGAACATGGAGAAACAAATGATAGAAGCGATATACGAGGCACAAGATGTCGTTGAATACCACGTGTTGCCTCATCTTCTTCCATCTGAGTACGGTACCCCTAGCGGAGAGGAAGTCATCGTTGAGAAGTTGCGGAAAGTGGTGCGAAAACTTAAATCGATTAAAGATACGGAAGCAGGAAATGTTGATCATCGTCGAAGGGAAGAGACTTCACAGCCTTTGGTGTTGTCGCGATTTCTCAAGGAAAAGAAGAAATTCGTGGGGCGCAAGGACTTCCTTTGAAGATCATCACACTGGGTAGCCTGCTTTCCCGTATATCACCAGATCCAGAGACGTGGGACAAACTAGCAAACGATCGGGAGCTGCAAAACCAAGAGATGTTGAAGGTAACACAAGATTTGTATAATGAGCACCTGCCTCAAAGTATTAAAGTGTGTTTTCTTTACATGGTCGCATTCCCACAATATCAACACATCTCGGTCTCCAAGCTATACAAGTTGTGGATCGCCGAGGGGTTTATTGAACCTGAAGAAAACAACACCTAACATGCAGCGAGAAAGTGTCTTAAATATCTTTTCCTAAAAAATCTCATTGTATATCATACATTCAGCTCCAAATTATGGCTTAAGACATGCAGCATCCACTCTGCCATTTGGCCATTTTACGAACGTGCAGCAGCAGAGTACAAGATTCTTAAATCCATCGAACGTTGTAATGACAGTGCTGATCCAAGCCATCGCCGCTTCTCCATCCATAAGAATGTCCTTTTCGCCATCAAACATGTGTACAACTCTGTTGCTTCTGTTTCAAACACGGGATCCCTTCTTTGTACAGGTCCATACCACCAATATCCATTACTGCGAGTGAATTTCTTGAGTTTCAGGCTGCTTAAGGTATTAGATGCGCATAGCATCCGCTTCTATAAATTTCCAGTCGAAATAGTAAAACTAGTCCTATTAAGGTTTCTTGCTTTGACGTTGGGCATAGGAGAGCTCCCAGCCTCAGTGTCCAATCTTGCTCAGCTTCAGTTCTTGATTGTACGACGTCATTCAAGGATCACATCATCTAAGTCACCTTGTTTCCTACCAATTGAGATTTGGAATATGAAAGAATTGAAGCATCTCCAAGTCATGGGAAGTGATTTACCAACTCCGCCTTGTTATGATGAGAATGCTATGCTCCCAAATCTATTAACACTCTCCGATGTAAGCACTCTTAGTTGTATAAAGAAGGTTTTCAGAAGAATCCCAAACTTAACGAGACTAGGAGTTGTGGTCGAATTACCTTGGGATGCAGCATCGGCAGAGGCCACGCATTTTCACGTGTTTGATCAACTTGTCCATCTCCAGAAACTCGAAACATTCAAATATATTGTATTGAATCCGGTTCTTGCCCCTGTTCTGCCCGATTCTCGTTTGGTTCTCCCATCTCAACTAAAAAAGATAACTCTGTCCGGATGTGGATTTTCCTGGGAGAACATGAAGGACATCGCTCGACTACCAAATCTTGAATTTTTGAAACTGAGAATGAATGCGTTCCGTGGACCCCAGTGGGAAACGAATGAGACCGAGTTCTTCAATCTATGTTTTTTGGTGCTAGAAGACTTGGATATAGAGCACTGGAAGGCAACCAACTTATTCCCCAATCTCACACATTTGGTCATCCACCATTGCTACAAATTGCGCGAGATTCCTTCGGTGCTTGGAGAAAACGTAACACTCCGAGGGATCGAGGTTGTAGACTGCAACCCTTCTGTGTTAGATTCTGCAATGCGAATAAAACATAAGCAATCAACATTGGGAAGCAATGGCCTAACTGTTTCCACTCATTCGTTTTGGAGTGGCCAAATAAAAGTTGAGCAATGATATTTAATATTTGGTTTCTTGAGAGTTCAAACTATTTACATTTATCATTAATTTGGATCTTATTCAACTATGTGTATCGTACTTTTGTGCTTTATTATAAGGGTTTTTGGCACAATACTCCTTGTAATATAGGAAAGAGGCGCATTACCCACATCATCTCCTCAATACATGTGTATAAAAAAGAGATATTTTGCACCGTATAAAAAAACACAAGGGGGTAATGTGTCTGTTAAACAGGAGTAATTTGCCTATGTTATTATTACAGGGGGTAATATGCCTATTTCGTATATCACAGGGGTAATATGATCTTTCTTTTTTTGCAGGGGTAATATGCCTATTTCTCATATTACAGGGTATTATGCCAAAAACTCTTATTATAACAATATTTTTGTAATTGAACTACTAATTTGTGATTCTTCAACTAAGTTACTATTGATATAATCGTATTTGGTTATATATTGAATTATTAAATTACGATTAATACCTCATATATGATTGGTAGACTCATATTTCGTTATTGAACTTCTAAGTAATGATTAATATATCATATATAGTTATTAGACAATCTAAGTGAACTATGATTATTCAACTAATTAGTTATGATTAGTGAACTCATCGAACTTGCACCATTAATATACGATATATTATTCAACTAATAATATACGGTTTATACCATCTGCAGCTTGTTTATTAAATCACTCATATATGATTATTAAAACACTAATATATGTATATTCAACTATATATACGTTATGATAAGTCGGTTCATATAATTATAAACTCATATTTAATAAACCACTAACAATATATGTACAATTTATATTTATTCGTTCAAATAGAATTAGTGCCACTACAAGACTGGGCGGTCAATAGGGACCGCCCAGTAGGGACTGCATTGCGGTCGCTGATCTTCAGCGACTGCATTTGTCAATAGCGACCGCAATGCAGTCCCTATTGACCCATTGTCAATAGCGACTGCATTGCGGTCGCTATTGACAATGGCGTTGTCAATAGGGACCGCATTGCGGTCGCTATTGACATTAGCATTGTTAATAGGGACCGCAATGCAGTCCCTATTGACCCGTTGCCAATAGGGACCGCAATGCGGTCCCTATTGACATTAGTATTGACATTAGCGTGGTCAATAGGGACCGCATTGCGGTCCCTATTGACCACGCTAATGTCAATAGCGACCCAAATGCAGTCCCTATTGACCCGTTGCCAATAGGGACTGCAACGCGGTCCCTATTGACATTAGTGTTATCAATAGGGACTGCAATGCGGTCCCTATTGTCTATATTTGTGACCTAATTGCGGTCCCTACTAATATTCATACTTTAAAATCGATATTTTAAGATGGTTCGAGGTGCCGCGTTGTTTGTTTAGTTCATAATAACCATTGTAATAGTTGGAATTACAATAATTACAACGACGCATTTTAAATCCAAGTATTATGTGAGGAGAACGTACCACTTTGAAGATTCTATTACTATTTTGTAAAACGAATGTCATAATGACAAACTAATCTCAATCAATCTATTAATTCACAACTAATCTACTATAAGATTGATTTTGCAATCGTTTATTACTTCAATTCACATGTTACAATGAGTTTGGTTACTAAGAATCACAAACATACCAACATCAATAAAAAAAATCGATTGTAAAGTATGAATATTAGTAGGGACCGCAATTCGGTCTCTGTTGAGTCAATAGCGACCGCAATTCGGTCCCTATTGACATTAGCGTAGTCAATAGGGACCGCATTTCGGTCCCTACTAACATTAGCGTTGCTAATAGGGACCGCAATGCGGTCCCTATTAACATTAATTGTGACCTAATTGCGGTCCCTACTAATATTCATACTTTAAAATCGATATTTTAAGATGGTTCGAGGTGCCGCGTTGTTTGTTTAGTTCATAATAACCATTGTAATAGTTCAAATAACAATAATTACAACGACGCATTGTAAATCCAAGTATTATGTGAGGAGAACGGACCGCTTTGAAGATTCTCTTACTATTTTGTACAACGAATGTCATAATGACAAACTAATCTCAATCAATCTATTAATTCACAACTAATCTACTATAAGATTGATTTTGCAATCGTTTATTACTTCAAATCACATGTTACAATGAGTTTGGTTACTAAGAATCACAAATATACCAACATCAATAAAAAAAAAACCGATTGTAAAGTATGAATATTAGTAGGGACCGCAATTCGGTCTCTGTTGAGTCAATAGCGACCGCAATTCGATCCCTATTGACATTAGCGTAGTCAATAGGGACCACATTTCGGTCCCTACTAACATTAATTGTGACCTAATTGCGGTCCCTACTAATATTCATACTTTAAAATCGATATTTTAAGATGGTTCGAGGTGCCGCGTTGTTTGTTTAGTTCATAATAACCATTGTAATAGTTCAAATAACAATAATTACAACGACGCATTGTAAATCCAAGTATTATGTGAGGAGAACGGACCGCTTTGAAGATTCTCTTACTATTTTGTACAACGAATGTCATAATGACAAACTAATTCTATATACATATGTAAGTATAATGATTGCTTGATCTAATGATTATACCTCATAATCATATCTATTCTAACATTAGTGAAATAAATCATAAAAACGAATAACAACTACAACTAACTAGTGATGATTAGTTGTAGAACATGAAATATATCTTGAACGTTAATAACTCGCTCAATCTCAATCAATCTATTAATTCACAACTAATCTACTATAAGGTTGATTTTGCAATCATTTATTACTACAATTCACATGTTACAATGAGTTTGGTTACTAAGAATCACAAACATACCAACATCAATAAAAAAAAATCGATTGTAAAGTATGAATATTAGTAGGGACCGCAATTCGGTCCCTGTTGAGTCAATAGCGACCGCAATTCGGTCCCTGTTGACATTAGCGTAGTCAATAGGGACCACAATTCGGTCCCTATTAACTCAATAGGGACCGCAATGTGGTCCCTAGTAATATTCATACTTTAAAATCGATGAATATTATTAGGGACCGCACATAGGTCCCTAAAATAGCAACAGGGACCGTATTGTAGTCACTAAAAAAATTTAGTGACCTAAATTGGGTCCCTAATTATTATTAGTGACCTAAATGCGGTCACTGAAATCTAAAATTTTGAAATTTCAGCAAAAATTTTAGGCGGGATTGAGGGGGAAATTTGAATTTGACGAAAATTTGAAAATTCCACCCTCCCTCTATATATACTCACCACTCTTACACATCTCATTTCATTATCTCCAAAAAACACCCAGCACAAAAACACTATCTTATTTTCCAACACAAATACACTTTCTTCTTTTCTCCATAAATCACCCAACACAAAAAGTTTTCTTCTTTTTACCAACACAAATCTAAAAAACAAATCACCAACACAATCTTTCTTTTGTTTCTTTCTTTCACTTTCTTTATTTTACCACTTTCTTTTCTTACTTTTCTTTCACTTGTTGTTTTATTCATTCATTTTTTTTTTCATTCATATTTTTTTTTTCTATTATTAGTCATTTTATTCATCTTTTTACATTCATTAATACTTTCATGTAATTATATTAACTTTTTCTTCATTATTTTATTGTTTTGATCTTGTTAAAATCATAATTTTACAAAAAAAAAACAATAATATTTCGGATTTAATCCGAATTATTATTGTTTTTTTTTATTTTTTCTGGGGGGTCAATAGGGACCGCAATTCGGTCCCTACTAATATTCATAGAGTATCTATGAATATTAGTAGGGACCGAATTGCGGTCCCTGTTTTTGTTATTAGGGACCGCAATTCGGTCCCTACTAATATTCATAGAGTATCTACGAATATTAGTAGGGACCGAATTGCAGTCCCTGTTTTTGTTATTAGGGACCGCATTCCGGTCCCTATTATAAATATCAGGGACCGCATTTAGGTCCCTATTGATATTAAGTCAGCAGGGACCGGAAAGCGGTCGCTGATTTTCCGGTCCCTATTGACCCTCAATAGCGACCGAATTGCGGTCCCTATTGACAAGCGACCGTGGTCAATAGGGACCGGGCAATAGCGACCCAGTGGCGGTCGCTGTTGAGCATCAGGGACCCCCAGGGGGGTCAATAGCGACCCAAATTCGGTCGCTATTGACCCCTAAATCTTGTAGTGTGCTAGCCTCACCATCGCTATTGAGAAAGTATTGAACCACGGGGAATTGATAGTAGTGAGGATTCGACCATCACCAATGCTACAAACACCAACGGCCTAAGCGTTGTTACTAAGTTAATTTATTTTTAAGCAGTCAACTTTTTTATTATTATATAACGCTTTTTAAATTTCAGTAGCGACATCTCAACCATGATCACTACTATCTGTTTTTTCACAAACAATATAAAGGATGTTATAAATATGGCAAGTAGAATATGACAAGTGGCAATTATTGAAACTTATGTACAAATACTATTTTATAATACACTACAAGATTTTTCGCCCTTTCCCGACCGGAAAATCCCGACCGGAATTCGGTCGGGAGCATTGCGGTCGGAAAAACTTTTCCCGACCGCATTGCGGTTGGTACGTTCTAAAAAACCATTCCCGACCGCATTGCGGTCGGGAAATATTAATCCCGACTGCAACGCGGTCGGGATTACTATTCCCGACCGCAATGTGGTCGGGACAACTCTGGGCGGGAAATTTCCCGCCCAGAGTGTCGCCCTAATCTCGGCCCAGCTGGGCCGCGCAGCTGGGCCGAGACTTCCCGACCGCAATGCGGTCGGGAATACCCTTAATTAAGAAATGTCTTTTGGAATTGTTAGGCTTTGGGAAATGTTAGACTTTTATGCTTTTAGGAATTGTTAGATTTTAGGAAATGTTATAGTTGTATGATTTTAGTAATTATTTATGCCTTTAGGGAATGTTATAATTTTATGATTTTAGTAATTATTTATACCTTTAGGAATTGTTAGGCTTTACGAATGTTACAGTTTAGGAATTATTTATGACTTTAGGAAAACTATATATGATTTTTATATGTGTTAATTTATTTATTTGGACGTTAATTATGGAGTTATTTATGTTAGATTTAATGTTTTAATATTAATTATTAATGTTATATTTAATGTTTTAATATGAATTATTAGATATTGTAGAAATTGTTAGGATTTAATTTGTAAATTCCTTTAGAAATTATTGGGCTTTGTGAAATATTTATACCTTTAGGAATAACTTAGTATTGATTAAACTTAGGTCATCTCTACAATTAGAAAAATTCTAACTTAGATGCTTTTACTTAGTTCGTAGCACTCCTCCTCGACGACATGTCGTCCCATGATAGCGATCGTGGCCAGCCCTCGAAGAGAGGGCGTAGTGGTCCATCGAGCACTCCATCGAGTACTCCACCTACGACTGGTCCACCGAGGTTAGGTCCTCATCTACGGATCATTCATTCTGGCGGTGCACCACCCGCTCCTGTTGTTGCACCTAATCTCGATCTTGGCGAGTCCCCTACTTCTTCACATCCACATAGGCGTATCGGATCGAGCGGCGGTACTCCACCAGATCTAGTAGTACCATTTCGACTTGATGATGATCACGTAGCATCGACACCATCGTCATCATTTAGGCCATCGTCTTCATCTAGGCCATCGTCTTCATCGAGGCCACCGTCATCATCGAGACCTACGGCACCTACGCCACGTTCTACAGAGTCTACACCGGCTGGTCCTAGTACTTCTTCCCCTGCAGACGTTGCCGGTGCAGGACCATCTTCAGCGACGCAGCAGAGACCAGGCCGAGGTGTATCGAGAGGGCCGCAGGTTCCGGCTGACCGTAGTGCCCGTCGTAGGATCGAGCTGGATGAGCACGGCGTATTTATGGATGGGAGAAAGATATCGACGGCGATTACCTCGATCATTAGGGAGTTTATGAAGACGTGTGTTCCTTCATACACCGAGGTCGATCCGATAGTCCAGGGACAGATGTGGGCTAAGTTTAAGGTGAGATTTAGAAAGTTTACTAAATATATATATATATATATATATATAGTAAGATTTTTTTAACGAAACCTTAATTAAAAACCTTATTTAATTGTAGAGCATATACTACATTCCTCCGGGGGACAGGCTTCGTGCACATTCCGCATACGATGTGAAGGTTAAGAAGTGTTACAAGGAAATCGTGCACAATGCAAAGAAGAACTATTACGACAGGCTCGATGATCCGATGTGGGCGTCGCGTCCGAAGAACAGTTGGATGAGCGACAAGTTAGAAAAAATGTGGGTGACGCATTGGGAGTCGGAGGGCCATGCGAAGAAATCCGTGGCAGGCCAGAAGAACAGGCGATCTGGTGAGGCACCAGACCCTGATCGTCCTGCACGAGCTACTCATGCTAGTGGGTCCCAGAGCTACACAGCTATTCGACGTAGGATGGTATGTCTTATTAAATTGAGTTTCTATAAAAATAATATAATTGTCTTAAATTTAAATATCTATAATAACAAATGTATATCAATATGCAGGCTGCTTCTAGACCTCCAGGGGCCCCTCCACCTTGGCACGATGAGGCATATCGTTATCAGCACACACATGTGCCGAGTGGTCTGCCAGAGGGAGCTCCACGTCGCCGTGTTTGGGTTCACCCCAAGTATAGGGCTATCTACGTAAGTATTTAACTTATATAGCATTCTTTGATTACTGTATTAATATATGTCTTCCTTAATTACGTACTAACAATTATGACAAAATTAACAAGAGGAGTACATGCGCCTTATGACCGAGAGGTACGAGGAGAATCGTTCTACGTGGCCACCACTAGATCAGGAGCTGTGGAGTCAGGCGATAGGAGGCTTGAAGAAGGGGAAGGCTGCGGGTCTCCCTTCGGATGCACGTCACGATGGGTTTGGTTTCTCGACGAAGAGGCATCGAGACACGACACATGATTATGCGAGGGTGTTGGAGAGGGAGAACCATCGTATTAGGACTGTTACTGATGCGAGGATTGACGAGCTTGCTACTCAGGTAGATTTCTTGACCCAGCACATCACCCAGACTACAGGTACTCCTCCATCTCGACCCATGCCTACAGGGGGACTCATGCGTGATGCTCGTCGAGCCGACCAGCGTTCCTCGTCACCTACTCTTGATCCTTTTGCATATGGTGCTCCAGATTGCACGCTGTATGATGATGAGTACGAGGATGTCCCCGATGAGGACCCCGAGGATGACACTCTCGGTGGTGATGCAGCCGATCTTGCCGGTGATGGTGATGATGGTGCTGGACCCGCCACAGCTCCTGATACATTTGGATTTCATGACGAGGACTATGAGTAGTAGTAGTAGTTTAATTTATTTTAGGGATATTTTAGTATTGAATATTGTGTTAGTTGTTTGTATTTATGTAATTTGTTTGATGCTCGGACCGATTATGTAATGTTAAACTAGTTTTGTATTTATTTTGTCATTATGTTGTGTATTATTTGTTCGTTTAATCTAAGTATTGAACATTGTGTTAGTTGTTTGTTTATTGGTAATCATGCCTATAATATGAAATTAAACAACGTGAATCAAATTTTTTTATAAAATAAAATTCGACCTACTAAACCAGTCTCGATGCTAGTCATACATACTATCCTCAGATTCTGAGTCACTCATTATCTCTTCCTCTTCCTCTTCCTCATTGCCCTCGTCTTCCTCATCCTCATTGCCCTCTTCTTCCTCGTAGCCTTCCTCTACCTCGTTGCCCTCCGTTGCTGCCTCCTCGACAACCACATCAAATCCCTCGTTGGCCAATTGGATATTCATATTGAATGAGGAAAGGTCCACGCATAAGTTAAACCCTTCAGACGCATTCTCTTGTAGCACTTGGTTTGGCATCCCTGGGTCGACATCTTTTGATCCTGCAACTGATGACATATCGATTATGTGTCTGGCAGGAATAGTGGATACGGCCAACCATCCTCTCTGTCCTGGTCGCCCTGATGTCTTTTTTGGATAGGGCACATAGTACGCCTGTTTTGCTTGGTTAGCGAATACAAACGGCTCATTGGTCTTGAGGGCACGCCTCGGGTTGATGTCAACCAACTTGTACGTTGAATGCTCCTGCGTACCTGCGTTTATATCATACCAAACACATTTGAACAAGACAATGTATAGGGGCCGGATTCTGCCCCAATATTCCACCTGTATAATGTCTTTCAACGTTCCATAGAAGTTGGTAGCATCGGATCCTCCCATGTCTCCCGTCACATAAACACCGCTACAATCACTCTTCTTCGGGCCCAAGATCATATCAGTGTGAAATCTGAACCCATTCACAATGTATCCCTCGTAGGTTGTCACTGAATACATCGGACCTGTGATTAGAGGATCTATTCGTATATCGGTCTCGTATTTCCCACTTGAATATGTCTGCTTGAACCATGCTACGTACTCTTGGTTCCTCTTGGATTGTATCTCCATTGGACTTAGTCCACCGCACTCCTCTTCTACAAACAGTCTGCATAGAAAAATCATCATAAGTTAGTGGTCTTTAAAGCGCTTAATCATTTTGTTATTAAGAATAATTAACTACCACTTACTCCACCCATTCGTCAAGCTCTGGACAGTTTAGAAGCGCGTAAAGCTCTATTTGCTCCCTCTCATCGGAAGTCAAGTATCGCCTTTTGTTTAGTGCCCCTATTGGCGCCCCTTTCTTTTGAAATATTGAAAGCTCATCATCCCACTCCGTGCTTTCTAGTGTCTCGTTCCTGTTGAGTTTTTTATATTTAGTCTGAAAAGAAACATCCAAATATTGAGAACACATATTGGAGAGCTCAGCAAGTAGGTATTGATTGGCTATGGATCCATCCACCCTCGCCTTGTTCTTTACTGAACCCTTCATGTCGAACATCCGCCTAGTTCATATAAATCAAAGATTAGGCAAAGAATAGATATTTTTAAAAGATAATTGTTATTATAAATATAAGATCGTACCTCTCGAATGGATACATCCATCTATAATGAACTGGACCACCAACTCTAGCCTCATACGGAAGGTGTATGGCTAAATGCTCCATAGAGTCGAAAAATGAAGGGGGAAATATCATTTCCATCTTGCACATGGTAACAATAAACGATTCCTCCAATCGCTCCATATCTTCGGCCGACACCTCTGACGCGCAAATCGCCTTAAAAAAAAGGCTAATCTCTACTAAGGTCCCCCAAATCTCGGGTTCCAAGAATTCGCGAAATGCTATGGGGATCAATCTCTGAATGAAGACGTGACAATCATGACTCTTCATTCCATACAATTTTCCTTGTTGTTTTTGCACACATCGTCCCAAGTCCGATGCATATCCATCATGAAACTTCAGTTCAGTCAGCCAATCAAGCACCATCTTCTTTTGATCCCTCGTAAGACAATATTTTGCCTTTGGCTTTATGTACTCACTTCCTCTGCCACTGGGTTTCAAGAACAATTCTTTACGGTTGGTCAACAACTTAAGATCGTGCCTCGACTTAATGTTGTCCTTCGACTTAGCATCGTCCAACACCGTGTTGATGATGTTCTCAAAAAAGTTCTTATCACAATGCATCACATCTAGATTGTGGCGAATCAAGTTCGTGGACCAATATGGTAGTTCCCAAAAGATGCTTCGACGACACCAGTTATGAGTTGTGTTAAAGCCCGGAAGCTTTGTGGAGTTTGCCCCAAATCTAACCGATCGTAGCCTATCCACAATTTCCCTCATCTGCGCTCCTGTCTTCCTTGGAATGGGCGCATCAAGGACCTCCCTACCCTTGTAGAAATCCTTCTTGTTGTACCTCCATTTATGACCCTCTGGTAGAAACCGACGATGACAATCGAACCACGAGGCTTTTCCTCCATGCTTTAGTGTAAAAGAATCTGTCTCACCCATGCAATAAGGGCACGCCAGCTTACCGTGCGTGCTCCACTGGGACAACATTCCGTAAGCAGGAAAATCGCTAATAGTCCACATTAGGGTCGCTCGCATTTGGAAGTTTTCCTTTCGTGAGCTGTCATATGTCCACAAACCATTACTCCACAAATCATTCAACTCATCAATCAACGGTCTTAGCAAAAGATCCAAGTTCTTTCCAGGACTCTTTGGACCGGGTATAATAAGGCTCAGAAAAATGAACTCTGGTCGCATGCATAAATCTGGCGGAAGGTTATAAGGGGTAACAAACACGGGCCAACATGAGTAGTTCTTCCCAGATGCCCCAAATGGTGTGAACCCATCAGTACATAGGCCGAGTCGAACGTTTCTAGGCTCTGATGCGAAGTCCGGATACGTACGATCAAAATGTCTCCACGCCTCGCCTGCATCTGGGTGAATCATTCTATCTGTTGACTCTCGACACTTCAAATGCCAAGTCATATGTCTCGAAGTGCCTACAGTATAAAACAACCTCTGTAATCGAGGGCCTAGGGGGAAGTACCACAATTTCTTCCTTGCGATCCTGGACTTTCTACCAGCCTCGTACCTATCTTCCTTGCAAATCGGACACGATGTGAGATCCTTGTTGGCATTATCGCCGTAGTACAAGAAACAAAAATTCCAACATACGTCAATCTTTTCGTACCCTAAACCCAAACCCGCGAGCATCTTATTCATGGCTGGAACCGTATTCGGTAGCATTTCCTCAATCTCTGGGTCCATAATATCTTTAGACAAACTTAAGTACTTTTCGCAAGCGACATTAACTACTTTGTTCATCGTCTTGGTAGTTAAGAACTCAGCAAACCACTTGAGCACAGTCTTCGACTTCTTACTGTTCATTTTTATGTCTCCCATCTGCATCAATTTGTAGAACTCCTTTGCCTCGGGACTTGGATCTTCGTTGCGCACCTCTCCCTCAACAAATCGACCCCCATATGCATCCACAACCAATTCTCTAAACGAAGTATCGGCATGAACCGGACTATCAACGTGAATACTAGTAGACGGTGATTCATGTACATATGATGTAGCTGCCTCGCTCTCCATCTCTCCATGCAACACCCATATCCAATATTGATACACAAACCCCCACTTATGAAGATGATCTCGTACTACGTTTCGATCCAAAAACTTTAAATTATTGCATCTCTGGCACGGGCACCTAATACGATTTCTTAGATCTACGTAATCTGTCTGTTGTGATGCGTATTGTATGAATTCACGAACCCCAACCACGTAATGTTGATTCAAATAACCAGTGTTACTATCTATCCTATCGTACATCCAAGCTCTATCGGGACGATAATCCATTTCTAATCTAAGAAAATTAAAAACAAATTAAATTGTTACAATTAATTTCACCAATCAATATATTTATCATTTATAGAAAAATTTTAAAACTCGAGTACGACGAGGCCAAGGAAATTAATACTTACTTGTTGTAGCGTAGAAAATACTTAGATCAAGTATTCTTTGCAAACACACGCCCCTCGCTGCATTAACCGCAATATCTAAAACAAAGAAACATTAAAAAAAAAGTTAATAAAAACGATCTTCATTGACAAAAACTAACTAAAACAGTTATAACAAGATGAAATCGTGTATACCTTAACAAGGGATGAATGTTGGAATGATTTCTCAAGTGGAATAGGGAGGGGTATTTATAGGGGGGCTGACAGTTATTCCCGACCGGGTTGCGGTCGGGAATAACAACGGTTATTATTATTCCCGACCGCAACGCGGTCGGGAATAACAACGGTAAAAATTATTCCCGACCGCATTGCGGTCGGGAATAATACTAATCGTTGTTATTCCCGACCGCGTTGCGGTCGGGAATAACAATAACCGTTGTTATTCCCGACCGCAACCCGGTCGGGAATATTAGGGTTTAGGGTTTAGGGTTTAGGGTTTAGACTTATTGGCGACCGACCCGCGGTCGGGAATAATATTCATATTCTTAATTTCACAATTTCGCTCTCAATTTTAGATAAATCGTTCATTTAATGATCAAGTAAAACAATATTAGTTATATATTACTAAAAATCTCAAAAAAACAATAAATTTAGTTGCCCGTTGATGAATCATTTGAAGCGTCTATTCATATTGTCACTTATAAATAGATTAGTATATGTAGTTGCTAATAATGTAACTACTTACGATTATGTTAAACACATGTTAATATATATATATCACAATTAGCCTCTCTATACGAACGTTCGTAACAAATTTTGAATGGCCAATTGTGAACTCCTATATACTACGTATGATTATTAAATGTAACACTCCAAACTAACTTAACCTATACTCCGATAAACTATACTAATTATTTAATAATTAAAAGTACATTAAACTAACTAACTAATAGTGCAATTCATGAATTTAATGAGATTCTATAGTTATACTTAACAAACACATCAAGATTTTCCAAAACATTGAAAAAAGGTAAAATTTACTATTTTTCCCGACCGATATGCGGTAGGGAATAATATTCAACCACATTCCCGACCGCATTGCGGTCGCCATTGACCATTATTGCCGACCGCATGCCGGTCGGGAATAAAATTTAAACTTATTCCCGACCGCAAGGCGGTCGGAAATAATATTTAAAGTTATTCCCGACAGTAGGGCGGTCGGGAATAATATTCATAGTAATTCCCGACCGGCATGCGGTCGGGAATAAGTTTAAATATTTTTTCCGACCGGCATGCGGTCGCTAGAGTTTTGAAAATTTGGCGGTTTTTTGAAATTTTTGAAAAAAATAAACATTCCCGACCGATAACGGTCGGGAATAATCGAAAAACTTGGCGGGAAACCAAATTTGACGAAAATTCAAAAAATTTCAACTTTTTCTATAAATAAACTTCATTATTCTCCTCATTTTTTCATCTCCACACAATTTTTTCAAACACTTTTTTCATTTTCAAACACTTTTTTCATTGTCAAACACTTTTTCAAAACCTTCTTTCTTTCAACTTCAAAATTAAAAATTTTCACTTATTTATTCAAATTCTCAATAATCAAAAACTTATTTAATTTTTTTGTGTTTGAGACTGAGCAATGAATCAAAGATTTAATTGCTCATCTAAAACACAAAAATACTAAATAATGTTTTTAAAATCTTACAATATATTAAAAAAATAATATTCCGGTAATTTATTATCGGAATATTATTTTTTTTTGTTCTCATGATTATTATTCCCGGCCGCGTCCCGGTCGGAATTACTTTGAATATTAGTCCCGACCGCGGGCCGGTCGGAAGTACTTTGAATATTAGTGCCGACCGCTCGCCGGTCGGGATAAATATGAATATTAGTCCCGACCGGCCAGCGGTCGGGACTAATATTCAAAGTACTTCCGACCGGCCCGCGGTCGGGACTAATACCGACCGCCGTTTGGTCGGAAATTGGCGCAAAAAAGCCCGACCGCCATCCGGTCGGAAAATTGGGAAAAGTCCCGACCGCCTTCCGGTCGGGACAAAAATTCATATAATACCGACCGCAAAGCGGTCGGGAATAATATTCAATCATTTCCCGACCGATATGCGGTCGGGAAATAGTCCGACCGTTTTGCGGTCGGAATAATCGGTCGGTAATTTCCCGACCATAATTCGGTCGGGAAATGCGGTCGGGAAAGGTCCGTGCCGACCGGAAGGCGGTCGGAAAATTTTTCCCGACCGAAGCAACACCGACCGCGATTTTCCGAGCGCAATGCGGTCGGGAAAGGGTCTTTCCCGACCGCGGAGGGGTTATTCCCGACCGATTTTGCGGTCGGGAAAGACCCAATTTTTTTGTAGTGATAGTAGTAGTTGTTGTAAATAGTGTAAGATGTTGAATTTCTTTTGCTATATAAGAAGCCATCAAAATGAAGAGAAAAACACCAATTCAAAAGGCTATCTTACATAATATTTGCACCTCTTTCTCTAATTTCTTTTTTTTTAATATATTGTTATAATCCCCAAATAAGTTTAGTTATTTTATAACACGTTATCAGCACGATAGTACTCGATCCGGAAGAGTTCAGATCATTCGTTAAAGAAAACGTTCAACGTCAAAAGGTATGAAGGTTTTATATTTGCTTGTTCATCTATCTACATTATTAATATAGACAAGGCAGATTACCGTCTATCTATAATTTTATGATTAGATGAATATGTGTTTATAATTTTATTGTTAAAGTTTAATATTTACTTGTTCATCTATCTACATTATTATAGGCAAGGGGGACTACCACCTATCTATAATTTTAAGCTTAGATAAAAAAAATTCTTTATAATTTTATTGTTATCTAACTCTAACATTTATAATAATCCTAACACTCGTTGATGCTTGAGTTAACGCCAATCTAAAAACGACTGCTAACACTTAATTATTATGGAAGGTTTTACCTCCTATTATAATGCTTAGTTTATTCCACAAGCCCATGAAAGTTTTTACATAGTAATGTGGCGGAAATTATTTACGCACTTAGGGCCGTATGATAGGCCTTGAGAGATTAGCGCTAGATTAAATCCAAGACGGATTATAATTGGTCGACCGACATATTACAAAGATATTCGGTAACACAAATTATGTCTAGATATAATATGGTCTCATATATGGTAATTCATTTGATACATCTTAACTAAACTTGAATCCGACTTATTAATTTTTTGAAATACCAAAATGCCATTAATCAATTTCTTGACTCATTAGCAAGACTTCAATACCAAAGTGACTAACAACACATAATATACAAGATACTCGTTTTTCTTCATGTTTTTTTACAAATCCAGTGCAAACGCTTGGATCTTTTTTTTTTCTTTTTTGAATCAACAAACGCTTGAATCTTTAACGTTGCACTTTGACAAATTCAAGATTGTGTTGAATTCTGAGATGATTTAAAGCAGAAAACATAGAAGTTCAAAGCTCAAACTCATATGAGGTGCATCTATTCATCAGAGCTATCGCAAGGCCATGAGAAAGAGTTCAAAATCAAGGAACCATAATCATCAAAATAATGCAAGACGAAAAAAGAAAAAGAAAAAGACTATAGTTCTTATTAATTCCAAAGAAATAACTGAAAGATAGTACTCCTAAAAGTAAAAAAAAGACAAATGCATAGTCTGCCAATCAAAAGCAAACATGTGACGACTCTTACCAACTGTCTAAAAATGAAAATACAAATCTAAATCATACAAAAACGCAATGGCAAAACATTAGCCACAATAATTCCAAACGACAGACCTCTAAACTAACAACGCGACACAATTCAATAAATAAATGACTCATCTACCAAATTCAAATTCAATAGCTTTCAAACTTGCCCACGGAGGATCATCTTGATAAAGCTTGTCTTGTCTTCAGCGTCCAAAGTGACAAAAAGTGTTAGATCTTGAGGGCGGTTCACTAGTTTGTGTGCTGCAATTAGACGATGCTCTTTTGGTATTTATGGCAGCCTATTAATTACCTCATAAACTTTTTTATTTCAGTACTTCCTTGCTTCAGTGTTGTTAATGCCTTAGTCATCTCGACCAATGCTCCATTGGTGTCATTCATAAACTAACTCATCATCGAGACCAATGGTTCGTCAATGACAGAAGAAAGTCTTCTCTTTTTCTTTTTTGCTTGACTAGAATCAGGTGTAGGTTGCACCGGTGTGGCATCTTCTTCAGTATCTTTGGCACTGTCATCATCAGTAGGTGGAACAACATTCCGACGTGGCACGTCTTCGACTTCGTCAACTGGATCAACATTGTTGATAAGATTCTGGACAGCTTGAACGAAATCATTGGGTTGCTCATTAGTTGCTCTATCCTTGCCAAATAGTTCACACCAATCCTCATAGTAAGGAAATGGTTTTCCCCTTAGTTTAGCAATCTCTGGAACACATTGTATACGTATTTTTAAAAGGAACAATTATGAATTGGAACTAAGAATTATAAAGTAACATAGAGGTTTAGAAAAAAAAATGAATAAATATAACATGATTTAAGTGAGTTTTTAAGTAAAACAATAAATTTCACCTTGATGTTGTTTTCCCAGATATCTTCGTCGTCGACAACAATCATATGTGATGAAGTGTCTAAACCAGTTCCAGATTCGTTAAAGAGGTCAAAAAGTAAACTATGCTCTTTCTTCCACACAGTTAATTTGGAATTGATATGAGGCTCTCCCCGTAAATCACAACTTGGAATTCTTGCACAAATCATGCGTTCTACCTGCTTGAAAAAGCTTTCCCTCCAACCATTACCTGATTTCCATCCATCAGTAATTAGCTCTTTCACAATAACTTTCAATGCACTTTCTTCATCTTGGGACCAAAATCCACGCCTATTAGTGGTAGGCCGACTCGTACCACGCACTCCCTCTCCCCGTTCTCTCTCTCCTTTTGGTACTATATAAAATTATACAAGAATCCCATTAAATTATACAAATTCTTGAAAACACCCAAAAACATTAAAAATTATACAAAGGCTCCATAGATTTCAAAAGCTTTAATTGTTAATTAGTCACAAATTGTTTTAATGCTTTTCTCATTTATTTGAGAACGAGTTTTTTTCATCGTCCAATTTTCATACTTATTATGTCCTTTATGTTTCTCTTATTTACTCTCTCACCTGATATCTATATCTTGTAATATAACATAAAAAGATAGGGCCTTTTGGTCTATATACAATTGTCATTCTTTCAATTATGCCCTTTTAACTCCTCAAATTTACATTATTACCTAATATCTACTTATTGCAATATAATACAAAAATGGAGGGCTTTTTTGCCAAGGCCACAATTTGTGACTTTTCAACCATTTCTCTCTCTCTCTCTCTCTCTCTCACACACACACACACACACACACATACACACACACACACGCACGCACGTCTCTCTCCCCATTCTCTCTCTACTTTTGGTATTTTATAAATTATACAAGAATCCCATAAAATTATACAAATTCTTAAAAACACTCAAAAACATTAAAAATTGTACAAAGGCTCCATAAGCTTTAATTGCTAATTAGTCACAAATTGTTTTAGTGCTTTTCTCATTTATGTTAAACTTATTATCTAAAGTTTCGTAAATAATTTTGTAAAAGAATTTTAAATAGTTTTTTATTCTTGAAGACACCCAAAAACAATTAAAATTGTACAAAGGCTCCATAAATTTCAAAAGTTTTAATTGTTAATTAGTCACAATTTGTTTTAGTGTTTTTCTCATTTATAATGTTAAACTTATTATCTAAACTAAATAATTTTGTAAAAGAATTTTAAATAGTTTTTTTATTAGTAGTTATATCATATAGGATGAATAGTTAAACAAAAATTGTTAGTTATAGAAAATAATATTGTTAAGGGTGTCTCCGTAAATGAGACATCTCATGGATTTAGCGAGGATTCAGCTGTGAAGACTCGATAAAAATTTCTTTGATAAAATTTGTTATCATTGAAAATTATCAATAACTGAAAATTAACGTAGAGTATTCATTATCATTTTTAATATCCGAGGCTTAATATTGTTGCATATCAAACACACTAGATAGACTGGGACATGTGTAAAAATGTGATTTATCCAACTGACATTAAACAAATTTGTACCAAGTGATTTAGTTTGTTGTTATCTATCTGATAGACCAATTTATATAGTAATAAAAATAGATTATTTTGATATGTCACACAATACACAACATTATTGCGTGAGATACGAATGGCCATTAATTGATTACTTTTATACACAATCTAATAAGTTTGATATTCTAATAATACTCAGAATTTTAAAATCTCAGAAACTTTTATCCCAATCTCTGTATTTTTTGTAGTAAAATCTCGATGCCAAAGCAAATAGGAAATTAACGTCAAAAATACATTTTCTTTTTGTATTCTTTTAGAAGTTTACACATTAATAGAACAAGTGTTTATTAAAGATTTAGTGAGCAGTTTTTTTACATATTAGATAATGACACCTTAACACACAGTAAATAAAATAATCCAATACATTATAAAAAAAAATCAGTCTTGCTAATACCATTTATTATTTACGGTACTATACTATAGATGGTTTCATATTCATGTATCTATGCATCATAGCATAATAGACCATTAGTTAAACATGTTTTGTCATTTAATTATATAGAGAACGTTGGCAAATTTTTGTTTTATAAACAACGACAACTTCTTCTAGACCTTATTACGATAGTACATAGACATTACAAACGATAAGATACCAATTACACAAACTCCAAAATAGCTATTACAACTACAGTAATAAGGTACTAAAATATTATTTACAAAGACTTTATTACATTATTCATAAGAAAAAACTCACAACCAAAAATGATAATATTGTGACATAAAGTTACAGACGTAAAGTTGTGTCTAGCTTACGTTTCTTGCTGCTGCTACTGAAACTCCCACCCTTATCCTCCTTTTTATTTTGTAAATAAGACAAAGCTGACTTATGCATACGAACTTCTAGTTGGTCAATCATTTCTTCGACGTCTGAGGCGACAAATAAAATTTGACGATCTACCGCCTTGATAAACTCTTGTTCAATACAAGAATCCAAAAATCGAATCAATCCATCATAAAAGCCTTTGATATTAAGCAATGAAATTGGTTTATCGTGTAAGTTTAGATGAGCCCACGATATACTATAGTAAGAATTTGTTCAAGAGTTCCTAACCCACCTCGCAATGCTATGAAAGCATCAACATTATATAACATAGTTGTAGTTCTTTCATGAATGCTAGGCACCTTAAATTCGTCGCCAAATACTGGACCTTCTGGATTGTTGTCGATTAAAAGTTTTGATACGATTCCTACCACTTTGCCGTTGTTGGAAGACACACTGTTGGCAATACATCCCATTAGACCCATGTTACCTCCTCCATATACCAACCTGATATTTTTTATGGCCAAAAGATTACCAAGAATACTTGTTATTCTCATATACTCTTCATTTTTTCCTAAACTAGGACCACCAAAAACACAAATCGTTTGTAATTTTTGACCAGTTACTTCCATCACAATATTTTTGCAAATGTCGTCAAATAGGTTATTCCTTTTTGCTACAGGTTATCAGCAAAACAAATTGGAGTTTTATAGTTCATTTTTCACTACTTCTTTAGTTAAAGCGTTCCAAGTTGCAATACGATATCCTTAAGCAAACATATAATTATATCAAGTTCCAAGACTTGACTTCCTGACAAATGATATTATCATCATCTATTCTCTACAAAAACTGAAACTAATATTATGTAAATATATATTATATACATATAAAAATTACATATATTCAAATCTACCATATATATATATACATAGATATAATAACACGTAAAGACAATTTATTACTGCATAATGGATTTTATGAAAGTTAAAAACTTGTACAAAGTGAAGAAACGTTCTTTCTCGAAAGTTTACAATAATAATTATCAAATAATCATATAGAACATTAAAAATAATTTCATGAAAAACACAATCAATGATCCATAACATGACAATAACAATAAGATTCACCCTTTATTAAAAGATATTATTCATCATTTCCAATGATATAAGGCTCATTTATGGCGGCCAAGTTCCAATGCCTTTTCTCTTAACTAATATATGATCCCCAGGTTTCAAAAACTTTTGAAATTTATTTATCTTTATCTTCTTCTTTCTTTTTCTTATATAGATAAATATAATATTAAAAACCAAAATATAAAACAACCATAAAACAATAACCATTTAGGTACACAATATTACATAAATACACAAACCAATACATAAGCTCAGAAATCAATGACTTAAATGAAATTAGTGCATTAACATGTGCAATATAGAAAACAATTGATTATTGAACATCATAAAAGAATTTTACTGAACTATAGACAACGCTTTGGTTCGTCTAACTCTATTTTGTTACAAAGTTTCCTAGGAAAAATAACCACACAAAAAAATCACATTGCTTTACGATTTATTATTACTTTATATCAAATATAATAACGTGAAAATTTAATCATGATATATTCTTCTTTCATATTTGATAATGAAATATATATATTCTTTATTTTAGTGTACTTGAACAACAACGTCATCTACTCGCCCAACATAGAGGAACACATTGAACATTTGAGGCAAGTGTTCCAAATACTTCGAAAAACATAGTTGTATATCAAACTCAAAAAGTGCCCGTTTACCTGAAAAGAGACGAAATTTTCATGCTAATGGATCAATCAAAATGATTTTAATAATTACACTAAGAAATAAACTAGAAGAAAATTATTCATTGCCCATTTTCTTCGATGGCAATTTCAAATACTCTAAAAGAAAGAATCAGTCACAAAAGCTCCTTTTTGTTTCAATTTTTTTTTTTATGTGGATAAAGCAAAGGCATATAAATAAATGTGAGCTCTAAAACAAAGCCCAATATATTATTTTCAAAAATTATACGATCTCAACTTTTTCTTGAATTGGAAACGACCTTATTCTGGTGTATTAGATCTACTTAAAAGAATAAATAAAAAATGCACTGAAAAGAAAACCTCAACGTTCATATTAAACGAAAAAAGAAAATAAAAATCCTAATGATAATTAATGAAAATGTTCATTTGATTTGATATTATAGTTTTGGAAAATATCAGAATGAACATCTCCTTTTTTTGTGGGTAAATAATTTTAAAAAGGTAAGATACATTAGTTTATTGATTTGGCAAGGAATAATTAGTAAATAGTAAACTATTATCATTTCTTATTTTATAATAACAACAATAGTAAAAAATTAAACGGAACTAGACATGCCCGTGCGGAGCTTGGGCTTGTTACCTAGTAACCTTATATAGTCG
This sequence comes from Linaria vulgaris, assembly GCA_948329865.1. NCBI lineage: Eukaryota > Viridiplantae > Streptophyta > Magnoliopsida > Lamiales > Plantaginaceae > Linaria > Linaria vulgaris. Next base: position 106,454,297 of record OX415253.1, on the reverse strand, counting down.
AGGTCGTTAGACCACTCAAGAAACGAGTAATAAAATTTCTCTCATTCGGCTTAACCTAACTTCAAGTCTTAACTTTAGCACTCTCTACGAATTTATGACAAATGTTAGGTTTCCTATCAAAACAAAAATTATTTTAAGTTGACTAGGTCTTCTCAAAAGGCAAAGAGCCATCCAGACCAAAGAACTCCGCTCTACAAGCCATTTCTTCATATTGTAGAAATCTATTCAAATTTCCTCTTGTAAGAAACCATCTGGTTTGCGCCACATATATTTTATCTCAATAAGTGGCAAGTCTATCTAAAGATCACTCGTGGTCATCTTTCGTTCCTCTTCATTCCTGTATTTGCTTTTAATTTGAACTTGTAATCTAAAATCGCCAAATTGCTAGTCAATAGGACATTGGAGCAACATTTAGAGTGTAATACTCTGGTTTATATGGAAAGCAAGAAATAATATCGTCTTCAACAACGAAGTGTTTAACTACTTGAAAATTACAAAAAACATTGTGTAACTACATGAAAATTGCAGAATCTTAATGGCTGGTTTGGATGAAAGATATCAAGTGGAGTCTTCTATTCTATGTACGGATTGGTTTGTTGCATGGTAGAGTTGTTTGGTGTGTAGCCACCTATATATATTTTTTTGGTTTGCGAAATTGTTGTAACTTCGGGGTTGAAGTACCCTTGTACTCCCGATTATGTTCTTTGCCTGTTTAAGAAAAAGAAAAAAAAAAGACTACACTGGAATTCTCTTTGATTTTCTTAGTTAGGCATTTATAGTGGAATTTATTTCTTGTTGAGTATCCCGGCCAGCGAAAAACTTTCAACTTCAAATCCCTAATTTAGTTTCATAAAACCCTTATTCATAAGACCATATGGTGAACCTTGTCATGAACTCATGATTCTATTTTAAAATCCCTAAAATTAAAAAGGCCACAAATTTGATTGGGCCTAATTCAGTTTAGTTTATTGGGCACCCATGTTGCACGAATACGGACACAGGGACACGGTTATGGCGACACGGATTTTCTAAAATCTCGACACGACTGTATTTTTTTAATATTAAATATCAGTGATAAACTTATAGAATTAATATCTCAAAACACAAGTAAAAACTCATAACCTACTTAAATTCAAATAAAATTATCACTTATTACTCACTAGTTATAAACCAAAACAAAGTTCAAATAAAATACCCATTTTAACTCAACTTTAAGTGTCAAACATGAATACAAAACCAAAATAAGTTAATAATGATACCCCAAAACATAAATACTACTCAAACCAAATCATGCATTAACTAAAAATTATTAATGTTTGGTCTTTTTACTTAGTTTTTTAAGTTTAAACAATTTATTTTCGAACTCTTTTATCTTTTATTTGACAATTGATAATATTATTTAAATAATTTTTTTAATAGAAATAATTAAAATATACAATTTCTCCTAAACAAGTCTAAAACATGTTGGAGACACCCTTAATATGTGTCGGACACTCGTCGGACACGGCACCCTTAAGTGTTCGACACGGATGTCAGATTAATTAAGACACGCCATGTGGCGTGTCCGATACGTGTCGGACGAGTGTCGGACAAGTGTCAGTGTCAGACACGGATACGACTGCTGTTTTGAAGTGTCAATGCATCATAGTTGGGCACGTACCCTGCCTTAGGCTATGGCCTTTAGCCTTTAGCACAGTTTGCGATCATGATATAAGATTTCCATACCCACCTACAAGCTTTCAAATTAGAATTAAGGGCAAAATCATTTCAAATAGACTAATAATATATTTAACATTTGAATTTATAAATACCACATAATATCGCAAAATATCGTTAATAATATCGTCACAATCCATATACAATCTCTTCCTGTTTGGGCATTTTTAATTATGTTTGACAATGTTTCATTAGATTATACTCATCTATGATAGATTGAGATAAAATGTCAATGTCTAGATCAATATATTAAGTTCTTAAAAAAATTATCTTTGAATTCATCATACACGTGTATGTTGATTAATATAGATCGTCAAAACTTCAACTCTTGAGAACATTTCTTTCTAACTACAATCTCCACGAAACATCGGTGGCGGACACCTATTGGTTTCTTTAATTTATATATATTATAGTCACAAGTTGTTCACAAACTTAGGATTTTAAGAATTAAAATTAAACATTTGACAAGTGACACAATTGATACATGTACGCAATTGATTAGCTGGGAGCTGGAGCAGAAGTGGATTCCACAGCATTTGCAACAAATTTCTGAGAATCGGGGTGCACGTATCCCATTAGTAAGATAAATAAATATTGTGCGAATTGAATTATTGCAAAGTAAGTTAGTTTAATAAGTCCTTAGCTAATTCATTACACATTGCAAAACTTTGTCACTTTTTTCATCTTCATTCACCACCACCTTTTGTTTCCAATAGTTTTAAGTAACGCATGGCTGAAGCTGTTGCTAATTCGCTTCGTTTTCTTCTAATGAAGTTTATTGATCAGCTTTCAATTCCTATTCCAGAACCACAAGTGGCATCTCTCTTTGCAGAGGCCAAATTCTTGTTGAGACTCCTCCACGAGAAGAATCGAGATCCAAACGTGGATCTTGATTTGGTTAAGAACATGGAGAAACAAATGATAGAAGCGATATACGAGGCACAAGATGTCGTTGAATACCACGTGTTGCCTCATCTTCTTCCATCTGAGTACGGTACCCCTAGCGGAGAGGAAGTCATCGTTGAGAAGTTGCGGAAAGTGGTGCGAAAACTTAAATCGATTAAAGATACGGAAGCAGGAAATGTTGATCATCGTCGAAGGGAAGAGACTTCACAGCCTTTGGTGTTGTCGCGATTTCTCAAGGAAAAGAAGAAATTCGTGGGGCGCAAGGACTTCCTTTGAAGATCATCACACTGGGTAGCCTGCTTTCCCGTATATCACCAGATCCAGAGACGTGGGACAAACTAGCAAACGATCGGGAGCTGCAAAACCAAGAGATGTTGAAGGTAACACAAGATTTGTATAATGAGCACCTGCCTCAAAGTATTAAAGTGTGTTTTCTTTACATGGTCGCATTCCCACAATATCAACACATCTCGGTCTCCAAGCTATACAAGTTGTGGATCGCCGAGGGGTTTATTGAACCTGAAGAAAACAACACCTAACATGCAGCGAGAAAGTGTCTTAAATATCTTTTCCTAAAAAATCTCATTGTATATCATACATTCAGCTCCAAATTATGGCTTAAGACATGCAGCATCCACTCTGCCATTTGGCCATTTTACGAACGTGCAGCAGCAGAGTACAAGATTCTTAAATCCATCGAACGTTGTAATGACAGTGCTGATCCAAGCCATCGCCGCTTCTCCATCCATAAGAATGTCCTTTTCGCCATCAAACATGTGTACAACTCTGTTGCTTCTGTTTCAAACACGGGATCCCTTCTTTGTACAGGTCCATACCACCAATATCCATTACTGCGAGTGAATTTCTTGAGTTTCAGGCTGCTTAAGGTATTAGATGCGCATAGCATCCGCTTCTATAAATTTCCAGTCGAAATAGTAAAACTAGTCCTATTAAGGTTTCTTGCTTTGACGTTGGGCATAGGAGAGCTCCCAGCCTCAGTGTCCAATCTTGCTCAGCTTCAGTTCTTGATTGTACGACGTCATTCAAGGATCACATCATCTAAGTCACCTTGTTTCCTACCAATTGAGATTTGGAATATGAAAGAATTGAAGCATCTCCAAGTCATGGGAAGTGATTTACCAACTCCGCCTTGTTATGATGAGAATGCTATGCTCCCAAATCTATTAACACTCTCCGATGTAAGCACTCTTAGTTGTATAAAGAAGGTTTTCAGAAGAATCCCAAACTTAACGAGACTAGGAGTTGTGGTCGAATTACCTTGGGATGCAGCATCGGCAGAGGCCACGCATTTTCACGTGTTTGATCAACTTGTCCATCTCCAGAAACTCGAAACATTCAAATATATTGTATTGAATCCGGTTCTTGCCCCTGTTCTGCCCGATTCTCGTTTGGTTCTCCCATCTCAACTAAAAAAGATAACTCTGTCCGGATGTGGATTTTCCTGGGAGAACATGAAGGACATCGCTCGACTACCAAATCTTGAATTTTTGAAACTGAGAATGAATGCGTTCCGTGGACCCCAGTGGGAAACGAATGAGACCGAGTTCTTCAATCTATGTTTTTTGGTGCTAGAAGACTTGGATATAGAGCACTGGAAGGCAACCAACTTATTCCCCAATCTCACACATTTGGTCATCCACCATTGCTACAAATTGCGCGAGATTCCTTCGGTGCTTGGAGAAAACGTAACACTCCGAGGGATCGAGGTTGTAGACTGCAACCCTTCTGTGTTAGATTCTGCAATGCGAATAAAACATAAGCAATCAACATTGGGAAGCAATGGCCTAACTGTTTCCACTCATTCGTTTTGGAGTGGCCAAATAAAAGTTGAGCAATGATATTTAATATTTGGTTTCTTGAGAGTTCAAACTATTTACATTTATCATTAATTTGGATCTTATTCAACTATGTGTATCGTACTTTTGTGCTTTATTATAAGGGTTTTTGGCACAATACCCCTTGTAATATAGGAAAGAGGCGCATTACCCACATCATCTCCTCAATACATGTGTATAAAAAAGAGATATTTTGCACCGTATAAAAAAACACAAGGGGGTAATGTGTCTGTTAAACAGGAGTAATTTGCCTATGTTATTATTACAGGGGGTAATATGCCTATTTCGTATATCACAGGGGTAATATGATCTTTCTTTTTTTGCAGGGGTAATATGCCTATTTCTCATATTACAGGGTATTATGCCAAAAACTCTTATTATAACAATATTTTTGTAATTGAACTACTAATTTGTGATTCTTCAACTAAGTTACTATTGATATAATCGTATTTGGTTATATATTGAATTATTAAATTACGATTAATACCTCATATATGATTGGTAGACTCATATTTCGTTATTGAACTTCTAAGTAATGATTAATATCTCATATATAGTTATTAGACAATCTAAGTGAACTATGATTATTCAACTAATTAGTTATGATTAGTGAACTCATCGAACTTGCACCATTAATATACGATATATTATTCAACTAATAATATACGGTTTATACCATCTGCAGCTTGTTTATTAAATCACTCATATATGATTATTAAAACACTAATATATGTATATTCAACTATATATACGTTATGATAAGTCGGTTCATATAATTATAAACTCATATTTAATAAACCACTAACAATATATGTACAATTTATATTTATTCGTTCAAATAGAATTAGTGCCACTACAAGACTGGGCGGTCAATAGGGACCGCCCAGTAGGGACTGCATTGCGGTCGCTGATCTTCAGCGACTGCATTTGTCAATAGCGACCGCAATGCAGTCCCTATTGACCCATTGTCAATAGCGACTGCATTGCGGTCACTATTGACAATGGCGTTGTCAATAGGGACCGCATTGCGGTCGCTATTGACATTAGCATTGTTAATAGGGACCGCAATGCAGTCCCTATTGACCCGTTGCCAATAGGGACCGCAATGCGGTCCCTATTGACATTAGTATTGACATTAGCGTGGTCAATAGGGACCGCATTGCGGTCCCTATTGACCACGCTAATGTCAATAGCGACCCAAATGCAGTCCCTATTGACCCGTTGCCAATAGGGACTGCAACGCGGTCCCTATTGACATTAGTGTTATCAATAGGGACTGCAATGCGGTCCTTATTGTCTATATTTGTGACCTAATTGCGGTCCCTACTAATATTCATACTTTAAAATCGATATTTTAAGATGGTTCGAGGTGCCGCGTTGTTTGTTTAGTTCATAATAACCATTGTAATAGTTGGAATTACAATAATTACAACGACGCATTTTAAATCCAAGTATTATGTGAGGAGAACGTACCACTTTGAAGATTCTATTACTATTTTGTAAAACGAATGTCATAATGACAAACTAATCTCAATCAATCTATTAATTCACAACTAATCTACTATAAGATTGATTTTGCAATCGTTTATTACTTCAATTCACATGTTACAATGAGTTTGGTTACTAAGAATCACAAACATACCAACATCAATAAAAAAAATCGATTGTAAAGTATGAATATTAGTAGGGACCGCAATTCGGTCTCTGTTGAGTCAATAGCGACCGCAATTCGGTCCCTATTGACATTAGCGTAGTCAATAGGGACCGCATTTCGGTCCCTACTAACATTAGCGTTGCTAATAGGGACCGCAATGCGGTCCCTATTAACATTAATTGTGACCTAATTGCGGTCCCTACTAATATTCATACTTTAAAATCGATATTTTAAGATGGTTCGAGGTGCCGCGTTGTTTGTTTAGTTCATAATAACCATTGTAATAGTTCAAATAACAATAATTACAACGACGCATTGTAAATCCAAGTATTATGTGAGGAGAACGGACCGCTTTGAAGATTCTCTTACTATTTTGTACAACGAATGTCATAATGACAAACTAATCTCAATCAATCTATTAATTCACAACTAATCTACTATAAGATTGATTTTGCAATCGTTTATTACTTCAAATCACATGTTACAATGAGTTTGGTTACTAAGAATCACAAATATACCAACATCAATAAAAAAAAAACCGATTGTAAAGTATGAATATTAGTAGGGACCGCAATTCGGTCTCTGTTGAGTCAATAGCGACCGCAATTCGATCCCTATTGACATTAGCGTAGTCAATAGGGACCACATTTCGGTCCCTACTAACATTAATTGTGACCTAATTGCGGTCCCTACTAATATTCATACTTTAAAATCGATATTTTAAGATGGTTCGAGGTGCCGCGTTGTTTGTTTAGTTCATAATAACCATTGTAATAGTTCAAATAACAATAATTACAACGACGCATTGTAAATCCAAGTATTATGTGAGGAGAACGGACCGCTTTGAAGATTCTCTTACTATTTTGTACAACGAATGTCATAATGACAAACTAATTCTATATACATATGTAAGTATAATGATTGCTTGATCTAATGATTATACCTCATAATCATATCTATTCTAACATTAGTGAAATAAATCATAAAAACGAATAACAACTACAACTAACTAGTGATGATTAGTTGTAGAACATGAAATATATCTTGAACGTTAATAACTCGCTCAATCTCAATCAATCTATTAATTCACAACTAATCTACTATAAGGTTGATTTTGCAATCATTTATTACTACAATTCACATGTTACAATGAGTTTGGTTACTAAGAATCACAAACATACCAACATCAATAAAAAAAAATCGATTGTAAAGTATGAATATTAGTAGGGACCGCAATTCGGTCCCTGTTGAGTCAATAGCGACCGCAATTCGGTCCCTGTTGACATTAGCGTAGTCAATAGGGACCACAATTCGGTCCCTATTAACTCAATAGGGACCGCAATGTGGTCCCTAGTAATATTCATACTTTAAAATCGATGAATATTATTAGGGACCGCACATAGGTCCCTAAAATAGCAACAGGGACCGTATTGTAGTCACTAAAAAAATTTAGTGACCTAAATTGGGTCCCTAATTATTATTAGTGACCTAAATGCGGTCACTGAAATCTAAAATTTTGAAATTTCAGCAAAAATTTTAGGCGGGATTGAGGGGGAAATTTGAATTTGACGAAAATTTGAAAATTCCACCCTCCCTCTATATATACTCACCACTCTTACACATCTCATTTCATTATCTCCAAAAAACACCCAGCACAAAAACACTATCTTATTTTCCAACACAAATACACTTTCTTCTTTTCTCCATAAATCACCCAACACAAAAAGTTTTCTTCTTTTTACCAACACAAATCTAAAAAACAAATCACCAACACAATCTTTCTTTTGTTTCTTTCTTTCACTTTCTTTATTTTACCACTTTCTTTTCTTACTTTTCTTTCACTTGTTGTTTTATTCATTCATTTTTTTTTTCATTCATATTTTTTTTTTCTATTATTAGTCATTTTATTCATCTTTTTACATTCATTAATACTTTCATGTAATTATATTAACTTTTTCTTCATTATTTTATTGTTTTGATCTTGTTAAAATCATAATTTTACAAAAAAAAACAATAATATTTCGGATTTAATCCGAATTATTATTGTTTTTTTTTATTTTTTCTGGGGGGTCAATAGGGACCGCAATTCGGTCCCTACTAATATTCATAGAGTATCTATGAATATTAGTAGGGACCGAATTGCGGTCCCTGTTTTTGTTATTAGGGACCGCAATTCGGTCCCTACTAATATTCATAGAGTATCTACGAATATTAGTAGGGACCGAATTGCAGTCCCTGTTTTTGTTATTAGGGACCGCATTCCGGTCCCTATTATAAATATCAGGGACCGCATTTAGGTCCCTATTGATATTAAGTCAGCAGGGACCGGAAAGCGGTCGCTGATTTTCCGGTCCCTATTGACCCTCAATAGCGACCGAATTGCGGTCCCTATTGACAAGCGACCGTGGTCAATAGGGACCGGGCAATAGCGACCCAGTGGCGGTCGCTGTTGAGCATCAGGGACCCCCAGGGGGGTCAATAGCGACCCAAATTCGGTCGCTATTGACCCCTAAATCTTGTAGTGTGCTAGCCTCACCATCGCTATTGAGAAAGTATTGAACCACGGGGAATTGATAGTAGTGAGGATTCGACCATCACCAATGCTACAAACACCAACGGCCTAAGCGTTGTTACTAAGTTAATTTATTTTTAAGCAGTCAACTTTTTTATTATTATATAACGCTTTTTAAATTTCAGTAGCGACATCTCAACCATGATCACTACTATCTGTTTTTTCACAAACAATATAAAGGATGTTATAAATATGGCAAGTAGAATATGACAAGTGGCAATTATTGAAACTTATGTACAAATACTATTTTATAATACACTACAAGATTTTTCGCCCTTTCCCGACCGGAAAATCCCGACCGGAATTCGGTCGGGAGCATTGCGGTCGGAAAAACTTTTCCCGACCGCATTGCGGTTGGTACGTTCTAAAAAACCATTCCCGACCGCATTGCGGTCGGGAAATATTAATCCCGACTGCAACGCGGTCGGGATTACTATTCCCGACCGCAATGTGGTCGGGACAACTCTGGGCGGGAAATTTCCCGCCCAGAGTGTCGCCCTAATCTCGGCCCAGCTGGGCCGCGCAGCTGGGCCGAGACTTCCCGACCGCAATGCGGTCGGGAATACCCTTATTCCCGACCGCACGGCGGTCGGGAAAGAGGGAGGTATTTCTATAAATACCTCCCTCCATCTCTTCATTCTCACACCCTCAATTTCTCTCTCCCTCCTCTTTTTTCCGACCGCCAGGAGCCCTTTGGCGACCGCAGTTCCGTCGGCGCTGCAAAATCGGTAATTTTTTTCGCTTTTTCTTGTTTTTTAGGTTATATTTAATGTTTTAATATATATTTTTTATGTTTAATTTTAGATATTGTAGAAATTGTTAGGATTTAATTAAGAAATGCTTTTAGGAATTGTTAGGCTTTGGAAAAATATTAGATTTTTATGCCTTTAGGAATTGTTAGGCTTTGGAAAATATTAGATTTTTATGCCTTTAGGAATCGTTAGGCTTTAGGAAATAGTATAGTTTTAATTAGGAAATGTCTTTTGGAATTGTTAGGCTTTGGGAAATGTTAGAATTTTATGCTTTTAGGAATTGTTAGATTTTAGGAAATGTTATAGTTGTATGATTTTAGTAATTATTTATGCCTTTAGGGAATGTTATAATTTTATGATTTTAGTAATTATTTATACCTTTAGGAATTGTTAGGCTTTACGAATGTTACAGTTTAGGAATTATTTATGACTTTAGGAAAACTATATATGATTTTTATATGTGTTAATTTATTTATTTGGACGTTAATTATGGAGTTATTTATGTTAGATTTAATGTTTTAATATTAATTATTAATGTTATATTTAATGTTTTAATATGAATTATTAGATATTGTAGAAATTGTTAGGATTTAATTTGTAAATTCCTTTAGAAATTATTGGGCTTTGTGAAATATTTATACCTTTAGGAATAACTTAGTATTGATTAAACTTAGGTCATCTCTACAATTAGAAAAATTCTAACTTAGATGCTTTTACTTAGTTCGTAGCACTCCTCCTCGACGACATGTCGTCCCATGATAGCGATCGTGGCCAGCCCTCGAAGAGAGGGCGTAGTGGTCCATCGAGCACTCCATCGAGTACTCCACCTACGACTGGTCCACCGAGGTTAGGTCCTCATCTACGGATCATTCATTCTGGCGGTGCACCACCCGCTCATGTTGTTGCACCTAATCTCGATCTTGGCGAGTCCCCTACTTCTTCACATCCACATAGGCGTATCGGATCGAGCGGCGGTACTCCACCAGATCTAGTAGTACCATTTCGACTTGATGATGATCACGTAGCATCGACACCATCGTCATCATTTAGGCCATCGTCTTCATCTAGGCCATCGTCTTCATCGAGGCCACCGTCATCATCGAGACCTACGGCACCTACGCCACGTTCTACAGAGTCTACACCGGCTGGTCCTAGTACTTCTTCCCCTGCAGACGTTGCCGGTGCAGGACCATCTTCAGCGACGCAGCAGAGACCAGGCCGAGGTGTATCGAGAGGGCCGCAGGTTCCGGCTGACCGTAGTGCCCGTCGTAGGATCGAGCTGGATGAGCACGGCGTATTTATGGATGGGAGAAAGATATCGACGGCGATTACCTCGATCATTAGGGAGTTTATGAAGACGTGTGTTCCTTCATACACCGAGGTCGATCCGATAGTCCAGGGACAGATGTGGGCTAAGTTTAAGGTGAGATTTAGAAAGTTTACTAAATATATATATATATATATATATATATATATATAGTAAGATTTTTTTAACGAAACCTTAATTAAAAACCTTATTTAATTGTAGAGCATATACTACATTCCTCCGGGGGACAGGCTTCGTGCACATTCCGCATACGATGTGAAGGTTAAGAAGTGTTACAAGGAAATCGTGCACAATGCAAAGAAGAACTATTACGACAGGCTCGATGATCCGATGTGGGCGTCGCGTCCGAAGAACAGTTGGATGAGCGACAAGTTAGAAAAAATGTGGGTGACGCATTGGGAGTCGGAGGGCCATGCGAAGAAATCCGTGGCAGGCCAGAAGAACAGGCGATCTGGTGAGGCACCAGACCCTGATCGTCCTGCACGAGCTACTCATGCTAGTGGGTCCCAGAGCTACACAGCTATTCGACGTAGGATGGTATGTCTTATTAAATTGAGTTTCTATAAAAATAATATAATTGTCTTAAATTTAAATATCTATAATAACAAATGTATATCAATATGCAGGCTGCTTCTAGACCTCCAGGGGCCCCTCCACCTTGGCACGATGAGGCATATCGTTATCAGCACACACATGTGCCGAGTGGTCTGCCAGAGGGAGCTCCACGTCGCCGTGTTTGGGTTCACCCCAAGTATAGGGCTATCTACGTAAGTATTTAACTTATATAGCATTCTTTGATTACTGTATTAATATATGTCTTCCTTAATTACGTACTAACAATTATGACAAAATTAACAAGAGGAGTACATGCGCCTTATGACCGAGAGGTACGAGGAGAATCGTTCTACGTGGCCACCACTAGATCAGGAGCTGTGGAGTCAGGCGATAGGAGGCTTGAAGAAGGGGAAGGCTGCGGGTCTCCCTTCGGATGCACGTCACGATGGGTTTGGTTTCTCGACGAAGAGGCATCGAGACACGACACATGATTATGCGAGGGTGTTGGAGAGGGAGAACCATCGTATTAGGACTGTTACTGATGCGAGGATTGACGAGCTTGCTACTCAGGTAGATTTCTTGACCCAGCACATCACCCAGACTACAGGTACTCCTCCATCTCAACCCATGCCTACAGGGGGACTCATGCGTGATGCTCGTCGAGCCGACCAGCGTTCCTCGTCACCTACTCTTGATCCTTTTGCATATGGTGCTCCAGATTGCACGCTGTATGATGATGAGTACGAGGATGTCCCCGATGAGGACCCCGAGGATGACACTCTCGGTGGTGATGCAGCCGATCTTGCCGGTGATGGTGATGATGGTGCTGGACCCGCCACAGCTCCTGATACATTTGGATTTCATGACGAGGACTATGAGTAGTAGTAGTAGTTTAATTTATTTTAGGGATATTTTAGTATTGAATATTGTGTTAGTTGTTTGTATTTATGTAATTTGTTTGATGCTCGGACTGATTATGTAATGTTAAACTAGTTTTGTATTTATTTTGTCATTATGTTGTGTATTATTTGTTCGTTTAATCTAAGTATTGAACATTGTGTTAGTTGTTTGTTTATTGGTAATCATGCCTATAATATGAAATTAAACAACGTGAATCAAATTTTTTTATAAAATAAAATTCGACCTACTAAACCAGTCTCGATGCTAGTCATACATACTATCCTCAGATTCTGAGTCACTCATTATCTCTTCCTCTTCCTCTTCCTCATTGCCCTCGTCTTCCTCATCCTCATTGCCCTCTTCTTCCTCGTAGCCTTCCTCTACCTCGTTGCCCTCCGTTGCTGCCTCCTCGACAACCACATCAAATCCCTCGTTGGCCAATTGGATATTCATATTGAATGAGGAAAGGTCCACGCATAAGTTAAACCCTTCAGACGCATTCTCTTGTAGCACTTGGTTTGGCATCCCTGGGTCGACATCTTTTGATCCTGCAACTGATGACATATCGATTATGTGTCTGGCAGGAATAGTGGATACGGCCAACCATCCTCTCTGTCCTGGTCGCCCTGATGTCTTTTTTGGATAGGGCACATAGTACGCCTGTTTTGCTTGGTTAGCGAATACAAACGGCTCATTGGTCTTGAGGGCACGCCTCGGGTTGATGTCAACCAACTTGTACGTTGAATGCTCCTGCGTACCTGCGTTTATATCATACCAAACACATTTGAACAAGACAATGTATAGGGGCCGGATTCTGCCCCAATATTCCACCTGTATAATGTCTTTCAACGTTCCATAGAAGTTGGTAGCATCGGATCCTCCCATGTCTCCCGTCACATAAACACCGCTACAATCACTCTTCTTCGGGCCCAAGATCATATCAGTGTGAAATCTGAACCCATTCACAATGTATCCCTCGTAGGTTGTCACTGAATACATCGGACCTGTGATTAGAGGATCTATTCGTATATCGGTCTCGTATTTCCCACTTGAATATGTCTGCTTGAACCATGCTACGTACTCTTGGTTCCTCTTGGATTGTATCTCCATTGGACTTAGTCCACCGCACTCCTCTTCTACAAACAGTCTGCATAGAAAAATCATCATAAGTTAGTGGTCTTTAAAGCGCTTAATCATTTTGTTATTAAGAATAATTAACTACCACTTACTCCACCCATTCGTCAAGCTCTGGACAGTTTAGAAGCGCGTAAAGCTCTATTTGCTCCCTCTCATCGGAAGTCAAGTATCGTCTTTTGTTTAGTGCCCCTATTGGCGCCCCTTTCTTTTGAAATATTAAAAGCTCATCATCCCACTCCGTGCTTTCTAGTGTCTCGTTCCTGTTGAGTTTTTTATATTTAGTCTGAAAAGAAACATCCAAATATTGAGAACACATATTGGAGAGCTCAGCAAGTAGGTATTGATTGGCTATGGATCCATCCACCCTCGCCTTGTTCTTTACTGAACCCTTCATGTCGAACATCCGCCTAGTTCATATAAATCAAAGATTAGGCAAAGAATAGATATTTTTAAAAGATAATTGTTATTATAAATATAAGACCGTACCTCTCGAATGGATACATCCATATATAATGAACTGGACCACCAACTCTAGCCTCATACGGAAGGTGTATGGCTAAATGCTCCATAGAGTCGAAAAATGAAGGGGGAAATATCATTTCCATCTTGCACATGGTAACAATAAACGATTCCTCCAATCGCTCCATATCTTCGGCCGACACCTCTGACGCGCAAATCGCCTTAAAAAAAAGGCTAATCTCTACTAAGGTCCCCCAAATCTCGGGTTCCAAGAATTCGCGAAATGCTATGGGGATCAATCTCTGAATGAAGACGTGACAATCATGACTCTTCATTCCATACAATTTTCCTTGTTGTTTTTGCACACATCGTCCCAAGTCCGATGCATATCCATCATGAAACTTCAGTTCAGTCAGCCAATCAAGCACCATCTTCTTTTGATCCCTCGTAAGACAATATTTTGCCTTTGGCTTTATGTACTCACTTCCTCTGCCACTGGGTTTCAAGAACAATTCTTTACGGTTGGTCAACAACTTAAGATCGTGCCTCGACTTAATGTTGTCCTTCGACTTAGCATCGTCCAACACCGTGTTGATGATGTTCTCAAAAAAGTTCTTCTCACAATGCATCACATCTAGATTGTGGCGAATCAAGTTCGTGGACCAATATGGTAGTTCCCAAAAGATGCTTCGACGACACCAGTTATGAGTTGTGTTAAAGCCCGGAAGCTTTGTGGAGTTTGCCCCAAATCTAACCGATCGTAGCCTATCCACAATTGCCCTCATCTGCGCTCCTGTCTTCCTTGGAATGGGCGCATCAAGGACCTCCCTACCCTTGTAGAAATCCTTCTTGTTGTACCTCCATTTATGACCCTCTGGTAGAAACCGACGATGACAATCGAACCACGAGGCTTTTCCTCCATGCTTTAGTGTAAAAGAATCTGTCTCACCCATGCAATAAGGGCACGCCAGCTTACCGTGCGTGCTCCACTGGGACAACATTCCGTAAGCAGGAAAATCGCTAATAGTCCACATTAGGGTCGCTCGCATTTGGAAGTTTTCCTTTCGTGAGCTGTCATATGTCCACAAACCATTACTCCACAAATCATTCAACTCATCAATCAACGGTCTTAGCAAAAGATCCAAGTTCTTTCCAGGACTCTTTGGACCGGGTATAATAAGGCTCAGAAAAATGAACTCTGGTCGCATGCATAAATCTGGCGGAAGGTTATAAGGGGTAACAAACACGGGCCAACATGAGTAGTTCTTCCCAGATGCCCCAAATGGTGTGAACCCATCAGTACATAGGCCGAGTCGAACGTTTCTAGGCTCTGATGCGAAGTCCGGATACGTACGATCAAAATGTCTCCACGCCTCGCCTGCATCTGGGTGAATCATTCTATCTGTTGACTCTCGACACTTCAAATGCCAAGTCATATGTCTCGAAGTGCCTACAGTATAAAACAACCTCTGTAATCGAGGGCCTAGGGGGAAGTACCACAATTTCTTCCTTGCGATCCTGGACTTTCTACCAGCCTCGTACCTATCTTCCTTGCAAATCGGACACGATGTGAGATCCTTGTTGGCATTATCGCCGTAGTACAAGAAACAAAAATTCCAACATACGTCAATCTTTTCGTACCCTAAACCCAAACCCGCGAGCATCTTATTCATGGCTGGAACCGTATTCGGTAGCATTTCCTCAATCTCTGGGTCCATAATATCTTTAGACAAACTTAAGTACTTTTCGCAAGCGACATTAACTACTTTGTGCATCGTCTTGGTAGTTAAGAACTCAGCAAACCACTTGAGCACAGTCTTCGACTTCTTACTGTTCATTTTTATGTCTCCCATCTGCATCAATTTGTAGAACTCCTTTGCCTCGGGACTTGGATCTTCGTTGCGCACCTCTCCCTCAACAAATCGACCCCCATATGCATCCACAACCAATTCTCTAAACGAAGTATCGGCAAGAACCGGACTATCAACGTGAATACTAGTAGACGGTGATTCATGTACATATGATGTAGCTGCCTCGCTCTCCATCTCTCCATGCAACACCCATATCCAATATTGATACACAAACCCCCACTTATGAAGATGATCTCGTACTACGTTTCGATCCAAAAACTTTAAATTATTGCATCTCTGGCACGGGCACCTAATACGATTTCTTAGATCTACGTAATCTGTCTGTTGTGATGCGTATTGTATGAATTCACGAACCCCAACCACGTAATGTTGATTCAAATAACCAGTGTTACTATCTATCCTATCGTACATCCAAGCTCTATCGGGACGATAATCCATTTCTAATCTAAGAAAATTAAAAACAAATTAAATTGTTACAATTAATTTCACCAATCAATATATTTATCATTTATAGAAAAATTTTAAAACTCGAGTACGACGAGGCCAAGGAAATTAATACTTACTTGTTGTAGCGTAGAAAATACTTAGATCAAGTATTCTTTGCAAACACACGCCCCTCGCTGCATTAACCGCAATATCTAAAACAAAGAAACATTAAAAAAAAAGTTAATAAAAACGATCTTCATTGACAAAAACTAACTAAAACAGTTATAACAAGATGAAATCGTGTATACCTTAACAAGGGATGAATGTTGGAATGATTTCTCAAGTGGAATAGGGAGGGGTATTTATAGGGGGGCTGACAGTTATTCCCGACCGGGTTGCGGTCGGGAATAACAACGGTTATTATTATTCCCGACCGCAACGCGGTCGGGAATAACAACGGTAAAAATTATTCCCGACCGCATTGCGGTCGGGAATAATACTAATCGTTGTTATTCCCGACCGCGTTGCGGTCGGGAATAACAATAACCGTTGTTATTCCCGACCGCAACCCGGTCGGGAATATTAGGGTTTAGGGTTTAGGGTTTAGGGTTTAGACTTATTGGCGACCGACCCGCGGTCGGGAATAATATTCATATTCTTAATTTCACAATTTCGCTCTCAATTTTAGATAAATCGTTCATTTAATGATCAAGTAAAACAATATTAGTTATATATTACTAAAAATCTCAAAAAAACAATAAATTTAGTTGCCCGTTGATGAATCATTTGAAGCGTCTATTCATATTGTCACTTATAAATAGATTAGTATATGTAGTTGCTAATAATGTAACTACTTACGATTATGTTAAACACATGTTAATATATATATATCACAATTAGCCTCTCTATACGAACGTTCGTAACAAATTTTGAATGGCCAATTGTGAACTCCTATATACTACGTATGATTATTAAATGTAACACTCCAAACTAACTTAACCTATACTCCGATAAACTATACTAATTATTTAATAATTAAAAGTACATTAAACTAACTAACTAATAGTGCAATTCATGAATTTAATGAGATTCTATAGTTATACTTAACAAACACATCAAGATTTTCCAAAACATTGAAAAAAGGTAAAATTTACTATTTTTCCCGACCGATATGCGGTAGGGAATAATATTCAACCACATTCCCGACCGCATTGCGGTCGCCATTGACCATTATTGCCGACCGCATGCCGGTCGGGAATAAAATTTAAACTTATTCCCGACCGCAAGGCGGTCGGAAATAATATTTAAAGTTATTCCCGACCGTAGGGCGGTCGGGAATAATATTCATAGTAATTCCCGACCGGCATGCGGTCGGGAATAAGTTTAAATATTTTTCCCGACCGGCATGCGGTCGCTAGAGTTTTGAAAATTTGGCGGTTTTTTGAAATTTTTGAAAAAAATAAACATTCCCGACCGATAACGGTCGGGAATAATCGAAAAACTTGGCGGGAAACCAAATTTGACGAAAATTCAAAAAATTTCAACTTTTTCTATAAATAAACTTCATTATTCTCCTCATTTTTTCATCTCCACACAATTTTTTCAAACACTTTTTTCATTTTCAAACACTTTTTTCATTGTCAAACACTTTTTCAAAACCTTCTTTCTTTCAACTTCAAAATTAAAAATTTTCACTTATTTATTCAAATTCTCAATAATCAAAAACTTATTTAATTTTTTTGTGTTTGAGACTGAGCAATGAATCAAAGATTTAATTGCTCATCTAAAACACAAAAATACTAAATAATGTTTTTAAAATCTTACAATATATTAAAAAAATAATATTCCGGTAATTTATTATCGGAATATTATTTTTTTTTGTTCTCATGATTATTATTCCCGGCCGCGTCCCGGTCGGAATTACTTTGAATATTAGTCCCGACCGCGGGCCGGTCGGAAGTACTTTGAATATTAGTGCCGACCGCTCGCCGGTCGGGATAAATATGAATATTAGTCCCGACCGGCCAGCGGTCGGGACTAATATTCAAAGTACTTCCGACCGGCCCGCGGTCGGGACTAATACCGACCGCCGTTTGGTCGGAAATTGGCGCAAAAAAGCCCGACCGCCATCCGGTCGGAAAATTGGGAAAAGTCCCGACCGCCTTCCGGTCGGGACAAAAATTCATATAATACCGACCGCAAAGCGGTCGGGAATAATATTCAATCATTTCCCGACCGATATGCGGTCGGGAAATAGTCCGACCGTTTTGCGGTCGGAATAATCGGTCGGTAATTTCCCGACCATAATTCGGTCGGGAAAGGTCCGTGCCGACCGGAAGGCGGTCGGAAAATTTTTCCCGACCGAAGCAACACCGACCGCGATTTTCCGAGCGCAATGCGGTCGGGAAAGGGTCTTTCCCGACCGCGGAGGGGTTATTCCCGACCGATTTTGCGGTCGGGAAAGACCCAATTTTTTTGTAGTGATAGTAGTAGTTGTTGTAAATAGTGTAAGATGTTGAATTTCTTTTGCTATATAAGAAGCCATCAAAATGAAGAGAAAAACACCAATTCAAAAGGCTATCTTACATAATATTTGCACCTCTTTCTCTAATTTCTTTTTTTTTAATATATTGTTATAATCCCCAAATAAGTTTAGTTATTTTATAACACGTTATCAGCACGATAGTACTCGATCCGGAAGAGTTCAGATCATTCGTTAAAGAAAACGTTCAACGTCAAAAGGTATGAAGGTTTTATATTTGCTTGTTCATCTATCTACATTATTAATATAGACA
The DNA here is from genome assembly GCA_948329865.1 of Linaria vulgaris. Taxonomy (NCBI): domain Eukaryota; kingdom Viridiplantae; phylum Streptophyta; class Magnoliopsida; order Lamiales; family Plantaginaceae; genus Linaria; species Linaria vulgaris. Next base: position 106,435,371 of record OX415253.1, on the reverse strand, counting down.
AGGCAGATTACCGTCTATCTATAATTTTATGATTAGATGAATATGTGTTTATAATTTTATTGTTAAAGTTTAATATTTACTTGTTCATCTATCTACATTATTATAGGCAAGGGGGACTACCACCTATCTATAATTTTAAGCTTAGATAAAAAAAATTCTTTATAATTTTATTGTTATCTAACTCTAACATTAATAATAATCCTAACACTCGTTGATGCTTGAGTTAACGCCAATCTAAAAACGACTGCTAACACTTAATTATTATGGAAGGTTTTACCTCCTATTATAATGCTTAGTTTATTCCACAAGCCCATGAAAGTTTTTACATAGTAATGTGGCGGAAATTATTTACGCACTTAGGGCCGTATGATAGGCCTTGAGAGATTAGCGCTAGATTAAATCCAAGACGGATTATAATTGGTCGACCGACATATTACAAAGATATTCGGTAACACAAATTATGTCTAGATATAATATGGTCTCATATATGGTAATTCATTTGATACATCTTAACTAAACTTGAATCCGACTTATTAATTTTTTGAAATACCAAAATGCCATTAATCAATTTCTTGACTCATTAGCAAGACTTCAATACCAAAGTGACTAACAACACATAATATACAAGATACTCGTTTTTCTTCATGTTTTTTTACAAATCCAGTGCAAACGCTTGGATCTTTTTTTTTTCTTTTTTGAATCAACAAACGCTTGAATCTTTAACGTTGCACTTTGACAAATTCAAGATTGTGTTGAATTCTGAGATGATTTAAAGCAGAAAACATAGAAGTTCAAAGCTCAAACTCATATGAGGTGCATCTATTCATCAGAGCTATCGCAAGGCCATGAGAAAGAGTTCAAAATCAAGGAACCATAATCATCAAAATAATGCAAGACGAAAAAAGAAAAAGAAAAAGACTATAGTTCTTATTAATTCCAAAGAAATAACTGAAAGATAGTACTCCTAAAAGTAAAAAAAAAACAAATGCATAGTCTGCCAATCAAAAGCAAACATGTGACGACTCTTACCAACTGTCTAAAAATGAAAATACAAATCTAAATCATACAAAAACGCAATGGCAAAACATTAGCCACAATAATTCCAAACGACAGACCTCTAAACTAACAACGCGACACAATTCAATAAATAAATGACTCATCTACCAAATTCAAATTCAATAGCTTTCAAACTTGCCCACGGAGGATCATCTTGATAAAGCTTGTCTTGTCTTCAGCGTCCAAAGTGACAAAAAGTGTTAGATCTTGAGGGCGGTTCACTAGTTTGTGTGCTGCAATTAGACGATGCTCTTTTGGTATTTATGGCAGCCTATTAATTACCTCATAAACTTTTTTATTTCAGTACTTCCTTGCTTCAGTGTTGTTAATGCCTTAGTCATCTCGACCAATGCTCCATTGGTGTCATTCATAAACTAACTCATCATCGAGACCAATGGTTCGTCAATGACAGAAGAAAGTCTTCTCTTTTTCTTTTTTGCTTGACTAGAATCAGGTGTAGGTTGCACCGGTGTGGCATCTTCTTCAGTATCTTTGGCACTGTCATCATCAGTAGGTGGAACAACATTCCGACGTGGCACGTCTTCGACTTCGTCAACTGGATCAACATTGTTGATAAGATTCTGGACAGCTTGAACGAAATCATTGGGTTGCTCATTAGTTGCTCTATCCTTGCCAAATAGTTCACACCAATCCTCATAGTAAGGAAATGGTTTTCCCCTTAGTTTAGCAATCTCTGGAACACATTGTATACGTATTTTTAAAAGGAACAATTATGAATTGGAACTAAGAATTATAAAGTAACATAGAGGTTTAGAAAAAAAAATGAATAAATATAACATGATTTAAGTGAGTTTTTAAGTAAAACAATAAATTTCACCTTGATGTTGTTTTCCCAGATATCTTCGTCGTCGACAACAATCATATGTGATGAAGTGTCTAAACCAGTTCCAGATTCGTTAAAGAGGTCAAAAAGTAAACTATGCTCTTTCTTCCACACAGTTAATTTGGAATTGATATGAGGCTCTCCCCGTAAATCACAACTTGGAATTCTTGCACGAATCATGCGTTCTACCTGCTTGAAAAAGCTTTCCCTCCAACCATTACCTGATTTCCATCCATCAGTAATTAGCTCTTTCACAATAACTTTCAATGCACTTTCTTCATCTTGGGACCAAAATCCACGCCTATTAGTGGTAGGCCGACTCGTACCACGTCCAGTTCTGGACTTGCTCAAATATTTTTCTGCACATATACTCGATTAGATTTCAAGTGTGTTATAGCAACTATCTTAAAAAATAAAACTTATAATTTACATCGGCAACCAAGATTGTAATCACCAGAAGAATTCATAAGATAAACACAATTAAATGCAAAACCAGTATCTATTTCATGAAAACTACCACATAACCACAATACTGAAATACCAATCCGCTAGTTAAATTGAAAAAAAAATGTTAATTGTTATGCCAGATGATAGATTAATGACATAATATGTCTTATTAAGGCCCTATTACACTTTATCAAACGTCCCCTTAGTTTATTTCAATTATGTTAGTTGTTTACATTATTCCACAAGCTCATGAATATTATTTACATAGTAATGTGACGGAAATATCAATATGTATTTATTTATCGCAATATTATTTCTTATGCCTATTGAAATTTATTAACGCAGTTGAAATTATTTACTTGTTATACAATTAATCCTTGTTGCTCGATTGTTAAAGATATTATTATTCATCAATCATGCCAAATTAAACAAAATAAAAAAAAATGATTGTTTTCTAACGGCTACTTATAGATATATTTCTTCTATAAATATGCAGATTTCATAACTCAAACCCCACACAAATCTCATTTTTCCCCGCTCTCATCTTGCAAAATGCTCCACACGTCAACAATGATCTTGATGCTCGTTTACCTTTTATTTTTTATTTTTGTGCTAGTAGCTGAGGACAATCATATGTTTCTACCTATGATATTCCTTGCTTTTGTCGTAGTAAAGTTCGAGTGCATAATTTAGTTAGAGATGAAATAACTGCATCATACTATTGTAATATATGTGCTTGTGTGGTTGCGTATTAAAATAAAATGTCTTGATCCTAATTATGTTTGGTTTAGTATTCATTTAGCTACAATATGTCTAATCTCTCGAAAGTAGATTTTATCGAACTCACTGTCGGTGGGAAAAATTATATACAATGGGAATCAAATGTGAAAACACATCTTGCTGCGAAATTCCTCGCGAAAACAATTGATGAGGAAAATGAATGTACTGACCAGCAACGATGCGATGCAATTATATTCCTACGTAGATATTTAGATAATTTCTTGCAAACGGAATATCTCGATATTAATAATCTTTATGAGATATGGATTAATCTGAATGAAAGATATGGCCACCAAAGGAAAACAATGCTTCCAAAAGCCATACATCAATAGAACACATTAATGTTCCAAGATTTTACATCAGTGAATTATTACTCTTCCGTCATTCATAATGTGACGGCCGCGCCCTATGAGTCGCGTTCCGATCCGAGTTGGTTCAGCATTGGCCAGACACTTTACCCAACTGATCAAACTAAAACACGTCTCGTAGGAAGGGGTGTCACTGTCTAGAATCAACCATACACATAATGATAAAAATTGACTTTAATATACACAGCGGAAGTCTGTAAAATACAAATAATTTGACACTTTAATAATTACGTACTGATGATTAATCATTTTCAATTACATGAATATTCCAAAAGGCAAGATTGGCAAAATTATTCATGTGATCCATGCTGCCACGTCGATCTTATATTGAGGAATGGACAGACAGGAAAAAGCGAGGAATAAGTATTTGATGACTTAGTGAGATTCATACAAAACAAGTGGCAATGCAAGAATTAACAGTGATTCAATTGATATATTTCTAGGAGTGACCTTACCGATAGAAACAATTTAACAAGATAATTTGATGTAACAATGGTACCAGAATATTCTGAAAATAGTTTATGAACATGTGTGTTAACAGTAAACCAATCCAACCTTACTTCCAAATAATACCTTATACCTCCCAACGAGGAGCGACCTCACAAACAAAACAGCCGACATGCTCGAGTACATGCCAATCTAGCACGCGAATTACAACCAACTCCTGACTACAAGCGGTGCCTAGATAAATGGGTAGCAAGCAAAATTACTTAAACCGACAGTCCTTACTGCCTGGTAGTAAATCGACTCAATCCCTAGGCCCAACTTCCCAAAGGCGTCCCAATGGGTGATAACTAAATAAGCTAATAAACTAGATACTATATGTTTCTCCTTGAGCTACATGTCCCGAACATAGTTCGTTGCTCTTTGCACAGTTCAAAAACCAGAAGATGAGATAATGACGAATTACCATGATTATGAATTAATATGTGATAATTAATTAATGGTTGAGTATGATTTAACGATGAGTAAGGAAATCATGTTATGAGACGAGATAAGATGCAAAAAAAGGAATACGGTGAATAATAGGTTGTTCGTGATTTGGTAACGGGGTAATGTCTTTTTTGTCCAAGTTCCTCAGGCCGGCTGCCAAACTGGGCCAGAACAAAATCAGAAATCGAACCTCACCTTTATTTGTACGGAGAATCTTGCGCGTCGTTGATTAATTTGTCAAACCTTTAATATCATTAAGATAATATCAGTTAACTGAATAATCATAACTTACCACTATAAACATATGTACTATTCAACTTTCGTGTTGATGAAATTTGAGGATACTAATTTAAGTAAAGAACACATATCATTGATGAAAATCTTACGCGATAAACTTTCATGTCGTAAGTTAAGTTCAATATCAAATATACTTTGTATACGTAATTTATATCTCAAGATTTATCTCAAGCAACCTTATATTTATAATTATAATTATAGTTATAATTTTTCTAATGTTAGAAAATCATTTCAAATGGTAAGTATACAATAATATCAAGTATAGTTTGATAAACTATTAAATTTAATGCATAATAAATCGTCAAAATATATTATTTAACTGATTTATGGAACATCTTATCTAAGTCTCTAGGACATCTAAAATTTCAGGAATCATGACATCAAACAATTACCTTATGAAGCAATCTAGTAATTTGTATAACTTAGTTAATATTATTTTGTTTCAAGATTATCTTAAATTACATAACATTGTATTTATAACTTATAAAAATATTACTACGTAAACCTAATCAAGATAAATGATCAAAGAATATTTAAGTTACGATACATAATCATAAAAGAGGATTAGACCTCAAAAGCGCATATGATAATCTTATTAAACTTATGTAAGGATATGTTAAACATGATAAATATATTATTTATATAAATATATTATTTATATACGATTGAAAAATATCAAAAATATTAATTCGTGAATAAAAATCATATTAAAGTGACTCTAATGATTGCAATATCTTATAAGAGTCATGTGTGAGTGATCAATCATGGAATTATGATGATTATTTTCAATCATAAACAAAGAACTTAAAGTATGTAAAATAAGCTGAAAATCGGCGTAGTTTAAAGTTTACCTTTGATCGGATATCCATATGAACTATGTTTCCAAATATTTTTATGGCACATGATCCCTAACATCACTAGGAACATGTGTACCCAAATGGGAAGGAATATCCAAAGGTTTGCTATGCTAAATAATTCTTGAAAATATAGAACCTAGTTTTGGATTTTGAGACAACAGTTTACGGTTTCGTAATTTTGACCTTCTAAATCACATTATTTGAAAAACATTTCTGCATAGAAAAGTTATAGAACATCATGAGGAATATTCAGCCATTGCCCTTGATCAAAAAGGATTTTTCTACAATTAGTTGTGATTTTTCTAAGGTGCAGAGCTGAATGGATAATTTTTGCGCAATAAAAGTTTTGGGATATTTCCGGGTAGAAAATGATGAAATAAGAAATTGGGATGAATTTTCCTTGAAAGTAGACTTACTGACTTAGAGATTCATAGGAATAAAGAAGGAAATACCGAAATGATTTTGGGTGTGAAAATTGTTGGAAGAAAGCCTACTATTTATAGCAAAAAAAAATCAAATTAAATACTTTTGATTAAGGTCCCACTTTAATTTGTCTATCCTTGGCCAACTAATGAAGACTCAAATCTAATAATAGGGAGATGTGGCTGATTTTTCTTCCATAACTTAAAATATGATATGTCTAATTCAAACAAAATGCATATTTATTTATTTATACATGTTAAAATAATTTACCTAAGGTCACACCTTACTTTCTTTAACAACTAATCACGAAAATCTGATTTCAATTGTCACAAGGGTGATGTGGCTGATTTCAAAATCATTCACCTATGATGCGACATTATTCTTGTTGTTTATAATAAAAAAAAAATGAATAAATAGATATTTTTACACATATTTACTTATGTAAGTTTTTCTAGGTAAAAAAGCTCCAAGATCAATATGTACATGTAAAATATATTTCTTAAAGATATTTGACGGATATTAAAAATGGTTAATTTTCTTTCAAGGCCTAAAATGTAATTTTCTCAAACGTTTGGGGTCAAAAATGCTATTTCCAAAAGTTTGAGGACTAAAATATAAATTTATATTTTTGTTCAAATTTCAGGGGTGTTACACATAATATCCGACAGACGCTAAAATTTTGCGGGACAGAAATTACTAATGAGGAAATAATTGAAAAAACTCTTTCTACTTTTCATGTCAGTCATATACTTATCCAAATGCAATATAGACTAATCGGATACACTAAGTATCACGAACTAGAGAGGGTGTTGTTAACGACAGTGAATAGTAATAATATATTGATAAGAATTTTTAGTTACGCCAACTGGAGCACAGATGCCAATATCAAGGTCGGGGTGGTTATAGAGGAGGATATGTTTCTAGAGGTGGTCGTGGCCATAGAGGTGGTCGTGGTCGTGGACCTGGTCGAGGTAGTTATCACAACCCTTCGACCAGTGATACAACCCATAAAATAACCATCATAATAAAAGAAAAATGCTCATAATAAATCTGAAGGTTACTGTTTTAACTGCATGATGAAAGGACATTGGGCCAATACGTGTCGTACACCTCAATATTTTTGTAAATTGTACCAAGAGAGTAAAGGCAAAGAGAGAAGGAAGTGAACCTTGGCAGCATCTGATTTCACGAATGATCATGATGTTACTATGGCTTGATATGAACTATGTGATTCATGTCTGTGTGATTCCTGATTTGATTTGCATTACGTGATTCCTTGTTGTGTGATTTTCGAATTGATATGTATTTGCGATTTCTGCTTGTAATGTATTGTGTTTTCATTAATTGTGTTTCTTTATGTATCTTAATGAAACTATTTTCCTTTTCTCAAATATATGCTTCGTCTATTGTTATATCATGTTTAACCCTACTTGTTTGACATGAAGCCAGTATAAAGCATACCATTGATTTTTGCATCCCTGATAGCGATACAACTCACACAATTCTCACAAGTAAGAAATATTTTACATATCTAAAACCAATAAAGGGAAAAATGAATACGATATCAGGTCCTAGTCACCTGATTGTAGGATTTGGTAAAGCTTGTTTTATTTTACCAAATGGAACTTTATTTATCATGAGCGATGCCTTATTTGCCCCAAAATTCAGAAGAAATTTACTGAGTTTTAATGATATGTATCGTCATGGATATGATACCAACTCAAAGACTGAGAATAAAATTGAATATCTTTTCATTATTAAGTATATATCAGGAAAGCAACATATATTTGAAAAACTACCAAAACTCTCATCAGGATTGCATTATACATATATTAATGCTATCGAGACAAATATGGTAGTCAATGAAAATCCTGAATTATTAACTTTATGGCATGATCGACTAGGTCATCCTGGTTCAACAATGATGCGAAGAATAATTGAAACTACATATGGACATTCATTAAAATGATCAAAACTCAATTTAATCAATAATAGTCTATGTGAAGCATGTTCTCTTGGAAAACTAATTATAAAGCATTCACCAGTTAAAATTAAGATAGAATTACCAACATTTCTTGAAAGAATTCAAGGTGATATTTGTGGGCCTATTCATCCATCATGTGATCAATTTCAATATTTTATGGTATTAATAGATGCCTCAAGTCGATGGTCACATGTCTGACTATTATCTACTCGTAATATGGAATTTGCGAGATTTTTGGCTCAAATAATTTTATAAGAGCTCAATTTCCTGACTATACGATTAAGAAAGTTAGACATGACAGTGCTGGTGAATTTACATCTCAATCTTTCAGTGATTATTGTATGTGAATTATAATTACTGTTGAACATAGTGTTGCACATGTACATACTCAAAATGGTTTAGCTGAATCATTAATTAAACGTCTTCAGTTAATTGCTAGACCATTGTTAATGAACGCTAAATTACCAACTTCTGTATGGGGTCATGCCATTTTACATGTTGCATTACTAATTCGCATTAGACCAAGCTCGTATCATAAATACTCCCCATTACAACTTGCTTTTGGTCATGAACCTAATATTTCCCATACAAATATTTTTGGTTGAGCGGTTTATGTTCTAATTGCACCACCACAACGAACAAAAATGGGACCTCATAGAAGGTTAGGAATATATGTTTGATATGACTAACCATCTATAATCAGGTATCATGAACCATTAACAGGTGATGTCTTTACGGCACGTTTTGGCGATTGCCATTTCAATGAGGCAAATTTCCCAACCTTAGGGGGTGAAAATAAGCAGTTGGAAAAGGATATATCATGGTATAATCTATCTTTATCACACTATGATATTTTAACAAAACAATGTGATTTGAAAGTTAAGAAAATTTTACAGATATTGCAAATCAATTACCTGATGCATTTACTGATATAAAACGGGTAACCAAATCATATATACCAGCTGCGAATGTTCCTGCTCGGATTAAAATTTCAAAGGACACATCCAACAATAATAAAATGAACGCACGTAAAAAATGTGGTCATCCTGTTGGTTCAAAAGACAAGAATCCTCAAAAAAGAAAAGAAGAAAATATTATTAACTCTATTATCCAGGAAACTATTAATGATAAAACAAAAAATGTGACAAGTGAGATAACTCTAGAGATCACTGAACTAAATCTCAATACTGAAATCTCTGTTAATTATGTTAATTCAGGAGTTATTTTGAATCGAAAGAAAATAAAAAATCTAAGTGAAATATTTTCATTTAATATTGCTTACGATCTTATGAATGAAAATGATGATCCCGAGCCACAATCTGTGGATAAATGCCAAAATCGGGACGATTGGGTTAGATGAAAAGATGATATGCGAGTTGAATTGAATTCCCTTAACAAACGAAAGGTTTTTGGACCTATTGTCCTCACACCTAAAGACGTGAGACCTATAGGCCACAAATGGTTCTTCGTTCGAAAAAGAAATGAGAAAAATAAAACTGTAAGATACAAAGCTCGACTTGTTGCACAAGGTTTTTCTCAAAGACCTGGGATTGATTATGGAGAAACTTATTCCCCAGTAATGGATACGAGTACTTTTCGATTTTTAATTAGTTTAGCTGTTTATGAAAACTTAAATATACATCTCATGGATGTTGTCACAGCTCATCTTTATTGATCACTTGAAAATGATATTTATGTGAAAGTCCCTGAAGGACTTAAAATGTCTGAATCATCTTGCTCTAAACCTAGAGAAATGTACTCAATTAAATTACAAAGATCGTTATATGGGTTAAAACAATCATGTCGCATGTGGTACAATCGTTTGAGTGAATATTTATCGAAAGAAGGATACATAAATAATTATTTGTGTCCATGTGTTTTTATCAAGAGAACATCATCTGGTTTTGCAATTATTGCGGTTTATGTAGATGATTTAAATATCATTGGCACTGACAAAGAAATTCATTCAACTATTAATTATTTAAAGAATGGATTTGAAATGAAAGATCTTGGTAAAACTAAATATTGTCTTGGTTTACAGATTGAGCATACTAAAAATGGTATACTAGTGCACCAATTTAATTATACCAAAATGATTTTTAAACGTTTTAACATGGATAAAGCAACTTCTTTAAGTTATCCTGTCATTGCTAGATCATTAACTAAAGACAAATATTAATTTCGTCCAAGTGAAGAAAATGAAGAAATTCTTAGTTCTAAAGTTCCGTATTTAAGTGCCATTCAACTTTAATGTATCTAAATAATTGTACTAGACCTGATATATAATTCATTGTTAATTTATTAGCTCGATTTAGCTCATCACCTACAAAAAGGGACTGGAAAAGAATTAAACATTTATTTCGTTATCGTCAAAGAACTACGGATCTCGGTCTATTTTATCCTAACAATGCAAAACAGAAATTGATTGGTTATACAGATACAAATTACCTATCAGACCCACATAAATCCAGATCTCAAACTAGATATGTATTCACGTATGGTGACACTGCTATTTCATAGCGTTCTCAGAAACAACTACTTGTTGCAACTTCATCGAATCATGTTGAGATTATTGCACTCCATGAAGCCAGCAGGGAATGTGTATGGCTACGGTCCATGACACATCATATAAGAAGTACATATGGCTTACCAATTAAAAAAGGTCCTACAACACTACACGAAGACAATTATGCATGTATTACACAAATGAAAGAAGGCTATGTCAAGTGTGATCGAACCACACACATACACCCGAAATATTTTTCCTACACTCAGGAACTCGAGAAGAACAAAGAAATTAATATATATCCAATATGTTCAATCATGTGACAATATGACAGATCTCTTTACAAATGCACTCCATACTGTAACTTTTAAGAAACATGTTCAAAATGTTGGGATGTGTCACCTACGAGACTTGTGAAGAATTGGAGATGCCAACTTGAGGGGGAGTTCACACGGCTGCACTCTTTTTCCCTATTAAGGTTTTTATCCCACTGGGTTTTTCCTTATAAGGTTTTCAATGAGGCAGCATAACACGTGTGCAGAAGATGGATCATGACATAACAAAATATTCAAATGGCCAAGGGGGAGTGTTATAAATATGGCAAGTGGTCATTGTTGAAAATTATGTACAAAAACTATTTTATAATAGTAGTAGTTGTTGTAAATAGTGTAAGATGTTGAAATTTTTTTCCTATATAAGGAGCCATCAAGATGAAGAGAAAAACACCAATTCAAAAGGCTATCTTACATAATATTTGCACCTTTTTTCTCTAATTTCTTTTTATATATTATTATAATCTCCAAATAGTTTTAGTTATTTTATAACAATGGAGTAGTTGTTGGTGTACTTATCTTTTGCTAATGCCAGGAATTTTAGTAGTGTATTAAGGAACTAACCAGGAATGCACCAAGCAGAAAAGGAATTAACCTAGAAACGTGACGAAATGTAAGCAAAATCACCAAAAGGAAAAAGTTGATATGGACCAAACTTCTAGATTATGTCAATTTTTTATTTTATTAAATATAAATTTAAACATTTATAGCTTGTTAATCAAACACTAAAAAAATACTTAAATTTGATTAATAGCTGAGTCTAATTATTTTTTTAATAGATTGCTATAACGCCACATTTTTTAAATGAAAACAAATAAAATTGGTTGTAGCTCTTTTCAAAGTTCGCAGACATCATCTAAATTCTTAAAATTTGGTAATTAAGCATTCTCTCTCTCTCTATATCCCCGTCCTTAACTTATTTACCTGTTACAACTCCAAATATTATTTCTTATCTGTTTTCTTTTTTGGTAGCTAGTCCAAAGTTGTATACATGATGTATACTTTACATATTATAATAACATCTTGGACACTACAGAAGTCAGTCTGTATCATTTCTTAAAGAAAATGAAAGACAATGAAGTAACAATATATAAAAGTAAGACAGTTGTAACATGCACCACGTTAGGTTATGAATTACAGTTTGTAACTTATAAAAGTCACATTGACTCACAGCAATTTGGCTCATTCTGACATATACGTATCTAGTACGCATCGTTACATTAATTATTTGCCAAAATACAATGTTGAGATAGATATACAAGTTGATCAATTATTTTGAAGTTGAATTCAGTAACATTACACAATTGATGAGCAAATATTAGAAATTTAAAATCTAATTCGTGTTTCTTCTTGTTATCGGCGCCTTATGTTTAATTTGATTTCCGACGTTATCATCGTCAAATTCACTACAATGTCGATAATGACTGATAGTATTATTTAGGACAAATTAATATTTATGCCCTGCAAGTTTATCCGTTTAATGAATCTGTCCAATAACTACCAAATTTTTAGAAATAACCTACAAATTGGCATTTTTTTTTAATTTTTATGCCCAATCAGTGCTGCATAGGAAAAAAAGCCGACGTTCAGCCAAGTTGGCTTTTTTGGCACACGCCCACTTAGAAACGCACCGCCACTTCAGATTCCAGCCCTTCTAAAAATGTTTTTGGGCATAACACCATAAAACCCAACACTTAGAATTTTTTGTGAAAAAACTTTTCAACCCATTTCTGTTCATACCCGAAACCCTAATTTTAAAAAGCATAATTCTCGATTTTGTCGTATAATCGCGTCGTTTGAAGATTAAACATTACTAATCTGACGCACGAGAGTTGCATTCCATACCAAAATCGTGACCTAAACCCTAAAATTGAACCCCAACAGCCATGATTCACCACCCAAAACTTCGATACATAGCATTAGTAGCTCTGGTGGTGTAGTGCATGCACGATAATACCGAAGTTGCGGTCTCCACTTTACCATGATATGCCCTCGCCAATTTATCGTAAGTTTTACTTCATTTTCGTTTTGTATTTTTTCATGTCCACAAAGTAATAGGAGTTTTTGTGAGTTGTAGTGCCAAAAAGTTTCTGTTTTAGTTAATTGTTGTGTGCTTAAGTAGTTTTGTGGTCGGTGTAAGTCACTGTTGAGATAGGCATTTGGAATTTGGATTTTTTTAGGTTTGTTTGTGGATTTGGTGTCTTATTATGCCAAAATATGGATGATTTTGTGGTTATCACTGCAAATGGTCCCCTCAGCATGTTTGTGGGGTGTGGTGTAGTGATGTTAGTTAAAAATTTATGTTGTTAATGGATTAAAGCCAAAGATGGTCCCAACCATGTACTCCAGCCATGGTGTCAACACATTTTTAGGATGTAGTGCAAGTACTTAAATCTTAATATAAAAATGATGATAAATGTACTTTATAGTTCATATAAAAAGTTTAAGTTCTCCTTTCAAAAAAGTTAACCTTTCTTGTTTATTGTGTCTTATTAAGTCAATATTTTCTTTTATATTTAATGCTCAATATGCTACATTCATGCTATATGCAGATCCTAGAAGCGATCTTATTACGTTAAATGTCCATTATGGAGGAAGGTTACAGTCCAATCCTTTTGATACTTATGTAGGTGGTGGAGTCATGAAGTTTGAATACTCAGACATTAAAGAGATAAACATGAAGCTTCTGAACATTTATGCTGATAATATGAATGCTCAGGCTGAAAGGAAATTCTACTTTGTCAGGCAAGGTTCGTTTAAAGTCATAGAGGATAACAAGCTTCTAAAAATAACCCTCACAGAAGCACTACCAACCAGGGAGTTTGATCTCTATTGTGATTTTTAGATTGATCCACCATTTCCAGAAATGCCTCCTGATCTTGATGTTGCTGAGACTTGAACAACTTTAGTAACACCTGGTGGTGATCATACAATAGTGGTCAATGAGGATGCTTTCATAGACAATATAGAGGGGGTTAGTGACAATGCGGATACAAGGGTAAGGGCACTGGAAGAAGTTACACATAATGGTAATCCTAGAGTAGTATTAGGTACTGAAAATGATGGTGCTGAACCTACTAGGTTGGGAGACAAATCACATCCAATCACTCTAGGAGATGATGGTTCTGAGTGAGGTTGATATATATGAGGAAGAAAGTGAGTATTCTGAAATGGCAAGGCAAAGAAGAGAGAAGGTGAGGAGGAACCCAGAAATGGCAAGGCAAAGAAGAGAGAAGGAAAGGGTAATAAGTACATTGTCACCAAGTGTCGAAGGATCCAAGGTTCTAGTAAATGTCGAAAGTGTGGTGAGGAAGGGCACAATGCCAGAACCTGTGGAAAAGAGAAGGAACATGAGAATGAGGGGAGTTGTGAAAGGAACCCTAACATGGTTGGGGAGTCATCAAGACAAGGAAGGAAAATGAACAAAAGAAGTAGCAGTGAGGTTCCAGATAAGGCCATTGGCCAAAGTGTAAGGAGAAGTACAAGGCAGAGAAACAAGCAGGTAACTTTCATTTACTCTATTAAAATGATGGATTATTCATGTCCTAGGGGTTCCTTAAATAATCACATATGTTTGGTACAATCTAGAATGTTGAAGATACACCAATTGAGGAAGAGAACAACACATCAAGTTTGGCTAATGATTCACCTCCTACTGATATTGAGACAAATCTGATTCTGAGAAGGAGCAACAGACACAGAAACACTCATATTCCTGAACCAAAATCTGGTGACTTCTAGAGATGAAAACTTGGAGGAGTCTTCAATTACTCTTACTGTTAACACTGAAAAATAAATATGAGATTAAAGAGAATATTAGTCCTAAATATAGGAATTAATATATGGACAATATTATTGTCACGAGTACTTTCGATGAGATATACCCACTCCCGATGAGGAGGCCCATTGGATGTTACCACATCCCTCGGTCATTGAACTGAAGCGGTACGAAGGAACACCCGAGGAGGCACCTAAGCGTCCATTGAAAAGCCACGATGAATTAAAGATAAGATATCAACGCGGCATCAAAAAAAAGTAAGACCCGATGAATCCGCGTGACTCAGATATCCATCAATGCGCCAAGAGGGACCACGACGGATCACGAGTCCCATAATCTCACGAGAACACTTCCTTGCCGAACACTCCCGAACTTAAACTGCCCTCGGAACATCACTCCGAAGGCCGAATCTGAAGAACAAAGCCAGATCTAAATACAAGAGCCACTGGAAGGCACACTACGAGGACCTGGACAAGAAAGTACCACTTCAGGAAGACAAAAAAGCCCTCGGAGTCCAAGTCAAGCCCTCGGAGCCCAAGTCACAGTCAGAAACACCCCTCGAAGAACCTATCAAGAAACTACTACGCCAGAATGAATCCTTATCGGAGCAACAACATCACCATAAGAACGTCCTAACTTGTCCATCAAGTCACCACCGAACATATGACCCCTCGAAAAACAGAATCTGGAGTAGCAACCCATCGGAGATCCGAAGAGCTATCATAAAAAACAAAGACCATCCTAGTCAGCGCCTAGTAGAGTAAAGATATACCTTATCTTATCCTTTTACACATATTGCGACACATGTAACACAAGCATAACGACACATGTCCCTAACAAACTCTATATAAAGGGAGGTGATCTTACAATTGGAGGAGGGGAGACTTTTACACACAATCAAACATAAGAAACTTGAGAGTGAAATTCAGTGAATAAAGGAAGAAATATTCTCGTATCTTTTTTCTCTTTTATACTATCGTTGCTTTTTGAGTCACCGACAGGGCGTTCCAACCCTAAATAATTCAGTTAAATGGGTTATAATTCTAAACCTGTTAACACTTACCAGTAGAAGAAAGTTAACATTCTTAGAGGTAACTGATAAATAAAATCTTTGAAGTTGTATTTTGTGAACAATTATGTTGATAAAGGTTGCTATGTGTTATCCAGCCAATAGAAGAGGAACCTCAAGATGATCCAGTTGAAGATGATCAAGATATACATGAAGAAGGAGTAGATGTACAAGTTGATACTGAAACTCTAGCACAGTTTGTTGAATCATCTAGAACTGCCAAGAAGAACAAAAGGCAATTGATCATGGAGGTAGATAATCTGAAGAATAAGCCTAGCATTGATAGCCAAGATGTTGAACAGATTTCTGAAGAAATAAATGAAGATGATGAAAATAGGAATGAATCATCAAGGAATGCAAGGAAGAAAAGACTTAGTAAAGAAAGAAAGAGGAGCATTGAAGATGTTTAAAGCCAGAACGTAAGAAGCCAGAATGTTGATGTTGAAAGCCAGAATGTTGAAAAGAAATCTGATGAAAGCATTGCAGATGTTGAAAATGCAACTCTCAATGAAGTTGTGGAATCATCCAGGACTGCAAGGAGGAAGAAAAGACAAAGCCTAAAAAAGGTATTATCATCACACTGCCATATGAAATTACATGATGTTTTATCCAGATATATTTGTGCTTAATCTAACTATTTGTGTAATACACATGATGTTCAAAGGAAGTATGATATTGCTCCACCACTACAATCTTAAATCTTAATTTAAAAATTGATTTGATTTTATTATATAGTATCTAAATCATAAAATATATAAGAAATTAATAAAAAAAAAGTGTATCTGAAAAGGTTTAATAAACTTGATTTTCAACAAATAATTAACTTAAAAAAAGGGAAAAAAAACAAAAAAGCTCAAGAAAATTTGTTTAGTTCGTACCCCTCCCCCGCCCCTAGATCACCGCACAATATCGCCACCACCGGTTGTTGTGGTTCAATTTCCCCCAAAAATCGAGTGGTGGTGGTGTTCTAGGAAGTGTAATCGGCGGGGGGTGGTGTTGCAGGTGGTGGTGGTGGTCGCGACCGGCGCGGGGGAAGAGGGCGCAGCCAGTGGTGCTGATAAAGATGGTGGTGGTGGTGTTGCAGGTGGTGGACTGGTGGTGGTGGTCGCGACCGGTGCGCGGGGGTGGGGGGGGAGGGTAGGGGTGGGGCAGCTAGTGGTGGTGATGAAGATGGTGGTGGTAGTGGTCGCGACCGGCGCGGGGGGCACTGGTCGTGATGAAGATTATGATTTTATTTTTTTTGTATTTTTTTATATTGTTAAAATGTTTGTTATTATTATTATTTTTTGTATATAAATGTTTGATATTATATATATTTATTATTTGCACAAAATAGTTATATATATGTATATATCTTTATTACTATTACCATATATATACATTTGTTTATTACTATTATTATTATTAATATATATATATATATTTATTATTTTTACAAAATAGTTACATATATGTTTATATATATGTATGGCCCTTTTTAATTATATCTATATATATGTTTATTATTCTTATTATTATTTATATATATGTTAATTATTATTATTTATATATATTTATTATTTTTACAAAGTAGTTATATATATGTTTATTATTTATATATATTGGGGTGCAAAGTGCAATTTATTTTGAGGTACAAATATAATATTTAAAATTAGAATGGTTTGTTTGAAAAATATTTTTAAACTGAAAATATGACGTGGCGGGCCAGTTTATTGACGTAGCAATCACTGTACCGCCACGTAGCCAGTTTTAGCCCGAATAAGGGCATCGGGCATTTTTTAAAGTTTTTTTAAATATATAGGGCATTTTTGCAAGGCCCGAAAAAAACGGCCATTTTAATTTGTTTTCGAAAGTTAGCGGGCATTTTTAATATTTCGTCCTATATTTTATGATATGATTCAAGTGAGGAAAAATCAACACCTTAACTTGTTGAGCCTCACATATGGTACCTTAAGTTTGCATTTCTCCTCAAAAGTAGTACCCTAATGGCGAATCTGCACAATCGGCGCCTAAAATGTACACGTTGACCACTGTTGATCTCAGAATTAGGGATTGTGACCATTTTTTTTGCCAAATGGACCAGCTGACTATATTAATCAAGTAAAACAAATTATATAAAAATATGAATAAAACTACTCTATTCCGTCCATCGTCACAACTCTCTCGCCCATTTAAGCTCAAAATCGCTCATTCTAAAGTCAATGAAGGTCCACGTGTGCATTTGGGGCAACAATTGTGCAGCTCCACCACGGGAGTACCACTTTTGAGGAGAAACGCAAACTTAGGGTATCAGTTGCCAGGATGGACAAGTTAAGGTACAAAGCCTGTGCTTACACTATAAGACTGGGCGGTCAATAGGGACCGCCCAGTAGGGACTGCATTACGGTCGCTGGTCTTCAGCGACTGCATTTGTCAATAGCGACCGCAATGCAGTCCATATTGACCCATTGCCAATAGGGACCGCATTGCGTGAAACGGGTCAATAGGGACTGGATTGCGGCCGCTATTGACATTAGCGTTGTCAATAGGGACCGCAATGCAGTCCCTATTGACCCGTTGCCAATAGGGACCGCAAAGCGGTCCCTATTAACACTAGCCGTTGCAAATAGTGACCGTAACGCAGTCCCTATTAACAATAGCGTTGTCAATAGGGACCGCAATGCGGTCCATATTGTCCATATTTGTGACCTAATTGCGGTCCCTACTAATATTCATACTTTAAAATTGTTATTTTATGACGGTTCGAGGTGCTGCGTTATTTGTTTAGTTCATAATAACCATTGCAATAGTTATAATAACAATAATTACAACGACGCATTGTAAATCCAAACATTATAATAGGAGAATGGACCGCTTTGAAGATTCTCTTACTGTTTTGTACAACGAATTGTCATAATGACAAACTAATTCGATATACATATATAAGTATAATGATTACTTGATCTAATGCTTATACCTCATAATCATATCTATGCTAACATTAGGGAAGTAAATCATAAAAACGAATAACAACTACAACTAACTAGTGATGATTAGTTGTAGAACATAAAATATATCTTGAACGTTAATAACTCGCTCAATCTCAATCAATCTATTTATTCACACTAATCTACTATAAGGTTGCTTTTGCAATCATTTATTACTTCAATTCACATGTTACAATGGGTTTGGTTGCTAAGAATCACAAACACACCAACATCAATAAACAAAATCGATTTTAAAGTATAAATATTAGTAGGGACCGCAATTCGGTCCATGTTGAGTCAATAGAGACCGCAAAGCGGTCCCTATTGACAATTAGCGTTGTCAATAGAGACTGCATTGCGGTCCCTATTGATATTAGCACTCAATAGGGACTGCATTGCGGTTCCTATTGACATTAGCGTTGTCAATAGGGACCGAAAAGCGGTCCCTATTGACTCAACAAGGACCGAATTACGGTCTCTACTAATATTCATACTTTAAAATCGATATTTTAAGATGGCTTGAGGTGCCGCGTTGTTTGTTTATTTCATAATAACCAATGTAATAGCTAAAAATGCCCTGTATCTTTTAAAATTCTACCAAAAATGCCCGAATTTTAAAACGCGACTTTTTGATTCAGCAGTGCGTCTCTTTGATTTGGATGCCACGTCGGATAAAAAGTCCGAATTTTTAAAATCGGGCATTTTTGTTAGAAAATTTAAAACTTAACGGGCATTTTCAGCAGGTTTGGAAATAACGGGCATTTAAGATTAAAGGCAAAAGTTAGCGGGCATTTTTGATAATTCGTCCTTATAATAACGATAATTACAACGACGCATTGTAAATCCAAACATTATATAAGGAGAATGGACCACTTTGAAGATTCTCTTACTGTTTTGTACAACGAATGTCATAATGACAAACTAATTCGATATACATATATAAGTATAATGATTACTTGATCTAATGATTATACCTCATAATCATATCTATGCTAACATTAGTGAAGTAAATCAGAAAAACGAATAACAACTACAACTAACTAGTGATGATTAGTTGTAGAACATAAAATATATCTTGAACGTTAATAACTCGCTCAATCTCAATCAATCTATTTATTCACACTAATCTACTATAAGGTTGGTTTTGCAATCATTTATTACTTCAATTCACATGTTACAATGGGTTTGGTTGCTAAGAATCACAAACACACCAACATCAATAAACAAAATCGATTTTAAAGTATAAATATTAGTAGGGACCGCAATTCGGTCCATGTTGAGTCAATAGAGACCGCAAAGCGGTCCCTATTGACAATTAGCGTTGTCAATAGAGATTGCATTGCGGTCCCTATTGATATTAGCACTCAATAGGGACTGCATTGCGGTTCCTATTGACATTAGCGTTGTCAATAGGGACCGAAAAGCGGTCCCTATTGACTCAACAAGGACCGAATTACGGTCTCTACTAATATTCATACTTTAAAATCGATATTTTAAGATGGCTTGAGGTGCCGCGTTGTTTGTTTATTTCATAATAACCAATGTAATAGCTAAAAATGCCATGTATCTTTTAAAATTCTACCAAAAATGCCCGAATTTTAAAACGCGACTTTTTGATTCAGCAGTGCGTCTCTTTGATTTGGATGCCACGTCGGATAAAAAGTCCGAATTTTTAAAATCGGGCATTTTTGTTAGAAAATTTAAAACTTAACGGGCATTTTCAGCAGGTTTGGAAATAACGGGCATTTAAGATTAAAAGCAAAAGTTAGCGGGCATTTTTGATAATTCGTCCTTATAATAACGATAATTACAACGACGATTGTAAATCCAAACATTATATAAGGAGAATGGACCACTTTGAAGATTCTCTTACTGTTTTGTACAACGAATTGTCATAATGACAAACTAATTCGATATACATATATAAGTATAATGATTACTTGATCTAATGATTATACCTCATAATCATATCTATGCTAACATTAGTGAAGTAAATCAGAAAAACGAATAACAACTACAACTAACTAGTGATGATTAGTTGTAGAACATAAAATATATCTTGAACGTTAATAACTCGCTCAATCTCAATCAATCTATTTATTCACACTAATCTACTATAAGGTTGGTTTTGCAATCATTTATTACTTCAATTCACATGTTACAATGGGTTTGGTTGCTAAGAATCACAAACACACCAACATCAATAAACAAAATCGATTTTAAAGTATAAATATTAGTAGGGACCGCAATTCGGTCCATGTTGAGTCAATAGAGACCGCAAAGCGGTCCCTATTGACAATTAGCGTTGTCAATAGAGACTGCATTGCGGTCCCTATTGATATTAGCACTCAATAGGGACTGCATTGCAGTTCCTATTGACATTAGCGTTGTCAATAGGGACCGAAAAGCGGTCCCTATTGACTCAACAAGGACCGAATTACGGTCTCTACTAATATTCATACTTTAAAATCGATATTTTAAGATGGCTTGAGGTGCCGCGTTGTTTGTTTACTTCATAATAACCAATGTAATAGCTAAAAATGCCCTGTATCTTTTAAAATTCTACCAAAAATGCCCGAATTTTAAAACGCGACTTTTTGATTCAGCAGTGCGTCTCTTTGATTTGGATGCCACGTCGGATAAAAAGTCCGAATTTTTAAAATCGGGCATTTTTGTTAGAAAATTTAAAACTTAACGGGCATTTTCAGCAGGTTTGGAAATAACGGGCATTTAAGATTAAAGGCAAAAGTTAGCGGGCATTTTTGATAATTCGTCCTTATAATAACGATAATTACAACGACGCATTGTAAATCCAAACATTATATAAGGAGAATGGACCACTTTGAAGATTCTCTTACTGTTTTGTACAACGAATGTCATAATGACAAACTAATTCGATATACATATATAAGTATAATGATTACTTGATCTAATGATTATACCTCATAATCATATCTATGCTAACATTAGTGAAGTAAATCAGAAAAACGAATAACAACTACAACTAACTAGTGATGATTAGTTGTAGAACATAAAATATATCTTGAACGTTAATAACTCGCTCAATCTCAATCAATCTATTTATTCACACTAATCTACTATAAGGTTGGTTTTGCAATCATTTATTACTTCAATTCACATGTTACAATGGGTTTGGTTGCTAAGAATCACAAACACACCAACATCAATAAACAAAATCGATTTTAAAGTATAAATATTAGTAGGGACCGCAATTCGGTCCATGTTGAGTCAATAGAGACCGCAAAGCGGTCCCTATTGACAATTAGCGTTGTCAATAGAGACTGCATTGCGGTCCCTATTGATATTAGCACTCAATAGGGACTGCATTGCAGTTCCTATTGACATTAGCGTTGTCAATAGGGACCGAAAAGCGGTCCCTATTGACTCAACAAGGACCGAATTACGGTCTCTACTAATATTCATACTTTAAAATCGATATTTTAAGATGGCTTGAGGTGCCGCGTTGTTTGTTTACTTCATAATAACCAATGTAATAGCTAAAAATGCCCTGTATCTTTTAAAATTCTACCAAAAATGCCCGAATTTTAAAACGCGACTTTTTGATTCAGCAGTGCGTCTCTTTGATTTGGATGCCACGTCGGATAAAAAGTCCGAATTTTTAAAATCGGGCATTTTTGTTAGAAAATTTAAAACTTAACGGGCATTTTCAGCAGGTTTGGAAATAACGGGCATTTAAGATTAAAGGCAAAAGTTAGCGGGCATTTTTGATAATTCGTCCTTATAATAACGATAATTACAACGACGCATTGTAAATCCAAACATTATATAAGGAGAATGGACCACTTTGAAGATTCTCTTACTGTTTTGTACAACGAATGTCATAATGACAAACTAATTCGATATACATATATAAGTATAATGATTACTTGATCTAATGATTATACCTCATAATCATATCTATGCTAACATTAGTGAAGTAAATCAGAAAAACGAATAACAACTACAACTAACTAGTGATGATAAGTTGTAGAACACGAAATATATCTGGAACGTAATAACTCGCATAATCTCAATCAATCTATTAATTCACAACTAATCTACTATAAGGTTGGTTTTGCAATCATTTATTACTTCAGTTCACATGTTACAATGAGTTTGGTTCCTAAGAATCACAAACACACCAACATCAATAAAGAAAAAATCAATTTTAAAGTATGAATATTATTAGGGACCGCAATTCGATCCATGTTGAGTCAATAGAGACCGCAAAGCGGTCCCTATTGACATTAGCGTTGTCAATAGGGACTGCATTGCGATCCCTATTGACATTAGCACTTAATAGGGACTGCATTGCGATCCCTATTGACTCAACAGGGACCGCATTGCGGTCCCTAAAATCGCAACAGGGACCGCCCTGCGGTCACTACAAAAATTTAGTGACCTAAATCCGGTCCCTAATTTTTAAGGCAATAGGGACCAGAATGCGGTCCCTATTGATATTAAGTCATCAGGGACCGGAAAGCGGTCGCTGATTTTCCGGTCCCTATTGACCCTCAGTAGCGACCGGCGTGCGGTCGCCATTGACAAGCGACCATGGTCAATAGGGACCGCGCAATAGCGACCCAAAAGCGGTTCCTATTGACCATCAGGGACCGCTTTACGGTCCCTATTAATCCCTGAATCTTGTAGTGTTAGAGAACAAATTAAGGTACCAATGTTGATTTTTTTTCCTCATTCAAGTCCATGATTTCTATAACTTAAATAGTGAATACTGAAATTAAAAGAAATTGACCAATAAAAATCAGTGACCAATAAAAATCAGGATATTACAGTCCAAACCTCTTAAGACTCTTAAAATAAATACGTTGATCGGCCAACTACACATTTATCACATTCTAAACATACCTTCTTCTTCCCCTTCTTGTTTTCTTTCATTTCTTAACTCACGTCATAGCTATTTTTCTTAAAGAATGATTTTATTCACACTAAGCATGTATCAAACGCATGTGGTTCTAAGGAATGCATAACGTCATAGAAACAAGATTCTAAGGAATGCATAATCCTCGCACATGTCGAGTACACCATAATTAAAGTCAAAGTCAAGTCCACGCTAAACCTGAATGTCTCTACTGTTAATATACATATGATGGGGATTGATTCTATTCTGAATCAAATGTTGTAAACAGAAGAAATGGTGGTGTTTTTTTTTTTTTTAATAATATGCTTATAGCTTATCAAGAAAAATAGTTAAGGCCTTCCAGAGTTTACATAACCAAAAATAATCTCAAACTTATTTTTTTCTAGTTACATAGAAACATATATATTTTGGACGAGTAAAATGCAAAAAACTACCCTGTGTTATTTCTAATTGGCAAAAAAATCCCTGTGTTATTTTTATTAGCAAAACCCCCCCTGTGTTTTTTCAACCTTAGCACACCGCCCCCTACTCAAATTTAATAGTTGACCGCTCGCGAAAGGACTATTTTACCCCTTTCTTAATTACCTCAAAATCAAACCCCACAAGGGTAAAATAGTCTCAAAAAAACTTTAAAAAGCCGAAATTGGATAAATAGCAAAAACTACCCCTGTGTTATCTCTAATTGGCAAATAACCCCCTGTGTTATTTTAATTGGCAAAAAAAACCCTGTGTTATTTCAAAATTAGTAAAAAAAAACCCTACTACACTGAATTAATTCGCACATACTGAGATTGATCTCAAAATATGATTTTTATTGTATATCTTTGATACATATGGAACTAATAATGTTCAAATTAAATTGTATGCATATTTTTATTTATTAATTTTGAAGAAAACCTTAGTTTTTAGATCTGTAAAAATATAATTACGGTACCGACTAATTTTATTATGTTTTTATACAATTTTAAAAAAATCTAAAAAATTTATAACACGATGCATAATATTTATTGTAACAATTATATGTTTATTATAAAATTGTAATACTTATAAATCCTTAATTATTGGTACTGTCATTATAAAATATGTCATGAAGGGGGTTTTTGCTAATTTATGAATAACACAGGGGGGTTTCTGCCAATTAAAATAACACAGGGGGTTATTTGCCAATTAGAGATAACACATGGGTAGTTTTTGCTAATAGTTCTGCCGAAATTTAAAGTTCAAGTCGCAGTTCAGGCGCGTGACTTACAAAATTGTACGATAGGGAGTTTTTCGCCTTTGACCAAATAACACAGGGGGTTTTTTGCTAATAAAAATAACACAGGGGTTTTTTTGCCAATTAGAAATAACACAGGGTAGTGTTTTGCATTTTACTCTATTTTGGACAATTAACTAATCCAGACATCCTAAAGTACTACTAACTATTCATCCATCGTCATTGCTATTCCAATCTTCAACATGAGATTCATCGTAGTTAATACCGTTTTCGACACCATAATCATCGGCATGGTCATCACCTCTCTCCTGATTGGTATCCTCATTATCCCCTTTGTCGTCTTCATCGTCACTATCACTGCTTATGATAATTGGTACATGACGATCTCCTTCATCCCCACTCTCTTGCTGCATATTCTCATCATCTCTCAAGACGTGCAATTTGAACTCAACTTCATTGGGGCCATATTTCAATACTTGAAACTCGAGTTTATCGCCCTCGACCAAGTTTTCTCCATCGACGACCCATTTCCATTGTCCTATGCCAAACGCCTTTTCCTTCCATTCTCCATATAACATAACCTTATAGGTTTCCCCTGACGCGCCCCTTACAAGTACCGTGATATTTTTCTTAGGCAACAGTGAAGCCACCGGAGCTTGGAATCGCAATAAGTAAGTAGCCTTGACTGCAGTTTTTGTTAGAACCACTTCGAATGGTGAGGCTCTTGGTGGGCTATTACTCGTCTTTGTCCTCGTCTGACTATCGTCAGCTACTCTAATGGTTCTCCTCGTAGTAGACGTAGGCAATGGTAGCTCCTTCGAAGCACGTGAGGCATCATTCATCTGAAAAATCTCATGGAGACTTTTCCATGCTTCTAGCTGTCTTAGCATCGCGAATCCTGAAAGTTATGTGCGGCGTTATTGAATTGAGAATTAATTTGCAAGAAAGACTGCGAATCTTATATTACATATTCTTTTGAGCTCTTTCATTTCATCTATGTTGAGCATTTCCAACGACTGAGAAATGTTAAATGGTCCTTTATTTTTACATTCCACTCATCAAACCCTTCACCAGAGAATATTGGGACTGAAGATCTTACACTTGAGCTAGCCATCCTGATTTAATTTGTTGTTTTATTATGGAAGAGTTTGAAAATCATATTACATCTCTAATTGATTATTTCTACACTCGAAATTTCACGTTTAATAACTACTCTTGTGTTTATTTTCTAATACACAAATTAACTCTAGTGTGAATCTCCATGCTTTGGTCCTACGTTTTACTGAGTTAAATTAATTTTCAAGATAATTAAAAGCACAAAATAAATTATCTATTTAGAGGTTTATTTAAGTTTCAGTTGATCTAAAAATAATAAACAGATTAGATATTGATTTATACAATGAAAAGATAAATACTGGAAAAATAAAGAGAACTCACCATAAAAGATATTATGTTTCCAATTCCATCCATTCCAACCATCTTCGCTGAATTTGTTGTCACATGCCAATGTCTTGTTGCAACCCAGCCTCTCCAGAATTGCTTAGTACTCAATAAATTATGTGGTATCACCATGATAGTTCCTCCATACGGCAAAGTTAGACGCTTTACCAATTATCTAACTTTAAGTATTTTCTTGCGGCGGTCAAATCTAGTTGAAATTCAACCAGTAAATTGGAGATCTATGAAATTTAGGTGAGATTTATAGCTTATAACAAAATGAAATGACGATAAATAGCGCCGTGAAGATTGAGATCTTAATCTAAAATAGAGGTATGTAGAGATGCAACCAAAAAATAGACTTACATTAGTTGCGAAGAAAAAACCCTTGATGATTGACAGGTTTCAATGATGATTTTGAATCAGATGAGGATGATCTACTGTAAGTGATGGTAGCAAGTGATTTGCAATTGATGGCGGCGTAACCTAGAGCTAAATGGACTTAATGTTTACTCAATGAGAGATAACAGCTAATAAAAAAATATAAGAGGTAAAAATAATGTACTATTTTCTCTTGTGGTTGCATCTCAATATATACTAGTACATCGTTAAAAAACCACAAAAACAACGTGGTTACTTTTGACGATTGTACCCCTAACCTACCCAATCTTATTCGCCTCTTAAATATGATTACGTGTAAAGCAGGGATAATTACGTGGATGTGAGTATCAGATAAGAAAGCCACACACTCATCCTAAAAGAGTTAAACTAGTGCAACCAAAATAGAACAAAAATCCCTAACATATATTGTGATATATAAATTAAAAATTTAGCATACAATATGATGGATTTTGTCGATTCACACGTTGAAAGTTTTTTAAATAGCAGACCTCGATTGGGATTTTACCTTTTACGAATTTCTTTAACTTATATGCTTTGTAATTTAAAATCGATGTACTAAATACAGTTATTTTTTCTCATTTTCAGGTCATTTTAGTGTTACATATTTTTTATATAGGACTTTTCTACATTAGGTAAACGTAGTATATGAGATTCTTTGTGAAATTGGTAGGCTGCTTTGGAAACTAGACTAATTTAATTTTGAACGGTATATGATTTACCAAATTTAGAGTCAGGATAATAGGTCAAAATACAAGTTAAAAAATTATTCATCAAACAAAAAACAATTGACCTATGTGAGCTCGTTCGGTCTCCGTCGTTTTGTAGGTTATAAAATATTTAGTAATGAGCTTGGTGTGCTAAATTTGTTAGGCTTGAACCCAATTGGGTCTTACAAACACATTAGATATATCACATACGCTCAACAAGGTCTTCAAATTTTTTTGATGTATTTACACATTTTCAACGTATTCGTGTTAACTATTTACATGTCTCTGTTGCACCTCAGTTGCATAGTTAATTTCTATTATTGTGCCGTGTGAAAAAAGTAAAAATATTAATGTGTGTCAATGTCAAATTATGACAAAACATATTAGAACTCATGACTATGTTTTACAGACGAAGCAAGCAACCAAGAAAACAACATTTTGAACTACAAAATTAAAAATCATGTGTTAGATATATCGTTTTTCTTGTAAATGATTGTTTCCACTAGCTTACTAGCATTATATATAAGGGATAATCCCACCACCCCAAACTATAGACACTTTATGTCTCAAACTATAGACATTTTATGGAGACAGGGTCCAAACTTGTCCGTTTAGCTCACGTGGTGCATAGTTTATTGATGTCTGTGAGATTTGCTCCATTTTTTATTTCCAACGGTTTTACGACCAATAATAAGTAAAAATTTATTTGGAGTTTAAAATCAATCTTGTCCTCGTCAAGACTATTTTGGTAGCGGTTATATAATATTGCAAAATTCAAAGAGAATTTTGATTTAAGTTCAATACATTTAACTAAATCAAATATTTATTTTAATTTAGTGCATTCAGTCGCTAACAATAATAAAAAAAAAGTTACCTATTATTTTTGGTACTCGATGAATGGAAGTAAAAGCGAAATATATATATATATATATATATATATATATATATATATATATATATATTAATAATAACATAAGCAACGCCATCACATGGTAGTTTGTGACACCAAGACCAAAACTACCCACGTTTTTAAAAATTCCTTAACTTTCGGTAATTAAGAAAAAAAAAAGAGAGAGAGAGATCAACCACCCGAAAAATAAAAGAAGAGCTTAAAATTTAAATAATTGGATAACTATCCACTTTTTAAAAAATTCCTTAACTTTCGGGTAATTAAACAAAATAGAGATAAACCACCCCAAAAATAAAAGAAATGCTTAAAATTCAAATAATTTGATAACTATCATATATTTCTTTATAATAGATTTTCACACGGTACTTAAAAGTAAATCTCACAATTGCGCTTTTTATATTTATCCCTAGCAGCTCTTTGAAAATTAAATAAAGGAAAAAGAAGGCTAATATTTGAATATCCAAATCCAAAATTCTTATATGTTCCTTTTTATTAATCGTGTAGTAGTTACAAATTTTTAAAATTTGGAATTCAATTTCTAACTCCTCAACCCCCATTAAAGCGCATCACATCGTGTTTGCCTTCAAAATGTTTAACCTTTTCTCTAATTTCGCTTTTGAAGAAACACGAGTAAACATTTTTATATACATCTGTTTATATATGTATTTATCTTTATCTTTTACGGGTCTGCCTTGTCTCTTTTTATAGTTTACGATTTTTTAGTTATAATCTCTTTTTATATGCATATTTGTCAGGTTTTATTCGTATTCCATGATGATGAGGGTATTTAAAGAACGGCCCAATACAATATTGGGCCAGCCCAAGAAGGAAGAAAGATATCCGTTGAAATAGTGCATCGAAATTGTCAAGTATGTGGTAACTTTGGGCTGTGTTGAGCAAATGTTCTACACTTGACTTTAATTGTAATTCTTACTTATTTTGAGTTATGCAAGTTATGGTATATTCAAAAGTATGTGACATAGGCGATAGGAAATTTGGTGATTATGTGCTCCCGTGGTCCCGTTATTTTCCCTTCTTCTTTTGCCAAATGGACAAAATTTGTTTTCTGTAACTGTTGTAACAACACAATGTTTCTTTATTTTGTTGTTGTAGACACATTAATTTTGTGTCTAATTAAATTAAATGATGGTAACTCTTAAGATGCAAGAAATACAACATATATTTTATTTAATTTTAATATTTTGAGAGATTAAAATAAATATATTAATTAAATCTTAAGACAATGAAATAATTGCTCATCAAATCTCAAGACAAGGAAAGAATTCTCTTCCAAGTCTCAATCTTCATGAGATGAAAAGATTTCTCCACCAAATGTCAACACAAGGAAAGAATTCTCCACCAAATCTCAATCTTCAAGAGATGGAAAGAAGATTTTCCTAGATAAAGTCTTCCATATCAAGGAATTGTAGACGCGACCACAACCGTTCATCTCATCGGGAGATTCTAACTGAGATTCACTCCACAACTATAAATAGAGGTGGTCTTGAAGAAGAAAAAAACACACATAAAATATTCACAAGTTGAAGAGGGAAAATCTCTAAGTTTTTCGCTCCACCAAATTCATCCATCTTCAAGCGTTCTTCGAGGCATTCAAGATATCCTTCAACCATCTTCAAGCATTCTTCGTGGCATTCAAGGTATCCTTCAACCATCTTCAATATGTTCTTCGTTAAGAACTCCTTTCAATCCGCTATCAAGCCTCAAGTTCATCCAAAAATCGTTTTTTTGAAGATCGTGTCTCTGCCAATAAGATCAAATATTCAACATATCTGGAAAAATCCATATCAAATTCATACCATTCTTCAACAACATTCAAGCCAAAAATCCGTTTGATCCGAGATCAAGTCACAAGACCCTCGGGAAATCATTTTTGAAGATCAAAGTCCATACTAGATAGATCAAAGCCCTCATATTCAAAGACCTGAGGACGAAGATCATACCATCTTTCATCAAATCCTCAAGTCAAATCATTGTTCATAAAATCCCCAAGTCAAATCGGTGTTCAGCAAATCCTCAAGTCAAATCGGTGTTCATAAAATCCTCAAGTCAAATCCTCAAATCAAATCACCATTTAATCCGAGATCAAGACCAAGACCCTCGAATTAATGTTTTTCCAAGTTCAAATCATTTCAGCGAAGATCAAATTGAAGATTTTCATCACAAATTTTGATATTGTTCTTGTAGAATTGAATCAGAGGATTAGATAGAGATTGGACTACAATTGTATATTTAAATTTATTCAAAAATTATTTTGTAATCTTTTCTTGTCTTTAATTTACAGAGATGCAAGAACAAATGCAACGCAATATTGCGTTGCAATTGACCATAAAGTCAATTGCAACGCAAAATTGCGTTGCATTTGACCTGCAACGCAATAATCAGAAGCAGCCACGTGGGCTACATCGAATTTTTGCATTGCAGTAGTTGCAGCCGAAATTGTGGATGCAGCCCACATTACTGCATTCGATTATTGCGTTGCATTTGACCTTGTCAAATGCAACACAAAATTGCGATGTAATTGAGTTTGGCTGCAAAACGCCTCTTCCCCAATAGAACGCGTTTTTCCCAAAACACACACACGCTTCATGGTCGTGCTCCGCTGTAAGACCGTCATTATTCTCCAACTAAACACCGGTATTCATCTCTACTCGTCTCAAGGATCATTTTTATGTAATTTTTATCAATTTTTATCCGTTAGTTACGTTTGTGCAATTTTCAAATCGTTTATAATTGCGATTAAGGTCGTTTATAATATGATTATTGTTGTGATATGTTCTTGTGGATATGATTATTGTGTTGTTATGTTGGGTTTTTAGAATTAATTGGTTGCAATTTTGAAAAGTTGTGTTTTCGGGCTTAATTTGTAGTTAACCATAAGATTTTGGGTGAATTTGTAGTTGGTAAAATTTGAGGACTCAATTCTCGAGTTTAAAGTTTATTATGTTGAATTATTGTCATTAATAATTTGTGATTATGCTTGTAAATGATTATTGTTGTTTAATATTTTAGTTGTATGATTATTGTTGTTTTTAGAAAAAATTGAAGTTTAGGAGTTAATTTGGATTTTAAAAAAAGATCAGGGGTGAAAAGTGTAGTTGAGAAAAAATAAGGACTCAATTGTCAAGTTTAAAGCTTTTATAGTGTTGAAATATAATTTATTGAGACTTTGTTGTAGGAACAAGATAATTAGAAAATTTGGGCTATTTTGGCAAATATTTAGTGATTTAGGAAAACTATAGGGTAGAGGATATAAGTAGATGACCATAGTTATTATTTGGTAGTTTATATTTTAGTTTAGAAAAACTTTTGGTGTAAAAAATGTGTAGTTGAATTAAAAATTGGACTCAATTGTCAAGTTTAAAGTTTTTGTGGGGAGAAAAAGTAATCTATATGAACTTTATTGCAGAAATATGATTATTAGTTAGAAGTTTTTGGGTTATTTTTGAATATCTAGTGAGTTAATTAAGAGAACCATAGGGTAGAAAATGTAATTAGATTTCTTAGTTAGTGTAGAAAACTATATAGTAGAAATTCCAATTAAATATATTTTTTATTAGGATTGAGTTGTGAAGATCAACTTTTTTGTGAGGTTGAAATATAGTTTAGTGTGATTTAGGGACGATTAGATTGATATTTTTGTCGGTTAATTTAGATGGCAAGTAGAGATCATGGACCGTCTAGGGGTAGAGGAGGTATAGAGAGGCGTCCGAGGAAGGAACCTGCATCTAGTAGTCAGCAGTCATGTAGAGTCCCAAAGTTTAAGTATGACCTCCGGCTTGATGATACTGATGATATGCGGTTCACACTATGACTTTGACCCGTATGGCTTTATTGTTCGCTTGGAGATAGAGCCTATTCCACCGCCCAACACTACGAGGACCGAGTCGCCATATGGCTCGGCGCATGCCTCAGGTTCATATATGCTCGGAGTTTTGCCCGCACTATCTACTACTTCAGTCAAGCCGACATCGTCTCGAGGCGCAGAAGAGGCAGGACCATCACAGCACCCCGTTGGCAGCGAGAAGAGAAATCTTTTGGGGCAGGGCAGAGAGGAACTTATAGCAGATAACCCCGATGATAGGTAGTGGATTACGTTTTTTCCATATTTTGGATCGATGAGGAACCAATCGTCCATTAGTTCGTCGATTTCAACTACTGTGAAAACGTTATGTAAGGGCCCTTGGTTTCTATTCAAGGACTTTCCTTCTGATTATCGTCAAAGTGCATGGAAATTCAGATGTTCGAAAGGCTTCGGTAAGTAATCAATTTATACGATGAATATAATTTACAAGTTAGAAATTCCACGTACTCCTCTATTTACTAATTGAATTTTGCTTTTTTCAAGATGACATACCTGCAAGAGCTCTGGACCAAACAAGGGTCGAACAAGAGTCTATGGCCTCCATGGGACTTCGAAAGCTGGTTAAAGGCTCAACCCTAAAGAAAAATAAAGTAAAAATGTTTCCTACTACTGAATATGGCCCAGTTTAGGGGTAGATTCCCACAAGTATTATAGTGGTGGGACCTCGAGTAGTGGAAGTGAATCTACGGCGAGGGAGGCGGAACTCCACACGCAGTTGGCTGCAGTGAAGTAGGATGCGCATCGGGCCTATCTGAGGTATCAGGTGGGACTGATGAGGTCGTACGAGAACGAGTTAAGATAGTAGGAACATAGCAAGATCATCACGGATCACTTGAGATACAATGTGATTCGAAACAGAGAGGAGTCCCCAGATTTGCCTAATCCGATTAGGCTAGAGCTACGAGAAGACCTAATCGAGCCCTTTACTTATGATGTGCCACCAGTGACTCGCTCTCCCATAAATTTTGTATGGTAGTTCTCCTCCACCCCGCCACCAGCCGCCGCAGCCCACGTGGCGAGGGAGTCCCACGTGGCATTTGCAGCCTCACTCTACTCAGATCCCACGGTGTACGCAACCACCTCCATAGGCCAGTACACAGTATTTACAGCTGTCTAGATCATTATTACCGCATCATGACTATGTCACATACCAGTCCTCTGGGATGGCCGTACCAGCATGGAGAAGAGCAGATGCATACTTATTAATAGTCGGCCCAGCATACGACATATCACTGGACACACCAGGAGCTGACATATTAGCATGCATCGACGGGTAGGTCGAGTAGTCAGGTGCAAGGGTATTTGAAGTATCATGAGATGGGTAGGCCGAGTAGTCAGGTGTGAGGAGATTTGCAGCATCATGAAATGGGTAAGCCAAGGTCTCAAGCATAAGGGGATGTGCAGTATCAGAAGATGGGTAGGTCGAGTCCTCGGGTGTGAGGGGTGTAGAACACAGATACATTGTATCTCCAACCGAGACAGCAGGAGCTTGATGCGGACTTTGTCCCTTTGCTGTCGGAGCTTGATACATTGTGTCAGCAGCTTAGAGTTGAGATGGATCCTTCCCCCCCCCCCTCGAGTATGACACCCCGCGACGGTTAGTTGTATTAGGAAATGTGTTGACATTTTTATTTATTTTGATTTTGTTGCATTAAGACTACGTTTTCATAACGGTAATTTTTATGTAAGATGAATTCTAATTAGTGATATTGTGGGTCTTATGTGTTATTATTCTTTTGTATTCGGAGTACGTTGTAATTTGTAATATTGGGACTATGTTTATTTTGTGGTGTCTTTATTTTATTTATTTTATTTTTTTGGATGACGTGGGAACCCTTAGCTGCTACCCTTCGGGTGAGCACTGGGTAAACCCCCGGGTCGACAAAATAGCCTGCAAACCTCACCAATCGAGTTAAACCACACTAGGCTAACCATGTGTGACAAGCTCAGACCCAGAAGGCATAGAATCAATTCGCTCCCAATGGGATTCGAACCTGAGACCAAGGAGAGAAGACCTCTCCTCTTTAACCAACTGGCCACCCACAAGGGGTTTGTGGTGTCTTTATTATTAATGCATATATAATGTTATTTATCTCGTCGACAAATTAATTTCTTATTAAACCACAAAAAAAAAACAAGACATGAGAGTGAGACACATCAAACAATTAAAACAGACACGAGAAGTTCAATATTGAAATACATGAAGTCCTTGTAACACTTTATGATGTATGTACTCCCAGTTGTACGAAGGAGATTCTTGAAAGATTTCCAAACCTAAAGATACTAGGAATTCAAGTTGAATTACCATGGGATGCAGCAGCCTCGCCACCCTTGCACATATTTGACAACATTTTCCATCTCGATCAACTTCTTCATTCAAATATGTTGTAATGAATCCATTTAGCATTTCTTCTGTTTAGCATGATTATCGTTTAGTTTTCCCTGCAAGGCTCACAAGTTAACCGAATGTGGAATTTCTTGGGAAAGCATGAAAGGCCTGTCTAGGCTGCACAAACTTAGAGTGCTGAAATTGCAATACAATGCCTTCCAGGGCCCCGTGTGGCAAACGAATGAGGAGGTTAGACTCTACGATTTAATATTTTTACTGCTAGAAGACTTGGATGTAGTGCACTGGAAGGAAGGTGGCCTCAAGCTTCGGATACTTTGCCACCTTTTCATCCGCCACTGCTACAGATTACATGAGATTCCTTCAGTAGCATTTAGAGTCGCGGTATTACTCGAAACAATTGAGATGGATGACTGCAAGCCTTATGTGGTGAAATCTGCAATGCGAATAGAAATTGTAGATCGGGACTATATACTCTGCGTCCAATGTTACACTAACATTGGACTCTCGATGTTATATTAATATCCGTTTAATAGCAGTTAACGTTAGCACTAATCTACTTGATATAGAATATAACGCAGCAAAAAGGTAAAGAACACAAGTAGATGTAATTTTTAGAAGATTATATGTTAATATGATCTTCCGAGCCTTAGGCGAAATAACCACTATCAAAATAATGATTTTAATAAAATTGTTTCTATCAACTCTCTAGCTAACACTATTGAATTGATCAAACTCAACGAAGTAGAAAAATACTCTCTCCTTAAACCTATAACTAGATTTAACTCGATAATCTACAAACTTCGCAAAGCAAGACAAAGACACTCGACTATAATAATTTTCTCACAGAATTTTTTTCTCTTGTCTTTGTGTCTTTTTATTGATGCCCGACATGTCTATTAATAGTCTTCCTTGTTGTCCAAGACATGTTGTGCACATTTTTAGAATGTTTTAGATCTCCTTGTATGACCATAATTTCATTCATGGCAAGTCTTCTTCAAAGGGGAAATGTTTCCTTGTCCAACTAGAAGTCTTCAATGGAAAGGTTTCCTTCTTTGACTTGAAGTCTTCTAAGGAAAGTATCATTCTCCATCTTGTAGTCTTTTATAGAAAGAATCCTACTGCAAATGATCTTCTTTCCTTCTTGCGGTTCACACGCCTTGATCTTTCCATTGAAGTGCACACGTCTTTCCTTCTTTAATTATGAAAACTTTTCTTTGAATGGTAACTTCTGTTTAATAAAATATATACATCCTTGAAGTCTCTTGATCTGGAGCACATACAAATACCTACTACAACTCGTGGAACTAAGTTAGTAAGTGAATAAAGGCCAAACAATAAAATTCGTAGAGTTAACCAGATTGTTATAGTGTTTCTGTTTTCAAAGTTATCCTAACATTGTGATTACAATGTTAATCTAATATTGACCAAACAATCAGCACTTTCACGAATAAAAGAGAATCTAGCAGCACGAGGCGAAGAAAAGCTTCAAGTTACCAATCATTCTTCTTGGACCTGGAAAGTGCCATGATGTATAATTACTCAATTCAAGGCTAAAATTTGCAGTGCTTCATAATCATGACTGCTAATTTGCTATGTCGGTTCATAATTCGAATTGTGATTCTGAATGATGTGATTTTGTTGAACTATTGGATGTTAATTATTTTGCTTTAATTTGTGGGGAAGTGGAATGTTGCTTTCATTTGTTTGTAATAAGAGGTTTAATTCTAAAGAAAAAGTCTGAATGTTACTCATAGAATCTGTAACTATATGTATGCTAATATCAGTTGCATCACAAAAATTGCAGCATAATATTTTTGCTACAGTACGTTTGTAACAATTACGTCACATGCAAAATCGATACAGTCATTGTTTCACTTCCAGACAATATCATTTCCTATAATTCAATAAGCTTTCTTCTTTTTCAAAAGATTGCATTGAACTCTGAGTAATACTATGTATTGGCACCTACTATTTGGTCTTCGATTTAGCAGCAGAGATACGCCTACTCACTGAATGCATAATCACAAATTCCTCCATGGATGAAGGATGAATTCCGACCTGGAAAAACGTCAAGTAAACGTACTGGAAAAGAGTTTGTATCGCCAACAAATATTTGTTCCAGGAATTGAATCCTTACCATGCTGTCAAATTGTGCACTGGTTGCACCACATTTAAGCTCGACAGCCCTGAAATCAGAAATATAACTACAATTCACGCTCCATATTTACACAATCTCACTTCATAAAGAGCTGATTTCGGAAAATATTTGAAGGCTACTTCAGAAATACAAATAGAACATTTAGCTAATGGTAAGTCTCTTTCTGTAATGTTTTCTCACAAACTTTTCCAAGCATGAGTATGGTCCATTAATCTAAGAATCAAATGTAAGTTTATTTATTTATATTTATTATATTTCTTTATTGATCTATGAATCAATGCAACCCCAAGATCGCAACCCTCTAGATAGTCATGTCCATTCACCGTTAATGGGCGGTTATGGAGTCTTCGACTATATATATTCCATTTGGTCCCCATAATTCATTTAACACTCTCATTAAGTAATATATCTCATACACCATTAATTGAGAGAGAGTAACGAATACGAATTTGGAAGACCAAAAGGAACGGAACCCGCAACTACGGGAACGTCGCAAAGCTTCGCTTACGTTTAACAATGGCAGGAGGTACGCCGATCTTTCGCTTCCGCATTTGTGTGATTATATATATGAACATGATCACATAAGAACTCTTACAGTTGGTATCAGAGCATGTATATTTGCCTCTGCCTTGTTTTTCAAATTTTTTTGAAAATTTACGTTCATGAAGTTTTGATGGGTGTTTCGATTCTATCGTTAAAACTTGGCTTTTATGTTAGAAATCATCCAGAAATTCGATTTCTAGTCATTATATATTTTAAAACACTGATTTTGATGCGAAAATAAGGGAGAACGAGTCGGGTTTGGAACTGGGTCGTAACCGGGTCGGTTTTGACCCGGCTAGAGGTTGAAGATGATTAAAAAAAATAAAAAATTTAATCTGCTTCTTCTTGGAATCGAACCGCTGCCAACATTTGGATAGTTGATAGGTTTACCAACGGACCAGCCCTGTAATTGTTATGGTAATAGATATATAAGTTATATCATTCTGTATTAAGGTAATCACAGAATTCAGTAACAAAAATGTTGATAGAAGCGGGATTCGAACCCAGATCACTCATGCCGCCTCTTTGGACTCCGAACCATTGGGCCGCTTGGCCAATCGTTGTGACCTAATGCATCAAAATTTTATTAAATAGATTTTAGTAGATTCATATTAAAACACTTGTTAGGGCTAGGATTCGAACCCAGGTTACCACTTCTGGTAATGGGGCATTGAACCATTGAACCAACATACACATTGTTTTAGTATTGAATCGTGTATATTTAATTGTTATAAAATATATGAATTAAAACACAAAAGACTTGTTTAGGATTCGAACTTGCAACCCATCAATTAATGTTGCTGGGCCTGATCCGTTTGGCCAACACCATCACATGTTTACATATGCAGATTATATTTTATTTGTTTGTAAGTATATTCTGGTTATGTTTCAATTAAGAATATTAGCATGGTTACATTTGTTTTGTATGATATATTTACTGTTTTAAGCAGTAATTGAGCATGTTAATTATTTTATTTAAATGTTTGTGATTTTTATGTTTTTATTGAGTTAAAGAGTAGCCACAACATCTTTAATTATATAGAAGCATGTATAAGGAATAAAATCATGTAGAAACATTAGTTGTGATTAATTGCACATGGTATAATAAAGTTTATCCCACAGAAAATTTTATTATATTTCGTGTAGTTAATTAGAATAAAATGTCAAAATTATATTTCTTAATATACCCACAGGAATTAAGGAAAAGAAAATAGTTTTGATAGTTTTATTGGCCTTTAGAATAAATCTAATTGAATTTAGCTTTAGCCCACAGGCAAGTTTTATGTCTATAGATTTATCTGTATGCTTTACATTTGGCAACGCATAATATGGTTAACTTTATCTCAAAATATTAAGTCGAGTATGTATGAATTATATTTGCAGCGTCACGTTCTATGAATATTAATGATCTCAAAATACAAGTTCCTAAACTAAATGGCGAAAACTATACCGTTTAGAAGGAGAGATTCTTCTACATTTAGGAGTGGCTGATATTGACTATGCTATCCGTAAGGATGAACCACCGGCTATTGGGGAATCCAGCACTCAGGCTGATATAGAACTTTATGAATGGTGGGAGAGGTCTAACCGTCTCTGTGTCATGTTCATAAAGACTCATATATCTGTTGGATTAAGGAGCTCGGTGGAGAAGTATACTGATGTTCGTCTGTTGCTTAAGGAAATTGAGGAGCAGTTCCAGACTTCTGAAAAGTCACTTGCTAGTACACTCATTGGGAGGTTTTCGTCACTTAAGCTTACCGGTCTCGGAGGTGTGCGCGAGCACATCATGAGCATGAGGGACATTGTGGCTAAACTGAAAACACTGGGAGTTGAGATGTCAGATACTTTTCTAGTCCATTATATCCTTAATACCCTTTCATATCAATTCGGCCCATTTAAGATATCCTACAACACACATAAAGATAAGTGGTCTATGAATGAGATTTTGACCATGTGTGTTCAAGAGGAGAGCCGATTGATGATGGAACATGGAGAAACTGTGTTGTTGGCTACCAACAAGAAAAAGAACAAGCACTCCAAGGATAAAGAAAAGGATAAAGTGCCCATTCAAGGTGGAATTACTAAGAAATCTAAGTGTTTTTTTCTGTAAAAAGAAAGGACACGTGAAGAAGGATTGTCTGAAATTCCAAAAGCGGCAACAGGAAAAAGGTAACTTTGTCTCCCTAGTTTGTTATGAATCTAATATGGCTGATGTTCATTGTAACACATGGTGGATTGACTCTGGTTCTTCAATCCATGTTTCAACATCCTTACAGGGTATGACAAACCTGAGGAAACCAGCGGGAAATGAGCATAACATTTATTCAGGAAACAAAATGCGCTCAGTTGTTGAATTTGTTGGAACGTGTCAACTTACATTAACTAGTGGATTTACTTTGTATTTACATAATGTATTTTATGTACCTGGGTTTTCCAGGAATTTAATTTCTGTATCTAGACTTACACCTATGGGATTTGAATGTAATTTCCACAAAACATCATTTAGTTTATTATATAATTCAGATGTTGTTGGAAATGGCATTTTGTGTAATGGTCTATTTATGCTTAATATACAAAGTAACACCGCTAATTCAGTAATGTATGTTAAAACTGGCATGAAAAGATGTGTTAATAATGAAGAATCTTCTATGTTAATAATGAAGAATCTTCTATGTTGTGGCACCGGAGATTGGGACATATCTCTAAGGATAGAATCAAGAGGTTAGTGAATGATGGAGTACTTAGTACTTTGGACTTTGCTGACTTTGAGATTTGTGTGGATTGCATAAAGGGAAAGCAAACCAAACTATCTAAAAAGGGCGCACACAGAAGTTCTGAATTACTTGAAATCATCCATTCAGATATTTGTTGTCCAGACATGGACATGCAAAGTGGTCCAAAATACTTTATCACCTTTATTGATGACTTCTCACGTTACATGTATGTTTATTTACTTCATCATAAAAGTGAAGCTTTTAATGCCTTTAAGGTCTTTAAGGCAGAAGTAGAAAAACAATGTGGAAAACAAATAAAAATTGTGAGAACTGATAGAGGAGGAGAGTATTATGGTAGATATACAGAAGGTGGTCAAGCACCTGGTCGATTTGCTATGTTTCTTCAAGAGCACGGAATCGTTGCTCAATACACCAATCCAGGATCTCTTAGTGAGAATGGTGTGGCTGAAAGAAGAAACCGGACATTGATGGAGATGGTTAGGAGTATGCGCAGTAATGCTAATCTCCCAATAACCTTGTGGACTGAAGCTCTTAAGACGGCAGTGTACATATTAAACCGTGTTCCAACAAAGGCTGTCCCTAAGACACCATTTGAGTTATTCAAGGGTTGGAAACCGAGTTTGAATCACGTACGCATTTGGGGATGTCCGTCTGAAGTAAGAGTGTATAACCCACAAGAGAAGAAACTTGATCCTAGGATCATTAGTGGCTATTTCATTGGATATGCTGAACGGTCTAAATGATATAGATTCTATTGTCCATCTCATATCACTAGATTTGTGGAATCGAGAAATGCAAAATTTCTTGAAAATGACATCATCAGTGGGAGTGATCATTTACGGAATTCTATTTCTGATGGTGATCGTGTTGGCACACAACCCTCGTCGTTGATTCCACAAGTTGATGTTGATTTAGTAGATCAAGTTGTTCAAGAATCACCTTTGGTGGCTGAACAACAAGTTGATCAACAGGATCCTCAGGAGATTGTTGATACAACCTTAAGGAAGTCTACTAGAACAAGGAAATCGGCGATACCTAGTGACTATCACGTGTATCTACAAGAGTCGGACTTTAACATTGGAGCCGAGAATGATCCTGAGACGTTTTCACAAGCTATGACTAGTAATGAATCAAATATGTGGTATGATGCTATGACTGATGAGATGAATTCTATGGCGTCAAATGAAGTATGGTACCTTGTTGAGTTACCTAAAGGGCCGAAAGCCATTGGGTGCAAGTGGGTCTTTAAAACAAAGAAAGACTCATTAGGTAACATTGAAAGATACAAGGCTAGACTCGTTGCCAAAGGATTCACTCAGAAAGA
The DNA here is from genome assembly GCA_948329865.1 of Linaria vulgaris. Taxonomy (NCBI): domain Eukaryota; kingdom Viridiplantae; phylum Streptophyta; class Magnoliopsida; order Lamiales; family Plantaginaceae; genus Linaria; species Linaria vulgaris. The sequence goes on along the minus strand of OX415253.1, from coordinate 106,394,166 downwards.
AGGAATCGACTACAAAGAGACTTTCTCTCCTGTATCAAAGAAAGAATTCCCTTTGAATCATCATGGCATTGGTTGCACATTTCGATTTAGAATTACAACAAATGGATGTGAAAACAGCCTTTCTAAATGGAGAATTGGAGGAAGAGGTATACATGAAACAACCTGAAGGATTTCCATCCAATAACGGTGAGCACTTAGTTTGCAAGCTTAAGAAATCTATATATGGATTGAAACAAGCCTCACGCCAGTGGTATTTAAAATTTCATGATGTGGTGTCTTCATTTGGTTTTGAAGAGAACGTTATGGATAATTGTATATACCAGAAGGTTAATGGGAGCAGGATTTGTTTCTTAATTTTATATGTAGATGATATTTTGCTTGCAAGTAATAACAAGGATATGATATATGAGCTGAAACATTTTCTCTCTAAGAACTTTGATATGAAGGATTTAGGCGATGCATCTTATGTCATCGGAATTAAGATACATCGCGATAGGGCTCGTTGTGCTCTGGGTATGTCTCAAGAGACATACATAAACAAAGTTTTAGAGAGATTTCGGATGAAAGATTGTTCACCTAGTATAGCTCCCATTGTTAAGGGTGATAAACTGAACTTGAGTCAGTGCCCGAAGAATGATTTAGAACATGAACAAATGAAGAATATCCCATATGCTTATGTTGTTGGAAGCTTGATGTATGCTCAGGTTTGCACTAGAACTGACATTGCATTTGTCGTTGGGGTATTGGGGAGATATCAAAGTAATCCAGGCGTTGAGCATTGGAAAGCTGCAAAGAAGGTATTAAGATACCTTAAGGGGACTAGAGATTACATGCTCGTATATAGATGTTCAGACCATTTGGAAGTAATGGGATACTCAGATTCAGATTTTGCTAGTTGTGTTGATTCGAGAAAATCAACTTCTGGTTACATTTTTATGTTGGCTGGTGGAGCTGTTTCGTGGAGGAGTGCAAAACAAACTTTAACTGCTACTTCTACCATGGAAGCTGAGTTCGTGTCTTGTTTTGAGGCAACCTCTCAAGGTGTATGGATTAAGAGTTTCATATCAAGGCTTAGAATCTTGGATTCTATTAGTAGACCCCTGAAATTATACTGTGACAATTCAGCTGTTGTCTTCATGGCTAAAAATAATAAAAGCGGGAGTCGAAGCAAACATATCGACATTAAGTATTTAGCCATAAGAGAGCGTGTCAAGGATAAATCAGTCATCATTGAACATATAAGGACTGATAAAATGATAGCTGATCCTCTAACTAAAGGCATGCCTCCCGGAAAATTTGAGGATCATGTTAAAAGTATGGGACTTGGTTCCCTTATGTAACTTTTGTTGTAAGAACAATGTTTAATGAAATTCTTAATGTAATGTATTCTCATATTTAGTTGTGTACACATTTGGATATGTCATATCTTGATATATCATGAGAATATTTTTTGTTATGGACCAATAATAAACATTGGGTTTATTCATTAAGTTTTTGGTTGGTGGCGGGGAGCATAATGCATTGTGATACATGGGAGATACTACTTGTTTTTCATCAAAGGACCTATCGCCAAGATCCATGCGCTTTGTTTCTTGTTATTGGGGATTGTGATTCAGGTAGATCAAGTGGGAGAATGTAAGTTTATTTATTTATATTTATTATATTTCTTTATGGATCTATGAATCAATGCAACCCCAAGATCGCAACCCTCTAGATAGTCATGTCCATTCACCGTTAATGGGCGGTTATGGAGTCTTCGACTATATATATTCCATTTGGTCCCCATAATTCATTTAACACTCTCATTAAGTAATATATCTCATACACCATTAATTGAGAGAGAGTAACGAATAGGAATTTGGAAGACCAAAAGGAACGGAACTCGCAACTACGAGAACGTCGCAAAGCTTCGCTTACATTTAACAATGGCAGGAGGTACGCCGATCTTTCGCTTCCGCATTTGTGTGATTATATATATGAACATGATCACATAAGAACTCTTACATCAAAATGTGTCGAAGGTTGAAATTCCATACCTCCAACCACAAGGGCGGACTTTCCATTTAGATTAGCCTTTGGTGCCGAAGGTCGAAATTTGATACCTTCAACAATAAAACTGGACTTGGTGTTAAGAAGCCTAAGCCTCCTTACCCCAAGCATCCACCTCACCGTCGTTTTTCAAGTTATCCTTTTTGACATTATATAACATATCCGAGAATGTACGTACTGCATTTCCATGAAAAATAGATATTGTAGTCATCGTCTCACCTCCAATAAGCTGGAAATAGGTCTAGTCACTGACTGCGTGGTCACAGTTTATTTAGTGGATGAAGAATGAACTTCGACCAGGAAAATGTGAATTGGGAACGATATTTCAATCAACAACAAATAAGTGCTCGGAGAATGGAATAAAAACTCACGGTGTTGTTATGAACGGTACCGAAGGTCGCCGATCAAACGACATTGTTTTGGTATTTTTCAAAGAAAGTTGATAGAAGGGAGAGAAAAAAGCTGATGAGAGAGAGAGAGAGATTCAGCTTAATGGAGAAGAAGACTATTTCTTAGAGAAGAAGAAATATAAATGTTATAACTTTTCTTTTATCCTCTTTGTGCCCTCATTTCACCTTCTTATACAAATAAAATGGAAATAAAGAAAAACATAAATGACACGTAGGATCCTAAACCAAAACAGTAAACAAATGCTAAAGATGCCCTATTGTGCATAAACGCATTCTCTTAAAAGCGCCTTTTGCAAATACTTATTTTGCCACGTTCGGGACATTACTCCCTCCTTTATTGAGGTTTGACCTCAAGCCTCCAACTATGAACACCTTCGCACGATCTATCAACAACATAATCAACAACACTATAGAGAATTTTAAGAACTTCTCGCCCGGGACAATTAAAGCAATCCTCACACGAGAGAGAAGGATAGCCTTTTCGCTGTCAAAACTTGACAGATTACAGACTGTTCCAGCTTTTCTAGTGTTGTCGCAGTATGAAACCAAGAAATTTCGCAGAACCTCCAGAGTCTCCACATGTTCTTCAGGAGTACTTGTACTCAACTCGTCAATAATACCAGCTACTAGTAAAGTCCAAGTGCTCTTGCTAGAGACAACCATGATTTTCTTACGACTGTAATCATTAAGAAATTGTGCAACATGTGTATCGTAATAAGCTTCCTTGGATTTCATATGAAAAGCCACAATTTGCGTTGTCACCTCAAGAAATTCACAAACAATGTTGTCTTCTCTCTTCGCCTCTGCACACCCTTTAAAGAATTCTCCAACCAAAATTTGTTCTAACTCATCCTCCCATAAAAGAACAATGTCATATGGAATTAGGAAATCATATTTGACACTCATTTTTTCTCTGTTAATTGTCCATGCCCAAGCAGAAATTGTATTTTTTTCCTGAAGATATAAAACTTTCATGTTCTGGTAAGGTAATGGTAGTGCTTTGCCATGATGTAAGAACCTCCCTCACTTAGGAACAAGGGTGATACAGTTGGTCACAATATGGCTCATGATATCTCGCATAAACTTCTTAAGTTGGGGAATAAAGGCCTTTATGTTGTCCTCATACAACTCTAGTTGTTGCTTCCAAATCAAAACCTTCACTGATGTCCAGTGACTTCCAGATATAACTAGCATGGCTTTAATAAGATACCTCCATAGAAAGAGTGTGATACATAGTAATGTCTTGAAATCACTCCCCACTTTTATTAGGCTTGACCTCAAGCCTCTAAGTCCAAGAATTCCATTATGGCTTTTCATTGTTGGCATAAGCACGTTCTTCATTATGATAAGCTCACATATTATAGGATATTCTTTAATTAGCCATGGAATATATCTTGTTGCCCAGTCGCCAACAATACGACAGAATGGATGAATGCATCTTAGAAATTCCCCACTTGAGCTATTTAAATTATCCAAAATCTCCATGCTTTTGATATATTCATATAATATATTCTTCAGTCGAGTTAAGCTTGTGTCGAATACCTTTGTTGCGATTCTAGTACTTGTGGAATAGACTTTCTCCTCACTAAGTATCTAAAAAGGTACACTTGGAGCTTTAGTTGCATCATTAATTATGACGACCATTTGTGTTGGATTATTTAACTTAGTGTTAACCGTAAAAAGTAAATACGAGATTAAAGAAAATATTAGTCTTAAATATGGGAATTAATATACGGACAATACTATTGTTACGAGTACTTCCGATGAGCTGTAACCACCTCCCAGGAGGAGGCCCTCGGAGAGTTACAAATATGCATGGTCACTGACCTAAAAGCAATATAAATACCCGATGAGATACAAAGCGTCCCATGGAAAGTCAACGATGAATAAAGAAAAGATCTCCACATGGCATCATAAAAATAACAAACGCCCGATGAAACCATGCGACTCGGAGATCCATCAAATGCGCCACGAGGGACCACAAAGGACCCCGAGTCCCGTAAACTCACGAGAACACTTCTTTGCTGAAAACTCCGTAACATGAAAAGCCCTCAGAACATCACTCCTGAAATCAAATCTCAGAGCAAACACGGATCCAACACAAAAATCATCAGAAAACCATTACGAGGACTCGGGCAAGAAAAAACCACTCCAAAGTCAAGCCCTCGGAGATCACGTCAACTCCTCAGAGATCAAGAAAAAGCCCTCGGAGACCAAGAAGAAATCTCGAAGAACATATCTTACCACTCGGATACCCAAATCAAAGACGAAAACACCCCTCGGAAACTGGCATCCAAAAAACGGCCCTCGGAGATCAGCAGGGTCCTCGGAAGAAATACAAGATCAGCTTAGTCATCATCCAGTAGATTAAAAGATAAACTCTATCTTATCTTATTTACTTTTAAGCATGCCACGACACATGTATTTACTAAAACACATGCACAACGACACCTGTCCCTAATAAACTCTATATAAAGGGAGGTGATCAGTCGAAGAAAGGGAGAGGAGAAGAAAAAGAGAAAGAAAAATGAGTGAAATTCAGTGAATAAAAGGAGAAGAAAAAGAGAAAGAAAAATGAGTGAAATTCAGTGAATAAAAGAAGAGATATTTTCGTACCTTAATTATTTTTACGCAATCAACGCTTTTTGAACCTCGGGTAAAGCGTTCCAACCCCTCAATTACCCCGTTAATTAGGTTATAATATCCAACATGTTAACACTCAGTTATGTCCACTTCAGCAAATACATCCAGAAACTTAGAGTTTCTGTCCACCATCATCAACATTTGAAGTTTGGCTGCACAAATAAGGAAATAAAGAACATGATGATATTATGTAAAATCCATAAGGCTCTTGTTCCCTTTTCTTTCTTGTGACCAGATTCACAAAGCCAAAGTTTTACGCCATCTTTCAGGGATACAACTCTCTGACCATCCACGGCACCATGGACCCACTTATCGAGCTCCACAAATTCATGCCAGCTTCTATGAGCTCTTAAGACAACTACAAGTTCACCAGAATCTGCAACATATGGCTCAGTCCTAACATGCCATGATTGCTGACAGTGTTCTGAAAATGAATCCATATGTTTCTTTTGAAATTCTAGACTAGCATTTTGACCCCCAACAATATTAGAGAACAAATTCAGGAACTCAAAAAAGATTTTGTGCTTCGTTAAATGCTATAATTCAACAAGTTCCCCCCCCCCCCCCCCCCCCCCGATTTAAACTTCAGCGTCTGGTGTTGCAATGCAAAGTAATAATCCGAGGTTATCATATAACAATCAACAAATTTGTGGGTGACACCGTTTTGTTTACAACTACAATTCGACAGAGAATTCTCAAAATCGTAAGTAGGAATATAAAAACAATATTTCCAGTCATGTTTGGCTAATTTTCCATAATCCATAATTTCTCCAAGTGTTGGTTCCATAAACAAACCATCTGGTCTTACAGAACTTGTATCGAAATGACTCAGGTGGTATACATACTCATATGTTATGCAGCTATAAACTCCAATCCTCGTGCACTGTTTGTCCATTTCCTCTACCACTTGATGTATTTCGTTTGCATCTTCGAGTTTCTCATTTCCAACGTCACAAACCTCATCATACATCCTGACTTCACTATCAGGTAATTCAGCAAACAACGTATACAGATCAAGGCTATCTTCTCCAAACTCCTCGTTTTCAATTTCACAAATATCATCACGAAACATTGTTTCGTTATGAGCTCTTTCATCAAACAGATGATAGAATTCATAAAGTTCGTCATACTTTCTAATTTCACTATGAGGCATTTCATCAAACAGCTAATAAACTTCATAAACCTCATCATATTTTATGTATTCACTTTGAGGCATTTCATCAAACAACTGATGAAACTCATAAACTTCATCATATTTATCGACTTCAATGTGAGTCATTTCATCGAATAACTGGTAGACTTCACAAACCCTATCAATTTTTTTTTGATTTCCTTTTAGAGGCATTTCTTCGAACAGGTTATATACATTGAGTCCATCCCCATCTAGATCTGATTTTTCATTAAAGAGGTTATACAAACCAAAATCCTCATCTGATTCCTCATCTACTTCAAGAATGTGAAGCTGAGACTGAAATAGACTCTTCATACATGAATCTGTCGTAAGGTTCTGAACAGCTGGTTTAGAAGGGGAGTCAGAGTTTAGTTGCTTCTTACCATCCCTTGCAGCTAGTAAACTTAGAATTTCAGAAGCTATACTTAGCATCTCCTCCAATTGAAGCTTCATCTTCAGCTGCCCAAGCTCCAAAGATGTAGCTCCTCGCTCCAGCATATCGAATCGAGTCGTCTCGCTTTCGATTTTAAGAGTTTTGATTACAATACGCCAGGACAACGGCTCTGATGCTATTTTTATGAACGGTGCCGAAGGTTGCCGATCAAACGATATTGTTTGTTTTGGTATTTTTCAAAGAAAGTTGATAGAAGAGGGAGAAAAACGCTGATGAGAGAGAGATTCAGCTTAATGGAGAAGAAGACTATTTCTTAGAGAAGAAGAAATAGAAATGTTATGACTTTTCTTTTATCCTCTATGTGCCCTCGGTTCACCTTCTTATACAAATAAAATGGAAATAAAGATAAACATAAATGACACGTAGGATCCTAAAACAAAATAGTAAACAAATGCTAAAGATGCCCTATTGTGCATAAACGCATTCTTTTGTAAATACTTCTTTTGCCACGTTCGTGACAGGTGCTTTCAAATTGCAATCTGGTGGCACCACATACAAGCGCGACAGTACAACAAATCAAATATATAACTACGATTCTTTTTTTGTACCATACTTAACGAGTCGATTTGTAAGATATTCAGAGACTATGTTTAAATACAAGTAGAATTTTGAATAATACAAAGTCAATATCGAGAAGAGCCTTATTAAATAAGTGCATGCACACCCATTACAGCTTGGTGAAATTACAGAAACAATGCCCTCTAATGAGATAAAGAACTAAAAGGGCTTTCCACATATAAGGCGTCTCTCAAACTTTTCGATGGTCCTTTCCTCGTTCATCTAAGAATCGAAATGGTATTGAAGGTTGAAATTCAAAACCTTTAACATTGAGCCTGGACTACTTACCATTTAAGACGACTTTCGTGCCTAAGGTCGAAATTAAATACTTTCAACAATAAGACCTAACGTTATGCTAAGACACCGTAACCTCCTTGTCCAAGCCTCCACCTCACCGCCATTTTCCAGTTATTATAAAACTCTCCCAAGTTAATCTCCATCCATTTATCATCTCTCCACACTGGTCGTCGTCCACCTAGCTGTGGTAGCTGACTTCTAATCACACTCTTTCGGTATTGTTGCCAGCCATGTCTATTAACACCCATGTGGGCAATGGTGTGGTCCAACTAATCCAATTAGTTGTTCATGTGGGTTGGTTGAGATGATGAAGTGGAATTTATTCTTCTTGTCTCCCATTTTAGCCTATAAATAGGCTTGCAACATTGGTATGAAAAACACACCAAAATAAGAAGAAACAATTCTTCAATATCTCCCAATCTCTCTTTCTCTCTCTAGCAATCTCTCTCTCTTCGTGTAGTTTTCGATCGTCGGGGTTCTTAGTTCGTGGATCGAGTGAATAATATTCTAGTAATATATTTCGCCGCCGAGATCGAGGAACGCGAAGGTTTCGCCACCGGGTTCGACACGGAGGATCAACGACACAACAGGAACGCTACTATCGACTTACGGAGGTATAAATAATTTATTGTTTATGTCTCGTAATTCTGCTTCGTAAATTTATTTCGGTAGTAGTATCGACGTTATTATTCATTAAACTGTTGGCGGCGAAGTTGTGGTGTGACTAGTGAGAATACAGTAAAGGCGGTTCTGTCAAATGTAATTGGTTCTTAACCGGGACCGTTGTGACCCCACCAATTACCTGGGAACCTTGAAATCCTGTCTGGTAAGACGAGCTATCTCTTTTCGGGGGTTTACTTTGCACGATTTTGATCTACGAAACTCCCCGACTCGCCAGTATAATAGTTTAACGAATAATAACATTGTTATTAAATAACTAAAATGTCCAACATTGGTATCAGAGTGTATGGTTATTTTGATCCTACATTGTACGATACCCGGTGTTAGGATTAAATAAATAAAATGAAATTGTTTATTTAATTATGTTGCTAATTATAAATTGAGAAATATAATTTGGGATTATAGTGAGCATTATTCCGCGCCGAAGGGCTGTCCGGGTTTAGTCCCCTATAAGTTAATTTGCGCGAATATTAAATTAAATAATTATAATTGGACAATGTGGCGCAAGAGATGATTCTAAAGCTTGGCAATTTTTTGATCTTGCGACGTGTATTAGTTATTTTTATTTAATTTTAGATAAACGCGGCAAATTATTTAGTGTGTGTATCATATCCCGAATTGTCCATTTATGTAGTGAAAATGGCGTCGAAGGGAATCATTGTTGATTTGAACAAGGGAGACAAATTGGATGGGGAAAACTATGACATTTGGCATCGTAAGATCCAGTATGTCATGAACGAGCAAGAGGTCCTAGAGACTCTTACCCATACAATTGAGCCTCCTAGTGAATCTGCTCGCACTGTTGAAAATTTTGTAAGACACCAACAAGACCTTGTCGCCTACGACAACTGGATGAAAAAGGATCGATGTGCGCGCTTTACTATGTTAAGCAGCATGCACAATGATCTAATTGGTGAATTTGAAAATTTTGGCACGGCGAAAGAATTATGAAACGCTGTGAAAGCTAGATATGGAGGCACATCGGCCACCAGACTTCGTGGTTTAACGATGAGATTTGGCATATACAAGATGCGCTCTAACCACAACATGAGGCAGCATCTTAGAGTTATGTCGTCAATGATTCGTGAACTAAAGTATGCTGATAATGAGTTGACTGACGAACAGCAGGTTCAGGCGGTGATACGTTCACTTCCTTGCTTCTGGGAGACCATGAGCCAAACTATGACGCATAGTGAGCATATCAAAACATTTGATGATGCGGCACGTCATTTAGAGCTGGAAGCAGAGCGCCTAGAGGCAGCCAATGCTAACGGTTCTACTTATGTGGTCGAGTCTTCCAGAGCGCATGAGGCATTCAGGACCAGACGCAACAGGCATGCGAAAAAGGCAGAAGTGCGTGCTGGTCAGGTTCAGAAGACCTCCAACACCAACCAACGCCGAAAAAGGGGCAAGCGTGGTGGTACAAAAGCTACCAAGGGGGTATGCTTCAACTGTAACAAAAAATGTCATTTTTCTCGTGAATGCACTGAGCAGAATAAGGTACTTTCTAATTTTTTTCCCAAGTGCTTATGTAACTAGTCATGTTATGGTTGCTCATAGCTCTCCTTCGTGGATTGTAGACTTTGGGGCAACCGAGCATATAGCTCGAGATAGAATTGGATATGTGGAGTACCGTCGAGTACCTGTTGGCAGTCGAGACATCAAAGTAGGAAATGGAGCTAGCGTTGCGGTGCTGGGAATCGGCACGTACAAGCTCGATTTGCGCAACGGACGCACTCTTTTACTACACGATGTTTTGTATGCCCCAGATATTCGAAGAAGTTTGCTTTCTTTAGTTACGTTGTTAAAGCTTGGTTTTCGTTTTGTGTTTGAAAACAATAATGCTTCCATATTTCTTGGGAACACTTTGTACGGACGTGGTTTTATTCGTGATGGTTTCGTAGTAATGGATTTGAATTACCCTATCATCGATGAATCTATTGTTCTATATGCTATTTCGAATAATGCAGATTCTAAGACGTGGCATGCCAGACTAGGTCATATAGGGGAAGATCGGATGGCAAGATTAGCTCGAGAAAGCCTATTAGGAAATCTCGCTAATGTCTCTCTTCCCACATGCCAGCATTGTCTGATAGGGAAGGCCAAAAGAAAACCATTCGGTAAAGCCAAAAGAGCATCTTTTCCTTTGCAACTTATTCATTCTGATATTTATGGACCAATGAATGTGAGGGCAAGACACGGTGGTGTCTACTTCATTACATTTATAGATGATTATTCACGATACGGTCATGTATACTTGATCTCCCATAAGTCAGAAGCATTTGAGTGCTATAGACAATATATGGCAATGGTAGAGAATCAATTGAATTCGAGCATTAAGGCTCTTCGAACTGACCGTGGTCGTGCATATTTATCTGAGCAATTCAAAAGGCTCTGTGATGAAAGAGGAATCAAGAGACAGTTGACGATGCCTTATTCTCCGCAACAAAATGGTGTAGCGGAGAGAAGAAATCGAACACTTCTCGAGATGGTTAGATCAATGATGGCGCATGCTAGTCTCCCAATATCCTTTTGGGGTGACGCTCTTCTAACTGCTGCCTACATTCTTAACCAAGTGCCCTCTAAGTCAGTTAGTTATACCCCCTATGAACTGTGGACAGGCGAGAAACCAAATCTGAGTAACTTGCGTCCTTGGGGTTCTACGGGATACGTTCTTAATAGTTCTCAAAGATATGGGAAACTAGGTCCTAGAGGAAATAAGTGTATCTTTATAAGATATTATGAACACTCTAAGGGCTATGTTATGCTTGGAGAACGTGAGGATGGTAGTGTAACTGAAATTGAGTCACGAGATGTGGACTTCATTGAAAATGAATTCCCGAACAGGGGTGATGTTGATAGGAGTCTAGAACTCCAAGAGATTTCAGAGGAAGTGACCCCAAGTCGCCAAGTTGAGAATGAAGAAGAAAATCTTCACACTCCTAGGGACAGTGGGAGTGACTTGACTCCGAGTGGGAGCTTTCCACTTGAAGATAAATCACAAGTCTCTCAGTTGCGTAGAAGCTCACGTGAAAGTATACCCCGTCGTCATTTTGAGATTGAAGGGGAAGCTTTTATGGTGGCTCCGCAGGATGATGGAGAACCTAAGAATTTCAAAGGAAGTTCTTACATCCCCTGTTAAAGAAGAATGGTTAAAAGCAATGAAAGATGAGATGGAGTCTATGAGGACAAACCAAGTCTGGGACTTGGTCGATCTACCACATGGGCGTAAAGCTATAGGGAGCAAATGGGTTCTCAAGCTTAAACGCAAGTCGGATGGATCGATGGACAGGTATAAGGCTCGATTAGTTGTGAAAGGATATACCCAACAAGAGGGTATAGACTACGAGGAAACCTTCTCTCCAGTTGTGAGGTTTGCCTCAATTCACCTAATCCTAGCTATGGTAGCTCACCTGGACCTGGAACTCTACCAGATGGACGTAAAGACAGCATTTCTCAATTGAGAACTAGATGAAGAGATCTATAAGGATCAACCAGTGGGGTTTGAGGTCAAGGATCAAGAGCGCAAAGTGCGCAAGCTTAAAAGACATTTATTCGAAGTCCCTACATAAGTGAACAGCGGCAACGACATTTATTCGAAGTCCCTAATTGAATCTCTTCGTGATGATCTCGATTTCTTTGTGTCTCTCGTCTGATCAGAAGATTATATTCAACATCGAAGACTCGTTAATGGATATACTAACTTTTTGGGAGATTTGTTCTAGATAAAGTCGTGCTCATTACAATCCCAACTTTTATTCCAATTTCGCCACCACTCACATAATTTAGACTTTCATCTCAAAGATTTTGGAACATCGGCTTTCAAAACAAATTGTGTGAAACAATTCAATAGTAGTGGCTTTATTACAAACAAACTTAAATAGCAAGGTGAAACATAGGCTATATATAAATGGCAATCCCATTTCATAAAACCAAAAGAATAATTGAGATGTCAAGTACAAAAAAGGATGCTATACATAATGCTATACAAAAAAGGATGCTAAACAAAAAGTATATGCTCTTATCTCTATTTTGTATCTAAAGAACGACTAGAGTCCCTTTCTCATTAATCTAAGAATCAAAATGGTCTTGCCGAAGGTCAAAAATCAATTCCTTCCAATAGTAAGAGGGGACTGGACTTTCCGTCTACGCCTCCTTGGTTTAGAAGGTCGAAATTCAATGCCTTCAACAATAAGATGGGACTTTCCGGTAAGACATCTAATCTCTGTTAAACAAGCCTCCACCTCACCATCGTCTCCCCAGTCATTATTAAACTCTCCCAGTTTGAACTCCATCCATCCATCATCTCTCCCTACTGGATGCAGCTCAATTATCCGAGTTAGCTGCTGACGTCTAATCACACTAGCATTTTTGGCAGCATCAGAATATGCGTGTCTCAGAAGTGGCTTTAAAAGTTTAAGACTGGAGTATCCATTTTCTAATTTGAATACCAGATAAACTTCGTAACGATTCTTTTGAGACAACACATTTGTCTTTATCTTGCCTCTAATATTATGCCAACAGGGAAATTTTAGCCGAGCTACCTCTGAAAATCTGCAAAATGGGACCAAAGATGCATATATGTAACCGATGGTGCTTAATTGCAAACACAGAATCAGAGAGAGAGGGAGGGAGAGTTGGACCTTGAGCCTGTATGAGCTGTCCATTCACAGAGCTCTGGGTCATCCGCCCGTGGAATTCTAAGATCCTTTGCTCCAACCATGAAACATTTCTTCCCAGAATCTCTAGCGAGGGAAAAGCTCTATTCAACATGTGTTAGTATAACATTCACATAATCACGAATACCAAGTGAGAAACTTTCCTCTCTTTTATTTGATTGAAACAAAATCAAGCAACTGATGTAAAGCTTATGATTATTTATCAAAAACAATAGCATATAGACAAATACAGGTGAAAAGTGGAATAATCTAATATGCCATGATGTAGTAACATAAAAACACTAAGGTAAGGCTAGCCAAATTCATGGGGTATAATCCTCTCATCTTTGGTACAGTATATAACGGGTGACATGCTACTTTCGAAATCAAATTAGCACAAAACAGAGTGATTAATATATAAATTTAGTACACATATTTCACATGAGTTTTTCCAAATTTTGCAACTAAACAAAAAGAATATAACTTAATGGGGGCATACCAAATTTCCATCGTCAAGTAGAACAGGAGAGTTGCAGAGTCGGGCAAAAAGCTCTTTTTTCGACCCATAAACCACTGGATTAACTGATCTCGACAGTGTTTCCAAAATGTCCATAGGGACAAATCTCTCCCACACGTTGTCGGAATCAGCTGCGGATTTCGACCCTTTTGAGACAACCGCTAATCTTGCAGCATCCATTGGCGAAGTACGAGAGAGAATCTCAGACAAGCAATCTTCCGACAACCTCGTAAAAGGGTTTTGGACAGATTTCTTACGAGAAGTTCTCTTCTTCGGACAAGTCATTGTACTTCGGAAAATGTGGCTGTCGGAGAGAGTGGCTACCTGATTTATATTGAATACAATCGCATGAGAGGATACATATTTATAGGGTAATGTAGCATACTAAATTTGTGAAAGTATGTCCAACATAATCATGTGAGATCTAAACGGAAGATACATCATTAAATATCATGGATTTATTTGATTCTTTCAAGATCTTCGAAAGATATTTTAAGAACAGATATCAATGATGGTAACACGTCCATGATCTTAAATAATATAAGATTGAGAACACAACAGTTTATCTGTTTATGAATATTTTCTCCCAAAAAAATGGAAAATGTACATTAATTTTTTCTCATATGAATAACCTTGAAAAAACTAAAGCTTATCTTAACATATTTATGTCATCTTTCCTCATATAAAAAAAGGTGCGATATCTATTTCCAAAATTGGTTTTCACTTTCTTACCCAAACAAAAAAAAAAATTCTTATATGGACATGCATCAACGTCAAAATGAGGATTATAATATTAACTTCATGTAAATACTTCTTAAAATAATCTTTTTGATTGATTTTTCATTATTTATGTTCCTGGATCTTGAATTTATTGATAATATTCGTGATATTTAAATAAATTAATTAATTTAATTATCATTGTATTTATTAAATAAAGTTATGAAAGTTGTAATGATTATGTAATTTTTGAAAAGAAATAAACTTCAAAAAAATATTAACAAATTTAATATAATTTCTTTCAAATATGTTTTTCAAGGTATGATGTATAATAGACTTTTAAAAGTAAGATCAATAGTATATATGGAAAACCTTTAACCATAATAATGATTTTTCAGCATACTGGAAACAAGGAAAAAAATCCCCAAATTAATTCATGGGTAATTTTAGTCGATTTGTACCCAGCTTTTTGGCAACCAAAACTCCAAAAGGGAGCCGAAGTTTCCATATTGACGTTATATATTTGATAAAAATGAATCATTTATTTCAATTATTTCAACCAACATCTTTGAATTTCCACAAAAATCACACATGAGCTGTCCAATCCATCTCAGTAGATGGATCTCAAACATTTCTTTGTGTCACGTAGATTTTGGCCATAATGTTGCATACAAACTCTGAGCAAATGACAAATTACCCCTTTCAGTCAATGAATATACATTACTCTCATATAATTTTAAAATAAACATATTACCCCCCTCGTAATCATAAATTAGTGCGCGCTAGCCCTTGTCAAGTTTTTTATGTATTTGTAACTTGTAATTTGGCAAATTCTATTTAAATATTTATTTTTTATATAATATAAAGTTCGTTTAATATTATAGCATTTTTTGCAATATAAAGTGAAAACAATAAAAATGATTTTTTTAGAGGAAATTGTTAAAAAAACAAAAAAAGGACCCACTCGTCTCATTCTCAACTTTTGAAAAAAGAAAAATACAATGCAATAAGCATTCTACACTTGTACACCATTAGAGTCTTAAAGTTAAAAATATTTTTGTAACAAATATATTATGTGAGGCTTAAATTGTGGACGTGTTTAACGGTCTCTAGAACATGCTAGATAGACGACATTTCTAAGGATAAAAACTATTGTAAATGGAGACAGTTAGAGATCTCAATTGGTATTTTATTTCTTGTGACTCTTTCTCAGTTACTCATTTACACAATATTCCTATGTGATAAATTTTAAATGAGTTTAAAGTCACAAGGAGTGAAATAATATTTTTTTGTAAAAAGTAAATAAGATATTCAACGGTATTGTAAATGGAAAGGCAATACATGAATTAGATATTTTGTACATCCGTGTAAAACTAAAGAGAACGTACCTTGAGAGATATATTTTTTCCAATTCCATCCATTCCAACTATCTTCTCTGACTCCATTGTCACCCTTATCATCAGCTCGTTGCATCCTCAACCTCTTCATTATTACAGAATTGCTTAGTGCTTGATAAATTACGACTTATCATTATTTACCGGATAGATCCTCCATCCAGCAATGCCAGAGGCCTTACCAACTATTTCACTCTGGGTTTTTTTTCTGCCCCGTAATCAAGTTTAATTGAGTTTCAACTGACAATTTTGAGATCTATGAATACTTTAGACGAGGTTTACAAGTTAACAAACTGAAATAACGAGGAATAACGTCGTTAATATTGAGATCAAGATTCAAAATAGAGATTTCTGGTGATGCAACAAAGGAATAGTTTTAGATTGATTGCGCAAGAAGAAGAAAAAAACTAATGATTGAAAGGGTTTTACAATGATGTTGAAGAAAATGAGGAAGATCCACTGCATGTGATGGTAGCGAGTAACCTATAATTGATGGCGGCGTAACCTAAAGCTATAATGGACCTAGGGTTTAGGCGAAAAAAGATAACAACAATTAAAATATCTAAAGACGCAAAAGTAATGTACTATTTTCTTGGGTCATTGCACCTCAATATATACTAGAACATAGTGAAGAATTTACAAAAACACCCTAACTACTTTTGACAATTGTACCCCTAACTTACCAAACATTTCTTCGCCTCTTAAATATGCTTGCGTGTAAAGTAGCGATAATTACATGGATGTGAGTGTAAGATAAGAGAGACACGCATTCATCCATATCCTGACACACGAAAGAGTGAAACTATCACGACAAAAATAGAACAAAATCCCTGATTTATAATGTGATAGATAGAATGAAAATAGAGCATACAATATCATAGATTTATTTGTTTCATGTAAGATCGTAATGTCTTTCAAATAATGATATCTCAATTAATATTTTACCTTTTACGATTTAATGTAGTCGTATATGTACTTAAAAAAAGATATATACATTAAGGTTAATTTAATATAATAAATTGGTAACAGTATTTACAACATAATTATGTGATATATTAATGTAAGACACGAAACCCCTTATTTTGAAGAAAAACGTAATAAATTGAGACATGCACGAAAACCTCCATATCTCTCGGTGCTTCGTTTTTGGACCATAATATATCAAATCGAACGTCTTCCTGTTTTCTACAGTAAAATTTCAAAGTGTATTTTACACTTAGTGGGCCGAGTCCAAAACAAGTCGTTTAGTGCGTTTGTGCAAGCAATCTATCATGTTGCGCAAATTTTATAATTTCCTTTTTATTAAGAATTTGTTTCCTTTTGGTTTTAGTCTATGTTTCCTAGTTTGAGTCTAGTTCCTTTTTGTTTAGGTTTATTGAGCTATATATAGCTCTTTTTCATTACTTAATTATAATTCAGACTTTTATTATCTTTTGAATTATTCAATAAAATCAGAATTTTATTCCAAATCCTGGTGGATTTCAGAATCTTTCTTCGTTAATATGCTGGTATTTTTGAATAATCACGCTTCCGTTCTGTGTCATATACAAAGTGAAAATATAGTGCAAAACATCATGGATTTATTTGATTCAATCGAAATTTTTGAAAGATTTTCTAAGTCCGTTCTGTGTCATATATAAAGTGAAAATATAGTTCAAGACATCATGGATTTATTTGATTCAATCGAAATTTTTGAAAGATTTTCTAAGAGCAAAGATCAAGTCTATAAGTTTCGTATTTGAAATATGTTTTGAATGTTGACCCACACCTTGTTGGTATGACATTCACATTTTTAATGAACACGTTTATTTTTTTACATATCTATTCAGTTCTTTTTATTCGATTCTTGCAGTATAAAATCTCTGAGACAATAAATACGTAACATCGAAATCCAAGATCAAAATGATAGGGTTGTAGTCGTCGTTTCACTTCTAACCGCTATCATTGTATACGTAAATGTGGTTTTCTTCTATAATAGATGATCTTGTCAACCTATGAAGTTGTACTACTTATTGACGCGTACTACTTGGCACTCTAGGGTGCAAGAAATGCCGCATTGTGGTATAAATCGATTAAATTCACGACCATGCCCTGGGTTTAGGCACTCTTGTGTACAACCAACACCGTATAGGTATTTATGTGACTAAATTCACAACCATGTGTTAGCTTTAGGCAAAGTACTTGGGTTAACCAAACGCCACATCATGGTATTACGTGACTAATGTCACAAGAATATTTTGGGTTTATGTACTCTAGGGTGCATAAACCCTAGAATCAGAAATGTAAAACTCCATTTTTCCTAATTCACTTTTGTATTTATCTCCTTGAAAATAACAATAAAAAAACCATAATAATGTCTTATATTTCATAAATTAAAATTTTAAAAATCAGATTTTGAGAAAGAGGAAAAAACATAGAATTTGTATTAACTAAATCACAGAAGTAAAATACTTTATATTTATAATTTATATTTTAAAACTTTGATTTCTTCTTCTCTCCCCCCGCCACCCCTACCCCCACCACCGCCGCCACCCCTCCTGATACAAATCAAAATACGAATTAATATGTATTTATCGAATTACGGAAAGATACAAAGAACCTTTGAGTCGTGCCTAAACTCTTAATGAAAGATACAACACTTCTTCGAGTCAAGTGTAAAACTCCATAGAAAAACTATTCCATAATCTGCTTAATGAATCTAATACATAATAAATTCCAGCTTATATTGTTGCTCAAAACTTAAATAAGGAAAATGGATAAAAACATGCAAAAGAAGGTAACATAATCATGCTGCTCAAAACTAGAAATATAGAAAGAAAATAAAATATGACAATGAAGTAACATAAGCTACTGGCAATCTGTGACGACCGCGGCCCACGAGCCATGCTCCGGTCCGAGTTGGTTCGGTGGTGATCAGTCACTTTACCCAACTCAGACTAAAGCGCAACTCATAGGAAGGGGTCTCACTTGTTCAGGATCAAAACCATACACATTTTATAAAATATATTTTGATATATATATACAACGGAAGTCTTGTATTACAAACAATGTGACTATTTTAATAGTTATGCACTAGTGACAAAACACGAATATTCCAAAATACAGGCTTGAACAATTACTCACTTGATCCATGCTGCCATGTTGATTTTATCCTGAGGAATGGACAAAAGAAACGAGGAATAAGTCTTTAATGACTTAGTGAGATTCATATAAAAGAACTGGCAATGCAAGAATTTACTGTGATTTAATGGATACATTTCGAGGAGTGATCTTACCGGTAGAAACAGTTCAACTAGACAATTTGATGTAGCAATGGTACTGGAATTTTCATAGCATAGTTAATGAACTTGTGCTTAACAATAAACAAATCCAACCTTATGACCTATAATATTCTACCTTATACCTCCCGACGAGGAGCGACCTCGCAAACAATCAAGAGACATGCTCGAGTACATGTCGATCCAGCACGCGGGTTACAGCCAACTCCTGACTGCAAGCGGCGCCTAGATAGATGGGTATCAACCAAAATTACTTAAACCGACAGTCCTTACTGCCCGGCAGTAACTCGACTCAATCCCAGGGCCCAACTTCCCAAAGGCGTCCCAATGGGTATAACAAATAAACAATCAAGCTAGTAAACCGGATAATATCCGTTGCTCCTTGAGCTATATGTCCCGAACATAGTTCGTTGCTCTTTGCACAATTCAAGAACCAGCAGATGAGATTACAATATTGGAGAGTTATTATGATTGTGAATAGATATGATAAATAATAAATGATTGGATGTGATTTAGCGATGAGTAAGAAAATCATGTTATAAGATGAGATGCCAAACATGATTATGATGGAATATAGGTTGTTCGAGGTTTGGTAATGGAATAGTGACTTTTCTGTCCAAGTTCCTCAGGGCCGGATGCCAAACGGGGCTAGAACAAATCAGAAATAGAACCTCACCTTAACTCGTACGGAGAACTTTGATGCCGTTGATTAGTTCGTCAAACCTTTAACAAATTTAACTAATATTAATCAACTGAATTTATAATTCACCACAATAAATATTAGTACTTTTCTCCAATCCTCATGTTGATGAAATTGAGAACGTTCTGGTTAAGAATGCTAGTTACAATGTAAATATTAGTAAATTACACATAAGCTTAATTTATGTTATTACTCTAAACATGAAACTCTTAGATGATGAATTGACAAACGTAAGGTTAAGTTAAATATCAATTAATAACCTTATTAATATCTCAAAAGTATCTTAAACAACCATATGTTCAAGCTTATGACTGTGAGTATTCACGTTAGAGTCATTTCGATGACAAGTTACGGTAATAAGTAAAATTTGATTAACTATCCAATTTGATGCATAATAAATCTTCAAAATATATTACTTAACTGATTTATGGAAAAATCGTTCTTTAAGTCTCTAGTACATCCAAAAATTCCAAGAATCATGACACCAAACAAATAACTTATGAAGAAATCCATTAAATTGTATAACTTAGTTAATATTATTTTGTTCCAAGATTATCTTAATTTACATAACATTGTATTCATAACTTTTAAAAATATTAATACGTAAACCTAAAAAGGTAAATGATCAAAGAATGTTTAAGTTACTATATATAATCATATAAGAGGATTAAACCTCAAACGTATATATGATAATCTTATTAAACTTATGTAAGGATATGTTAAACATGATAAATATACTATTTATATACTATTGAAAAATCTCAAAAATATTAATTCGTGAATACAAATCATATTAAAGTGATTCTAATGATTGTTATATCTTATAAGGTTCATGTGTGAGTGATCAATCATGGAATTATGATGATTATTTCAATCGTAAAATAAGCTGAAAAATCGTCGTAGTTTCGAGTTTACCTTTGATCGGATATCAAATGAAGTTTGTTTCCAAATATGTTTTGGTAAATGATCCCTAACATCACTAGGAACATGTGTACCCTAATGGGAAGGAAAATACAAAGGTTTGCTATGCTAAATAATTCTTGAAAACACTTATTTTTGGCTTTTCAGACAGCAGTCTACTGTTTAAGAATTTCGACCTTCTAAATCACATTATTTGAAAAAAAATTCTTCATATGAAAGTTAGAGGACATCATGAGGAAAATTCGGCCGTTGGCCTTGCTCAAAAAGGATTTTTCTAAAATTAGTTATGATTTTTCTAAGGTGCAGGGCCGAATGGATAATTTCTGCTTTTTGGGGTATTTTTGGGTAGAAAATGATGAAATAAGAACTTGGGATGATTTTTTCTTGAAAGTAGACTCACTAACTTAGAGATTCATGGGAAGAAAGAAGGAAAAAACGAAATGATTTTGGGTGTGAAAATTGTTGGAAGAAATGCTAGTATTTATAGGCAAAAATTATGTTAAAATATCTTAATTAAGGTCCCACTTTAATTATTTTATATTAAATTACAAAAATTTGAATTTAATCATACTCAAATGATGTCATGGCTTACCTCATCAAAAATATGTCATTGCTTACATCATCAATTGGTTAATTGCATATCAAGTCCCTCAATTATTTATAATTAAAATTCAAATAAGTAAAATTAGATTTCTTTGTAATTTTTCTAGGTAATTCAATCATCTTTGTCAAGATTTGAATTTAAAATATATGCTTTAGGATTAGAGACCTATAAAAATAATAAAAGATTATCTTTTAAGTTTAGGGACTAAAATGCAACTTTTTCTAAACATTTAGGGTCAAAACTAGAAATTTTCAAAAGTTCAAGGACTAAAGTATAAATTTATTTTCTTCCTAGTTTTTGGGGCGTTACAATCCCCCCTCCTTAAAGGAATCTGGTCCCCAGATTCTTACTGGAATTGTTGTGAAGATAAAGGATTACGATTTCACCTTCGAATTGTTAGTCTTGTGTCCCCTACAAACTTATAAACCAAAGCAAGCCAGCCCGGAAAGAAATAAATGAATTCCAAAGATCTTAGGCAAATCCAAAGAGTTCATTAACTAGATCGGATAGTCAATCTATAATCTAAAGTGAATATCTCTTTGTAATTGACACCTAAAAATCCATTTTTTTTTTTTTTGAACAAGACTAATGTATCCCAAAAGAGAAGTATTTTTAACCGTTATCTCGATTAATTTTATCCTTAAGGACTAACACTTAACACCATAGGAAGTCGTAAATCCATTTTCTCGGAAGAAGAAAATTAAACTCTTATGATTCTTGTCTAATAATAACCGAGAGTTTAGTAGTTGTTTTTTTTTTTTTTTTTTTTTTTACGTTTCACCCAAGATAACAACTATATAGGTAAAAGAAGACTACTCAAATAAATGTCTTATTATCCAAGATGCAATAATTCAATTGAACTTACATAATAGTAGTAAACTCATACCAAGAGCAAGAATTAGAAAAGGTATTGCGAATCCTAAAAATACAATAGCAAATTCAAATGATGTTTCTTCATCATTTAGAAGAAAAATAAAAATAAAAATAACAAAAATTACAACAAGAATTATTTGAACCAAATGATCCATTTTTGGTAGAGAGAAGATAGATGAAGATGAGTGTGTGTTTTGTAGTATAAAAATGATGTATTTATAGAAGGAGGTAAGGCTATTATAGCCGTTTATAACCGTTGGGTTTTTATTTTTTTTATTTTTTGTTTTTTTAATGATTTGAATGGTATGATGATTGGGACGAAAATTTAAGATTAGAAGTATGTGACTTGTTTGTGAAAAATATGTTAGTTAAAAAAAACTTAACTAACGATCATAATATAGAGCAATTAGAAAAATCTTTAATATTCTTATAATTTTGAGCACCAAAAATTGTAATCCATTTTTTTTTTGTCGATAAATCATGTTAATTAATATTTTATTTAAATAACTACCACAAAGAACACGAGCAATTTAATTGTAACATAACATAGAAGTTTTTGTGATTTATTATTATTGTTGATAGTATTATTATTTTGAAATTTTTATATTCAAATGAATAAACATGGATATCTAGACAAAACACATGAGGAAAATAAGGTAACATAACTTTTCCTTATAAGTGCATGCACGTATTTTAAGAATTATGCAAATATTTAGTTTTCAGTACAAATAAAACTTAGACGGTCTTATCTATATATACATATATTATCTTTAATAGGCACAAATAATAGATGATGGGGTACAATGATATGAATGCGTTTTCTTAGATTGGTAAATGTCATATCATAAAAGATGGATTGTAGGAGAAACTATTCATAAATGATGGATTGTTGGAAACGCTATTTAATTCATTATTATTTTTGAAGATGTTGTATTATTATTGTTTCAAAAGCTTCCTCGGTACGCCTACTATGTTTTCTTATAAATAGCGGTTTTATGAAGTCGAAGTTCACACATTATACATACCACATTATCAGGGAGAAAAAAAAATTGAGATGGAAAAATCTTCAATTCGAGAAATAAAATCCATTTGTGTCTTTTGTGGGTCTAGTTTCGGAAAGGATAAAGAGTTTCTAGAGGTAGCAAGTAGTCTGGGAAACACAATGGCAAAGAGAAACATAAAGCTAGTCTACGGAGGAGGAAGTTTAGGGCTAATGGAGTGTATAGCAAAAAGCGCATTTTCTATAGGTGGTAAAGTGTACCTAGCATGCACGAAAGAATAGCGACTATGTTGTATAATTCTGATGCATTTATAGCATTACTTGGGGGCTTAGGAACACTAGAAGAGATTTCTTGCATAGCTTCATGGGCTCAATTAAACATGCATCAGAAACCTATAGGGTTGTATAATGTGAATGGTTTCTACGACAGGTTGTTGTCTTTTCTAGATCATTGTGTGGAGCAGGAGTTTATGAAGCCGTCGGCTCGTGAAATTTTCATCTCTGCACATACTGCAAATGAATTGATTGACAAACTTAAAGCATATGTACCAAAAGTAGATCCTATTTTGTCACAAATTCAATGGCAGACAAGTAGTGACAATAGTCGTGGTAAGAAACGTGTTTTAGATGTAGATACGACACTCGGATTGTAACTCTTTTATGTTGATCAGTGTTTGATGTAAAATATATGTTTAATCTATATGAATATTTTAGTGAAAACATATTTTAGTGATTAAAGTTTGTCCAAATTTTTTTTTTTAACCAATGGCTCTGATGCCATACTGTGACGACCGCGGCCCACGAGCCATGCTCCGGTCCGAGTTGGTTCGGTGGTGATCAGTCACTTTACCCAACTCAGACTAAAGCGCAACTCATAGGAAGGGGTCTCACTTGTTCAGGATCAAAACCATACACATTTTATAAAATATATTTTGATATATATATACAACGGAAGTCTTGTATTACAAACAATGTGACTATTTTAATAGTTATGCACTAGTGACAAAACACGAATATTCCAAAATACAGGCTTGAACAATTACTCACTTGATCCATGCTGCCATGTTGATTTTATCCTGAGGAATGGACAAAAGAAACGAGGAATAAGTCTTTAATGACTTAGTGAGATTCATATAAAAGAACTGGCAATGCAAGAATTTACTGTGATTTAATGGATACATTTCGAGGAGTGATCTTACCGGTAGAAACAGTTCAACTAGACAATTTGATGTAGCAATGGTACTGGAATTTTCATAGCATAGTTAATGAACTTGTGCTTAACAATAAACAAATCCAACCTTATGACCTATAATATTCTACCTTATACCTCCCGACGAGGAGCGACCTCGCAAACAATCAAGAGACATGCTCGAGTACATGTCGATCCAGCACGCGGGTTACAGCCAACTCCTGACTGCAAGCGGCGCCTAGATAGATGGGTATCAACCAAAATTACTTAAACCGACAGTCCTTACTGCCCGGCAGTAACTCGACTCAATCCCAGGGCCCAACTTCCCAAAGGCGTCCCAATGGGTATAACAAATAAACAATCAAGCTAGTAAACCGGATAATATCCGTTGCTCCTTGAGCTATATGTCCCGAACATAGTTCGTTGCTCTTTGCACAATTCAAGAACCAGCAGATGAGATTACAATATTGGAGAGTTATTATGATTGTGAATAGATATGATAAATAATAAATGATTGGATGTGATTTAGCGATGAGTAAGAAAATCATGTTATAAGATGAGATGCCAAACATGATTATGATGGAATATAGGTTGTTCGAGGTTTGGTAATGGAATAGTGACTTTTCTGTCCAAGTTCCTCAGGGCCGGATGCCAAACGGGGCTAGAACAAATCAGAAATAGAACCTCACCTTAACTCGTACGGAGAACTTTGATGCCGTTGATTAGTTCGTCAAACCTTTAACAAATTTAACTAATATTAATCAACTGAATTTATAATTCACCACAATAAATATTAGTACTTTTCTTCAACCCTCATGTTGATGAAATTGAGAACGTTCTGGTTAAGAATGCTAGTTACAATGTAAATATTAGTAAATTACACATAAGCTTAATTTATGTTATTACTCTAAACATGAAAATCTTAGATGATGAATTGACAAACGTAAGGTTAAGTTAAATATCAATTAATAACCTTATTAATATCTCAAAAGTATCTTAAACAACCATATGTTCAAGCTTATGACTGTGAGTATTCACGTTAGAGTCATTTCGATGACAAGTTACGGTAATAAGTAAAATTTGATTAACTATCCAATTTGATGCATAATAAATCTTCAAAATATATTACTTAACTGATTTATGGAAAAATCGTTCTTTAAGTCTCTAGTACATCCAAAAATTCCAAGAATCATGACACCAAACAAATAACTTATGAAGAAATCCATTAAATTGTATAACTTAGTTAATATTATTTTTTTCCAAGATTATCTTAATTTACATAACATTGTATTCATAACTTTTAAAAATATTAATACGTAAACCTAAAAAGGTAAATGATCAAAGAATGTTTAAGTTACTATATATAATCATATAAGAGGATTAAACCTCAAACGTATATATGATAATCTTATTAAACTTATGTAAGGATATGTTAAACATGATAAATATACTATTTATATACTATTGAAAAATCTCAAAAATATTAATTCGTGAATACAAATCATATTAAAGTGATTCTAATGATTGTTATATCTTATAAGGTTCATGTGTGAGTGATCAATCATGGAATTATGATGATTATTTCAATCGTAAAATAAGCTGAAAAATCGTCGTAGTTTCGAGTTTACCTTTGATCGGATATCAAATGAAGTTTGTTTCCAAATATGTTTTGGTAAATGATCCCTAACATCACTAGGAACATGTGTACCCTAATGGGGAGGAAAATCCAAAGGTTTGCTATGCTAAATAATTCTTGAAAACACCTATCGGATATTCAGCTTCTGTCTTGTCAAGGTCTCTTTCATACATCCTCATCAGTTTCTTCAGTCCATCAATCTCCAGCCTCTGAGCTTCATTCTTCTTGGTGAGTTTCTGATTTTCTTTCAGAAGATTATGAAAAGTAGACTTCAAGTCTTCAATGATTTCCTCCTGGTACATTTCACCTTCAAAGTAATACTCTTCATCTAGATCAACTGAGCCATGAAAACATTCAAAGTTAGATTCATCATTATCAGACAAAGAATTGAGATCAATATGGGTATCATATTCAGTCCAATTCCCAAAGAAAGTCTCTTGTTCTGATGTTGAGTCCTGGATGTTGGAGCAACATTAGGACCCGTGGCAGTTATGGAGATCTTCTTCTGTCCAGTTGACATGAGTAAATAGCGCAGCTGTATGAATCTCTTCAAAGCTTTCTTCAGTATCAGCACTTGATCCAGAGTTATAATCCTCTTCATTGAAATCATCTACACAAACCCAATGAGACTTTCCCTTCTTGCGGAGGGTGTTAGCACATTCAACAACAATATGACCATAACCTTTACATTCATAACATTGAGTAGTTTTCAACTTTTCAATTTCTTCAGGACTAGATTTTGTTGCCATATATTTAACAAATTTGGGAGGCAATTTTCTAAAACCAGTGGAAGTATTGCTAGGTTGTTTCCCTTTGGATTTATCTTTAAAGTTCAACCTACTGAGTTTCTTGCTAATATTTCCATAGTTAGAAGAAATAATTTCATCCTCATCTTCACTCTCATGGTAATTTGTTCCTAACAAAGCAATAGCTTGTTGTTTGGTAGTCCTAGCAGGAAACTCTAGCTCAAATTCTCTAAGAGTGTTTAACAAGGATTGAAATTCCATGTTGGCAATATCTCTTGTCTCTCCCATGGCAATTCTCTTGAGAGCAAATCTAGGTGACAAAGATCTAAAAGCTTTATAAACCATAGTTTGATTTGAAACAGGAAATCCTAGATTTTCACATTGATTTGTAATGTCAAGGATTTTCTCAAAATAACTATCTATACTCTCTTCATCACCCATCTCAAGTTTTTCAAAAGCTTTAAGCAATTGTCTATGTTTAGAGTTTCTAACTACTATATCTCCTTCACAATGAAGTTCAAGGATATCCCAAGCTGATTTAGGTGTGTTGCAGTTCTGAATTAACTTAAACATCTGATTGGTAACATAACTAAAAATAGCATTAAGAGCTTTCTCATTATAGTTATACAGTGTTACCTCGTTTGCTGTCCATTGTGACTTCGGTTTTGGTACAATATCTGCATCTCGGTCGTTCTCAATCTTTGGGACAGAATATCCATCAAGAACGGCATCACATGCTTTCATGTCAATGGATTTGATGTGAACTCTGAGCCTGGTCTTCCAGTAAGCATAATTGATGGATCCTTCTAAGACTGGGAGTCTGCCAGAATTGGGATTGATGTTGTCCATCGCGTTGTATCACCTCCAAACACCAGTGAAATCGGTGCTTGGCTCTGACGCCAATTGAAATTGTTGGATCGGGATTGATACAACTTTTCCAAAGTTTCAGAGCTCAAGTTAAGCTGGCGTTGCCTTAACTTGATCTCAAACAATCTTCTTGATAGAGTATAATATGCAGCGGAAGTTAAAGAACACAAGAAGATAAATTTTCAATGGTTTATTATAAATAATCAACCATCTAGCCTTACGGCAAAATAACCACGCAGGTTTTACCAAAGATGTTCCTCACCACAAAATCACTCTCGCTCTTTTGTAGATTGGACTCAGCAAAGCAGACAAGAATTTTCTCCTTAAATCTAATCCTAGACTTAACTCGAAAACTCACAAACTTTGCAAAACAAGAAACATAGCAACAATGCTTAAGATATAATCTCTACGGATTTATAAGCTCTATTGTTTCTCTATGTAACTTGATGTACTTCACATCTTATATATAGGTTTCTTCAAACTTGATCTCCAAGGTGTGTTGTACACAGTTTTGGTAACTTATGTTGTTTCCTTGTTGAACTCTACTTTCCTTCTTGAACTCGATCTCCTTCTTGAATAATAGTTTCCTTTATTAGATTGAGTTCTAATAAGGAAATACTCCTTCTTCAATTCAGAGTTGATCTTGGAAAGATTCCTAGTTGCACTTGAACTCCAAAACTTTCAATCTTTGAAACCGTGTTGACTTGACCGATCTCCTCCTCTTGAATTATGGAAACTTCAACTTAGGAAACTTGTAATGTTCTTCCTTATGATTAAGAGATGTTCCTGGACATAAACAAAGACAACTAAAATCGTGGAACTTGATTAATAGGTGAATAAAGGCAAAACTAAAATAAAGCAGTTAAAGACAGATTGACAGAATATATACTGGTTTCAATGTTGCCCTGTGAATGTTGGCTCAACATCCATCCAACATTTAAACCCGAATACTTTACTCATGTTCAGAATTTCAGAAACATGTTTTAGGTTAAGATTGCTCTCGGTTTTCAATGTTGTCCTATGGATGTTGGCACAACATCCATCTAACATTGATAACAGGACATGTTTCAGATTAAGACTTGTTCTCGGGTTTCAATGCTGTCCTCTGGATGTTGACACAACATTCATCCAACATTGATAACAGAACATCTTACACTTTCAATTTTTAACTAAAGTCCAGATGTGCAATCGACAGAAACAGAGTAAACGAGTTTTCCTATATATAACAAATATATATATATATATATATGCTAAAAGTACTGAATAAAACTCACCGTGCTGTCAAATTGCGCTTTGGTTGCACCACATTTGAGTGCAATAGCAATACCCTGCAAAAAAGGATCAGAGAAATAACTATGATTCTCACTTGATACTTGCATAACCTCACTACACAAGGCTCCACTTCCCGGTGTACAAACTAAGAAGAGGATGAAACAGAATACCTATATGATCTCGGGGGCATCAGGTCCACACATGGATGCTCCAAGAACTTTATCACTCTCCGCATCGACAACAAGCTTCATCATTGTTTTCTCTTGCCGCCTATACCAAAAGGTAATCACTAAGAGACATTGTATGTATTAAAATCATCATTAGCTATATTATTATCGTACCCAGAAATGCTGTTCTTCATTGGATTGAACGTTGATGTAAATACCAGAATATCGTTAGTGGAATTCTCTAAGGCTTGTTCCTCACTGAGACCAACTACAGAGAGCGGCGGTATGCTGTGGAAGTAACAAAAATGAATGTCGTCACCATTTTAGTGTTATATCATCACAGGATCATGGAATGATTTAACGTGCTAGAAGTGTGCAACTATAGTAAGATAATAGGGAAATATGACCGCGACTAGCTATGTTGTTGCGATCATCAATCATTGAAAATGTACATTTTTTGACAATACGAATATCACAGAGTAGATAAAGACATGATCAAACAAAAACAAAATTACTACACCAAATAGATTATAGAACAGTGATGAAAAGGGTAGAAGGCAGTGCAAGGGAAGCCAAGGAGCATTCATGAATGGCAATACGTATGAAAGTCACCCGCAAGTATGTCACAAAATTGGGAAACATTAAAACTTCAATTTGCAAAATTTGCCGAGAAAAAGATAGTTTTACCAGAACACTGCACAAGGAACATGGTCATAATCAGGTTTAGTTCGCTGTCCACCAAACACGGTTTTCTGCAGAAACATTAGCGAAAAAAGAACTTAAAAACAAGTGTGGCAATAATTGAAAAGAATTATAGAACTCAATAAGAAAATATAACAGAACATACAGCAAAACAGGTTCCTTCCATTAAGGCAACGGGAGTAAGATTCACTCGGTCTGTAACGTCACCAATAGCAAATATGCTTGGTATATTGGTCTGACCATAGTCATCAACCTGGGAGCAGAAAATATACAGTGAGCATATCATATCTACTATGTCAACGTAAAATAATAGCTGCAATCTCAGTCATTGACTTGAGCATTTTTAACATAGCAATACAAATAGAAAAGAGATACAGATTCAAGTAAGTCAAACTCACCTTCACAGCTCCACTATTTTTAACCACTTCAACGCCTACAGATTCCAGATTCAACCGTTTTGTATTGGGGGCCCTACCTGCAATCCACGAGAAGACGACAGTCAGTGACCGCCCCACCACAGATGAAGTGAAATGCGAAAAAATTAAAAAGATGGTCGAACACCTATATATTTCTAGACACGTGCTCAACCCACAGTAAAAACATAGTAATACAACTTATCAAACTTTGTAGTGATCACTTTCATGAAATTAATATACAGAGGTTTGACATTACCAGTGGCAAAGAGTACAACATCAGCCACAATTTCTTTCCCACTATCTGTTCGAACTTTTATTCCATCCTCCGTTTTCACCAGCTGCAACAAAACCACATAGTATTTGAGATACGTGGACGTGTCATTATCATCAAAATGACATAAAGGAAATAGGAAGATTCATTGCAATGGGGAGCAACAAAACATCTTCTCGAGGTTCATTTGCGCATTTCTTTTGTCCTTTTTTCATGTACTTTAATCCTTTATAAAAGAGAGAAATAAATAGAACCTCAGTTAAGTTTGTTTGAGGATGGATATTAATACCCCTGCCTTCCAGGTTTTTTGCAACCACCGATCGCATTTCGTCATCAAAACCTCTGCAATAAGATTTAAAGGGCAAATGGCATTAGACACGGCATTAATGGCAAAACCATTGTTCAAAGAAGCATATTCCTTTATCAGAAAGTCCACACAAAAAATGCCCGCATAAGTTTTAAGCACCATAATCTCATCACTTTCTTTTATTGTAGCTGTTTTACTGCAAGCTTCTCGATCTATTTTATCACCTCTGGCCAAGACACCTTTAGTGTTTCACGGAGAAGCTATACCATGACCCATATGATTGCTATGGATTTTTCAATCTTCTTCGAGTGAAATTAGCATCAAACATTTTTTAAGTGTGTGTAAACGTGCATAAAAACCAAAGCTTCATCCAAAAACGGGGAAGATGGAAATGATAACAGTGGAAATAACCAGAGCATAATGACCTTAAGGGAAGTTCTTTTCTGAAGAACAGATCCACCCTGGCACCCATTCCTCGCCATATTGAAGCAAACTCAACAGCAATGTACCTAATTTGCAGAAGACATTACAACTTTTAACTGACTATAAACAAACGCGGCCTATATATGTTCTGTTTTGACAGCCGGAATTCAGTTTAGTCAAGATTGAAAGGAGAGATAGATCAATTGCAAGAAAACGTAAGATGATCTCTATACACAAGCACCTGGCCTGCTATAGCTGGACACTGAGCCCGACCCCGACCACCAGTTATTTTCTTTGCTATAGATAACATTTAACTCAGTAATTTTCTTTGTCATTTGGTCATGCTAACATGAAAAGTTATATACCAAGACTCCAAGAGTAATTATTTCCGATCCTTCAAACTACTGTGATAATAGATTAACAAGTAATTACTATTCGTCTTTTAAGTATTCACTATTTGAAGTTGAGATTTCCTATGACGGTGACCGCTTCTATGTTTTGCATCTAATTAAGAACTTCTTTCAAGCAACTAAGTAATCATGAGCAACGACTCGTTTTAACATTTTAAATTTTAATAGTGTTATCGTCACGAGTGTAAGTTAGAGACCAATGTAATCACAAGCGAGCAACTATCACAATTAAAAACATAATATAATGCTAAATGTTAATCTGTATATAAAGTATAATATCATCAAAATCTGAAGGCAAAGTTAGGGTGGAAGTATATATTATTAATGACTCTATTCTAAGAATAGAGATATATATTCATTCGTAAAAAGCATTATGCCAGAAAAGTTTTTGTTCTCCCAAGGTTGTTCCCTTTTACATTTACGAATTCATGTAGCATTTTTAACGAGTGCGATGCCTATGTTACGTTGATAAACTCAATTCACAAGGAGCACAAAACCAAAATGCAATACAAATGTAGCACCAATTCATCAGTGCAATTGTGTTTTGTGACAAGAAGCTGCAATTGTGTTTTGTGACAAGAAGCTGATAGGAAAAATATAGTTAAACCAAACATGAAATTCATTGTTGATGCCAAATGTAGTCCTCGAAAAGAAAATATGCAGGCTTAGAGCCCACCAAGCATGAGTACTGAGCTAAAGAAAGTCCATAAAACATGTCAAAATGGAAATCAGCCGCCTCCAGGTTGCTCCATCATAGCATCGATGATATCTCCATCCTCTACACCAAGTTGTGGACCAGAATTAAGTTAGTATCAAAGAATGGGCGAGATCGAGTACGTGGAAATATTATAAATATTTAAAGATTAATTTCTTCTACAAGTAATATATTTTCTACAACATAGAATGTGAGTTGATTTAAACATAATACCTTCGCAGGAGTATCTGTGGGTAGGACTCGTCGACCATTGTACAAAAATCTTACAGTACACGTACTCAAAATTCTTCTCTTTACAATATTCCATGAATAGAGTTCGGAATTTTGTTTCCACCACCTTATCAAAAGGCAACAGATGACTCAGTCGACAACATGATCAAGGCATTAACATTGCCAGATCATGAACACATGCAAGGCAACTGATCAAGGAGCACATGCGCAGCAGAAAGAAGATCAAAAGCTTTATTCCTCTTGTCAGCTGATATAATAATTCTTATGATGGAAGAATGAGTTGTAAACCTTTACCTTTTGGTTATTATTAATGTCTATAAATGTACTGATTTAATGTAATGATGAATACACAGAAAACCTTCTTTTTCATCTTGTAATAACAGCTTTACAGTTAATTAGAATTCGATTGTGTATTCATTAAACAATAGATGAATCAATATGATGATCTATACACCGTTTAAAATGGTATCAGAGCAGTGTTTTGCATTGTCTCAAATATTACTTTCATAGCTTCCGCACATCAAACTATCAATTCCCATTCTTTTTCCTTCTATCATAAGCCACAATGACAAACTCCACTGACTCAAACTCCACAGCACAAGCATCCACAGATGCTCAAAACAATGCACAGAGCAATATCAACCAAAGAATGTATGATGATCCCTCAAATCCATTCTTTCTGCACCATGGAGAAAATCCAGGTCAATCACTTGTGAGTCGGAAACTCACATCACAGAATTATCACAAATGGAGTAGAGCCATGTATGTAGCTCTACTGGCCAAAAACAAAGTTGGATTTATAGATGGAACTCACCTGGAGCCCAGCATATCAGAACCAGACTATGGAAAATGGATGAGGTGCAACTACATGGTCCTAGGATGGATATCAGCTGGAATATCAGATGAACTAGGAGACTACACATTGTTCTCTGATAATGCATACAAGGTATGGCATGAAATTAAACGCAGATTCTCTAAATCCAGTAACAATCACATATTCATGTTAGAACATAAAATCATTGGAACAAAACAAGAGGGAAATGCACTTGTCATTTACTTTTCTAAACTGAAATCATTATGGGATGAAATCAGTCAATATGAAGAACCAAGTAGTTGTTCTAATGCAAACTGCAATGTGATGTCTATGCTGAATAAGAAGAATGAATGCAGAAAGGTTATGCAATTTTTGATGGGATTAGATGAAACTTATTCACTAGTAAGAAACCAAATTTTACTAAAGAATCCTCTGCCTACTCTAGATGATGTTCTCAGTCTAACACTTCAAGAAGAGGCAAATAGAGAGATGTCTGCTACTTTTAATTCTCCTATGGACACTGCAGCAATGAATGTGAAAGTGCAAGCTGCACCACAGATAGCTTCCATAAATGCAGGTTATCAGACCAATGGAGGTTATCAGAAACAACAAAAACCTTGGAACAAAACTGGAGGAATGAAGAACAGGCCTCCATGTGCTAAGTGTGGAAAAACAAACCACACCATTGACAACTGCTATGAGGTGTTTGGGTATCCTCCTAGTCACAGATATGCTAGATTCAAATCTGGATCTAATGGAAGCAATGGATACAATGGTAACATCAATTTCAATGGAAAGCAAACCTCAGGAAGTGTGAATCAACTGAGTCAAATGGGATCTAATGCAGGACAAAACATTCCCTTGTCACAGGAACAATTTCAGCATTTGTACAACATTTTTCAGAATAATGCTAACCTGACAAATCAGGTTAAGAATAATCCCATGATGACAAACAACTCAGGTAATTACTTGACCCTTAGTTGCTGTTATTCTAATCACACTCATATGATTGGGGGTAATACAATTGAGAAGACATGGATCCTGGACTCTGGAGCTACAGATCACATTGTCTGTAACCAAGCATTATTTTCTTCATGTGAACCTATTACTAATTCCTTTGTAAAGCTTCCTAATGGACTGACTGCACAAGTAACCATGATTGGCACTGTTAGAATTAGCAAGAACATAACCTTAAGTCAAGTTCTATATGTTCCCTCTTTCTCTTTCAATCTTGTCTCAGTGAGCAAGCTCATCTGGCAAATGAAATGCTTAATCCTCTTTTGGTCTGACTTGTGCATCTTTCAGGATATCAGCAGTTGGAGAACGATTGGGATGGCTAGAGAGATCAAGGGACTATACTGCATAGTGGAAGACAGAGAACCCTCTAAGCCAATCAGTATTCTTTCTCATATTAATTCTGTTCAATCTTCTTCCATTCTATGGCACAATAGATTGGGACATCCTTCTGTATCAAGACTATCTCTTCTTCATTCAATAAATGATGAATTTCCTCATAAATTTGACAACATTGTCTGTGATATCTGTCACTTTTCTAAACAGTCTAGAGTACCTTTCTCTCTGAATCCTAAAAGGAATGATAACATCTTTGATCTCATACATGTTGACATATGGGGACCTTATAGCACTGCTTCTATTAATGGCTCTCATAATTTCTTAACCATAGTAGATGATCATAGTCGTTTTACTTGGTTATATTTAATTAAAAGCAAAGGGCAAGCAAGAAAATTGATTGAAGAATTCTTTCAGTATGTATTCATACAATTCAATAAGCATATTAAAGCCCTCAGATCTGATTAGGGGCAAGAATTTAACATGCCTGAATTCTTTAAATCTAAAGGTGTTATACATCAACAAACCTGCACATATACCCCTCAACAAAATTCAGTAGCAGAAAGGAAACATAGACATCTTCTTAATGTTGCAAGATCACTCAGAATACAAGCTAATCTACCTTTGAACTTCTGGGGTGACTGTGTTTTAACAGCAGCCTATCTTATTAACAGAACTCCTACACCTCTACTTGATAATCATACTCCATACTATCTATTACACTCCAAGCAACCACAATACTCTCACCTCAGAACCTATGGCTGTCTTTGTTTTGCAACTTCTCTGCCCAAGCCACATAATAAACTTCTTCCCAGAGCTTCTAAGTGCATCTTTATAGGATATCCTGCTGATGTTAAAGGATACAAGCTTTTTGATCTCCATAATAAGCATGTATTTGTTTCCAGAGATGTTATCTTTCATGAACAAATATTTCCATTTCAATCTTCATCCACCACAGTGTCTAATCATACTCCATCACCCATTCCATCACCAGCTTCTATGGATTTCTTGTATTATCCTCCTACAGATAATGATCATATCCATTCATCAGAACCAACTCATATTCAGGAATCAGATCATCCCTCAACACTTTCTTCACCAAATCACTCACACAATCCTCTCACTCCTCAATCCTCAAATGAACATCAGTCTTCCTCCAGTACTGATGAATCACCTGATTCCATCCCTCCTGTTGCTGACATTGAAATGAGAAGGTCCACTAGGCTTAGAAAGGTTCCCTGTCATCTCCAAGACTATCAGTGTAAGCTCATTCAATCTAAGTCTTGTCTCATGGCTTCTACAACTGATGATATTCATCAAGGTACACATCATCCACTTAAGATTTGTTTTCACCACCTGTCTGATTCTCACAAAAGGTTCATATTATTTGTTGCCTCAACCATTGAACCAACCTCTTAAGATCAAGCAAAACTTGATCCTCTATGGAGGGATGATATGCAGGCTGAAATACAAGCTTTACATGAGAACAATACCTGGACTCTTACCTCTTTACCCCCTGGTAAAAATGCAATTGGATGCAAATGGGTATATAAGATCAAATATACTGCCACAGGTCAGGTAGAGAGATATAAGGCTAGATTAGTAGCCAAGGGATATAACCAACAAGAAGGGTGGGACTTCTTTGACACATTCTCTCCAGTAGCAAAAATATCAACAGTCAGGTGTCTCCTTGCTTTAGCAGCTGCTCAAAATTGGCTTCTTTTTCAATTGGATGTCAACAATGCTTTTCTATATGGAGACTTAGAAGAAGAGGTCTATATGTTACCACCTCCTGGTTTTGCTACTGAGGGGGAGAACAATTACTGTCTTCTTCACAAATCTCTATATGGACTTAAGCAGGCTTCAAGACAATGGAATAACAAGCTGACATCCATCATCACTAATCAAGGTTTCAAGCAATCTTCTGCAGATCACTCCTTATTCATAAAAAATTTCAATGGTTCAATCACTGTGCTTCTGGTATATGTAGATGACATCATTATTGGAGGAAATTGCAAACAAGACATTGATTCTCTGAAGGATTATCTAAAGCACCATTTCAAACTGAAAGACTTAGGTAATCTGAAATACTTCCTAGGCATTGAAGTTGCCAGAAATCAGAAAGGAATATCATTGAATCAGAGAAAGTATGCTCTTGAAATTATTAATGATTGTGGCCTACTGGGAGCCAAACCAGTTGGTACTCCTATTGAGCAAAATTTGAAATTATCTCACTCAGGGGGAGTTGATCTAAAGGACCCAACAAAGTACAGAAGACTGATAGGAAGACTGATATACTTGTCAGTCAGTAGACCTGATATCTCCTATGCAGTTCAAACATTGAGCCAGTACATGAGTGATCCAAAGAATCATCATATGGAAAGTGCTTTGAGAATAGCTAGATATCTGAAAAGAAGTCCAGGACAAGGCCTCTTCTTTCCTAGCAATAATACAGTCCATCTCAAAGCATACTCTGATGCAAATTGGGGTGCATGTGTAGATACCAGAAGGTCAGTGACAGGGTATTGTGTTTTCCTAGGAGATGCTTTGATATCTTGGAAATCTAAGAAGCAGGTAACAGTATCAAGATCTTCTGCTGAGGCAGAATATAGAGCACTAGCCACAGTTGTATGTGAAATAGTTTGGATGAGACAACTGCTGAAAGATCTTGGACATAACCATAACAAACCAAGTCTGATATATTGTGATAATCAGGCAGCAGTCCACATAGCAAACAATCCAGTGTTTCATGAGAGAACAAAACACATTGAAATAGATTGCCATGTGACCAGAGAGAAATTGACACAAGGAATAATCAAGTTATTTCATGTATCAACACAGGAGCAGTTAGCTGATATATTCACAAAAGCACTAGATAGACCAAGCTTTGATTCTATGGTAAGAAGGATAGGTGTTCATGATATGCACTGTCATGTTGAGGGGGAGTATCAAAAGGCAACAGATGACTCAGTCGACAACATGATCAAGGCATTAACATTGCCAGATCATGAACACATGCAAGGCAACTGATCAAGGAGCACATGCGCAGCAGAAAGAAGATCAAAAGCTTTATTCCTCTTGTCAGCTGATATAATAATTCTTATGATGGAAGAATGAGTTGTAAACCTTAACCTTTTGGTTGTTATTAATGTCTATAAATGTACTGATTTAATGTAATGATGAATACACAGAAAAGCTTCTTCTTCATCTTGTAATAACAGCTTTACAGTTAATTAGAATTCGATTGTGTATTCATTAAACAATAGATGAATCAATATGATGATCTATACACCATTTAAAACACCTATCCATCCTGTAATGTCATAAACGAATTAAAACATTGTATTGCAAGATGTTGTATGTGAAATATACCAATTCACTCTGGTACTGAGAAACTTTATTTTGATTATGTGGGTTAGAAACTTATATTTTGAAGCATAAAAGCATATAGTTAATCAAAAAGAATTGTACGTACATCGTATATCAAACACTACAAGAAAAAGGGGTCATTAGGGACCGCAAATTAGCGACCGCCAAGCGGTCGCTAGTCTTCAGCGACCGCATTGGTCAATAGCAACCGCTTAGCGGTCGCTATTGAGGTCATTAGGGACCGCAAAATAGCGACCGCTAAGCGGTCCCTAATGACCTCAATAGGGACCGCAATATAGCGACCGCTTGACGGTCGCCATACGTTTTGATAATAGGGACCGTCTGGGCGGTCCCTAATGTGGAATAATAGGGACTGCCCAGACGGTCCCTAATTTCTACAATAGGGACCGTTTGGCAGTCCCTATTGTTAATTTAGGGACCGCTTGGCAGTCCCTACTAATATTTATACATCAAAATTATGAATTTTTCGATGGTTCGAGGTGACTCGTTGTTCGAGGTGCCGCATAACAATAAGTACAACGACACATTGTATATCCAAACATTATACAAGGAGAACGGGCCGCTTTGAAGATTCTCCTACTATTTTGTACGACGAATGAAATAATGACAAATTAATTCGATCTACATATATACGTATAATTAATGAATACTTGATCTAATGATTATGCCTCATAATCGTATCTATGCTAACGTTTGTGAAGTAAATCATAAACACGGATAACAATTACAACTAACTAACGATAATTAATTAGTTGTACATTCGTGAAATATATCTTGAACGTTGATAACTCGATCAATCGCAATTAATCTATTACTTCACAACTAATCTACTATAAGGTTGGTTTTGCAATTATTTATTACTTCAATTTATATATTACAATGAGTTTGGTTGCTTACAATCACAAACACAACAACATCAATCAAAAAAAATCGATTTTTTAGTATGAATATTAGTAGGGACCGTTAAGCGGTCCCTAATTTGACAATAGGGACCGTTAAGCGTCACTAATTTGACATTAGGGACCGCTTAACGGTCTCTAAAATCGAAAATTTTAAATTTTTGGCAAAACTTTTTGGCGGAAGTGAGGGGGAAATTTGAATTTTCACAAAATCAAATCTCAACCGTCGATGAAATCCTAATCTACGGTCATAAGTACCCATCATGTCTTTAACACGGATCGCCAAAAATCAATTTTTAAGTATGAATATTAGTAGGGACCGTTAAGCGGTCCCTAATTTGAATTAGGGACCGCTTGGCAGTCCCTATTGTAAAATTAGGGACCGCTTGGCAGTCCCTACTAATATTCATACATCAAAATTATGAATTTTTCGATGGTTCGAGGTGCCGCGTTGTATGTTTAGTTCATAATAACCATTGGAATAGTTAAAATAACAATAAGTACAACGACACATTGTATATCCAAACATTATACAAGGAGAACGGGCCGCTTTGAAGATTCTCCTACTATTTTGTACGACGAATGACATAATGACAAATTAATTCGATCTACATATATACGTATAATTAATGAATACTTGATCTAATGATTATGCCTCATAATCGTATATATGCTAACGTTTGTGAAGTAAATCATAAACACAGATAACAATTACAACTAACTAATGATAATTAATTAGTTGTACATTTGTGAAATATATCTTGAACGTTTATAACTCGATCAATCGCAATTAATCTATTACTTCACAACTAATCTACTATAAGGTTGGTTTTGCAATCATTTATTACTTCAATTTATATATTACAATGAGTTTGGTTGCTTACAATCACAAACACAACAACATCAATAAAAAAAATTCGATTTTTTAGTATGAATATTAGTAGGGACCGTTAAGCGGTCCCTAATTTGACAATAGGGACCGTTAAGCGGTCACTAATTTGACATTAGGGACCGCTTAATGGTCCCTAAAATCGAAAATTTTAAATTTTGTCGAAATTTTTTGGCGGAAGTGAGGGGGAAATTTGAATTTTCACCAAATCAAAGCTCAACCGTCGATGAAATCCTAATCTACGGTCATAAGTACCCATCATGTCTTTAACACGGATCGCCAAAAATCAATTTTTAAGTATGAATATTAGTAGGGACCGTTAAGCGGTCCCTAATTTGAATTAGGGACCGCTTGGCAGTCCCTATTGTAAAATTAGGGACCGCTTGGCAGTCCCTACTAATATTCATACATCAAAATTATGAATTTTTCGATGGTTCGAGGTGCCGCGTTGTATGTTTAGTTCATAATAACCATTGGAATAGTTAAAATAACAATAAGTACAACGACACATTGTATATCCAAACATTATACAAGGAGAACGGGCCGCTTTGAAGATTCTCCTACTATTTTGTACGACGAATGACATAATGACAAATTAATTCGATCTACATATATACGTATAATTAATGAATACTTGATCTAATGATTATGCCTCATAATCGTATATATGCTAACGTTTGTGAAGTAAATCATAAACACGGATAACAATTACAACTAACTAATGATAATTAATTAGTTGTACATTTGTGAAATATATCTTGAACGTTTATAACTCGATCAATCGCAATTAATCTATTACTTCACAACTAATCTACTATAAGGTTGGTTTTGCAATCATTTATTACTTCAATTTATATATTACAATGAGTTTGGTTGCTTACAATCACAAACATAACAACATCAATAAAAAAATCGATTTTTTAGTATGAATATTAGTAGGGACCGTTAAGCGGTCCCTAATTTGACAATAGGGACCGTTAAGCGGTCACTAATTTGACATTAGGGACCGCTTAACGGTCCCTAAAATTGAAAATTTTAAATTTTTGGCCAAATTTTTTGGCGGAAGTGAGGGGGAAATTTGAATTTTCGCCAAATCAAATCTCAACCGTCGATGAAATCATAATCTACGGTCATAAGTACCCATCATGTCTTTAACACGGATCGCCAAAAATCGATTTTTAAGT
The DNA here is from genome assembly GCA_948329865.1 of Linaria vulgaris. NCBI lineage: Eukaryota > Viridiplantae > Streptophyta > Magnoliopsida > Lamiales > Plantaginaceae > Linaria > Linaria vulgaris. The sequence goes on along the minus strand of OX415253.1, from coordinate 106,353,363 downwards.
ATGAATATTTGTAGGGACCGTTAAGCGGTCCCTAATTTGACAATAGGGACCGTTAAGCGGTCCCTAATTTGACCTTAGGGCGGTCCCTAATTTGACATTAGGGACCGTTAAGCGGTCCCTAATTTGACATTAGGGACCGTTAAGCGGTCCCTAATTTGAATTAGGGACCGCTTGGCAGTCCCTATTGTAAAATTGGGGACCGATTGGCAGTCCCTACTAATATTCATACATCAAAATTATGAATTTTTCGATGGTTCGAGGTGCCGCGTTGTATGTTTAGTTCATAATAACCATTGGAATAGTTAAAATAACAATAAGTACAACGACACATTGTATATCCTAACATTATACAAGGAGAACGGGCCGCTTTGAAGATTCTCCTACTATTTTGTACGACGAATGACATAATGACAAATTAATTCGATCTACATATATACGTATAATTAATGAATACTTGATCTAATGATTATGCCTCATAATCGTATATATGCTAACGTTTGTGAAGTAAATCATAAACACAGATAACAATTACAACTAACTAATGATAATTAATTAGTTGTACATTTGTGAAATATATCTTGAACGTTTATAACTCGATCAATCGCAATTAATCTATTACTTCACAACTAATCTACTATAAGGTTGGTTTTGCAATCATTTATTACTTCAATTTATATATTACAATGAGTTTGGTTGCTTACAATCACAAACACAACAACATCAAAAAAAAAAAATTTGATTTTTTAGTATGAATATTAGTAGGGACCGTTAAGCGGTCCCTAATTTGACAATAGGGACAGTTAAGCGGTCACTAATTTGACATTAGGGACCGCTTAACGGTCCCTAAAATCGAAAATTTTAATTTTTTGGCGAAATTTTTTGGCGGAAGTGAGGGGGAAATTTGAATTTTCACCAAATCAAATCTCAACCGTCGATGAAATCCTAATCTACGGTCATAAGTACCCATCATGTCTTTAACACGGATCGCCAAAAATCAATTTTTAAGTATTAATATTAGTAGGGACCGTTAAGCGGACCCTAATTTGACATTAGGGACCGTTAAGCGGTCCCTAATTTGAATTAGGGACCGTTTGGCAGTCCCTATTGTAAAATTAGGGACCGCTTGGCAGTCCCTACTAATATTCATACATCAAAGTTATGAATTTTTCGATGGTTCGAGGTGTTGCGTTGTATGTTTAGTTCATAATAACCATTGGAATAGTTAAAATAACAATAAGTACAATGACACATTGTATATCCAAACATTATACAAGGAGAACGGGCCGCTTTGAAGATTCTCCTACTATTTTGTACGACGAATGACATAATGACAAATTAATTCGATCTACATATATACGTATAATTAATGAATACTTGATCTAATGATTATGCCTCATAATCGTATATATGCTAACGTTTGTGAAGTAAATCATAAACATGGATAACAATTACAACAAACTAATGATAATTAATTAGTTGTACATTTGTGAAATATATCTTAAACGTTTATAACTCGATCAATCGCAATTAATCTATTACTTCACAACTAATCTACTATAAGGTTGGTTTTGCAATCATTTATTACTTCAATTTATATATTACAATGAGTTTGGTTGCTTACAATCACAAACACAACAACATCAATAAAAAAAAATCGATTTTTTAGTATGAATATTAGTAGGGACCGTTAAGCGGTCCATAATTTGACAATAGGGACCGTTAAGCGGTCACTAATTTGACATTAGGGACCGCTTAAGACCGCTTAACGGTCCCTAAAATCGAAAATTTTAAATTTTTGGCCAAATTTTTTGGCGGAAGTGAGGGGGAAATTTGAATTTTCGCCAAATCAAATCTCAACCGTCGATGAAATCGTAATCTACGGTCATAAGTACCCATCATGTCTTTAACATGGATCGCCAAAAATCGATTTTTAAGTATGAATATTAGTAGGGACCGTTAAGCGGTCCCTAATTTGACAATAGGGACCGTTAAGCGGTCCCTAATTTGACATTAGGGACCGTTAAGCGGTCCCTAATTTGAATTAGGGACCGCTTGGCAGTCCCTATTGTAAAATTGGGGACCGCTTGGCAGTCCCTACTAATATTCATACATCAAAATTATGAATTTTTCGATGGTTCGAGGTGCCGCGTTGTATGTTTAGTTCATAATAACCATTGGAATAGTTAAAATAACAATAAGTACAACGACACATTGTATATCCAAACATTATACAAGGAGAACGGGCCGCTTTGAAGATTCTCCTACTATTTTGTACGACGAATGAAATAATGACAAATTAATTCGATCTACATATATACGTATAATTAATGAATACTTGATCTAATGATTATGCCTCATAATCGTATCTATGCTAACGTTTGTGAAGTAAATCATAAACACTGATAACAATTACAACTAACTAATGATAATTAATTAGTTGTACATTCGTGAAATATATCGTGAACGTTAATAACTCGATCAATCGCAATTAATCTATTATTTCACAAATAATCTACTATAAGGTTGGTTTTGCAATCATTTATTACTTAAATTTACATGGTACAATGAGTTTGGTTGCTTACAATCACAAACACAACAACATCAATAAAAAAAATCGATTTTTAAGTACGAATAGTAGTAGGGACCGTTAAGCGGTCCCTATTGTCAAATTAGCGACCGCTTAACGGTCCATATTGTCATATTAGGGACCGCTTGGCAGTCTCTATTGTTAATTTAGGGACCGCTTAGCAGTCCCTACTAATATTCATACATCAAAATTATGAATTTTTCGATGGTTCGAGGTCCCGCGTTGTATGTTTAGTTCATAATAACCATTGGAATAGTTAAAATAACAATAAGTACAACGACACATTGTATATCCAAACATTATACAAGGAGAACGGGCCGCTTTGAAGATTCTCCTATTATTTTGTACGACGAATGACATAGTGACAAATTAATTCGATCTACATATATACGTATAATTAATGAATACTTAATCTAATGTTTATGCCTCATAATCGTATCTATGCTAACGTTTGTGAAGTAAATCATAAACACGGATAACAATTACAACTAACTAATTAGTTAGTTGTACATTTGTGAAATATATCTTGAACGTTAATAACTCGATCGATCTCAATTAGTCTATTATTTCACAACTAATCTATTATAAGGTTGGTTTTGCAATCATTTATTACTTAAATTTACATAGTACAATGAGTTTGGTTGCTTACAATCACAAACACAACAACATCAATAAAAAAATCGATTTTTAAGTACGAATATTAGTAGGGACCGCTTAACGGTCCCTATTGTCAAATTAGCGACCGCTTAACGGTCCTTATTGTCATATTAGGGACCGCTTGACAGTAACTATTGTTAGTTTAGGGACCGCTTAGCAGTCCCTACTAATATTCATACATAAAAATTATGAATATTAGTAGGGACCGTTAAGCGGTCCCTAATTTGACATTAGGGACCGTTTAACGGTCACTAAAATCGTAAATTTTGAATTTTTGGCAAAATTTTTTGGCGGAAATGATGGGAAAATTTGAATTTCACCAAAGCAATTCTCAACCGTCGATTAAATCCTAATCTACGGTCATAAGTACCCCATCATGTCTTTAACACGGATCGCCATCTCAAACCGTCGATCATCTAAAATCATCCAACGGACAAAAACTAATTGAATCCTATATATAACCTCACCACTCTTACACCCATTTCATTATCTCCAAAAAATACTATCTTCTTTTCTTCTTTTCACCAACACAAAAACACTATCTTTTTTTCCTTCTTTTCACCAACACAAAAACTTTTCTTCTTTTCACCAACACAATCTTTTCTTCATTTTCTTTTCTTTCACTTTCTTTATTTTGGATTTTTATTTTCTTTTTTTGACCAATACAATCTTTTTTTCTTATACTTTTTTTTATTTTGGATCTTCATTTACTATTCTTCACTTTTGATTTCATTCATGTTTTTTATTTCATTCATTTTATATTATTACTTATTTTATTCATATTTTCACATTCTTTTATTCTTTCATATCAATTGTCATTATATTAACTTTTTATTCATCATTTTATTGTTTTGATCTTGTTAAAATTACAATTTTACAAAAAAAAACAATTATATTCTGGATTTAATCCGGAATATAATTGTATTTTTTATTTTTCTGGAGGTCATTAGGGACCGCTTAACGGTCCCTACTAATATTCATACTATGAATATTAGTAGGGACCGTTAAGCGGCCCCTATTTTTGATATTAGGGACCGTCAAACGGTCCCTGTTGTTGGTATTAGGGACCGTTCGACGGTCCCTACTAATATTTATAGAAAATCTACGAATATTAGTAGGGACCGTTTATTGTAAAATTAGGGACCGTCTAACGGTCCCTAATTTTTTTTTCAGAAAATAGCGACTGTTGAACGGTCGCTAAGTTCTGAAGCACATTAGGGACCGCCCAGACGGTCCCTATTGTAGAAATTAGGGACCGCCTGAGCGGTCCCTATTGTAAAAATTAGGGACCGTCTGGGCGGTCCCTAATGTGCTACATTAGGGACCGCCCAAGCGGTCCCTATTGTAAAAAATTAGGGACCGTCTGGGCGGTCCATAATGTTCTACATTAGGGACCGCCCAGACGGTCCCTATTGAGGTCATTAGGGACCGCTTAACGGTCGCTAAATTGCGGTCCCTAATGACCTCAATAGGGACCGCTTAACGGTCGCTATTGGCAAGCGACCGCTGTCAATAGCGACCACAATATAGCGACCGTTAGACGGTCGCTATTGGTCAATAGCGACCACAAGGGGGGGTCATTAGGGACCGCCCAGGCAGTCCCTAATGACCCCTTTTTCTTGTAGTGAAAATAATGAATAAATACATATACAGTTTCATGAATAAGCAAATGATAATTATACTAGATCCAATCAAACTAAAGTAAGAGTGACTTGAACATGCCCTAATTACAACAGATTTGAGCAAAAGCAACGTAATTCTCAACATATTAACTAGGCATTACTTACAAACCAAAAAAGCCATTGTTGGATTATTCATCGGCATTGCCATTTATTTTTGTATAGTATCAGGATAAAAGTTTATAGAAGTTCCAAATATGTTTAACTTTGCATTGATTTATTTTACGCACCCCCAATGCAATTGTACCCTGTTTTGTCGTTTGAGTTCTAGTTTGTTATTCACGAGCAAAGCATTTGAATAAAATTTCTCTAGATCTACAACCCTTTAGGCATCTAATACGAATCTTGATTTACAATGTTACAAGAAGACCTCTGTATAAAAAATAAAGAAAACTTACTGAGATAACGTTTTTTTCCAATTCCATCCATTCCAACTTTGTTCTTTGAGTCCACTGTCACCCTTATCATCAGACAGTATCTCGTTGCAGCATCGTCCTCTCCATTGTTACAAAATTGCCTAGTACTCAAAAAATTATGTGTTATAACCATTTACCTAGGTAGATCCTCCATCCAGCAATGTAAGGGGCTTTATGATCTATCTCACTCTGGTGAAACATAGGCTATATATAAATGGCAATCCCATTTCATAAAACCAAAAGAATAATTGAGATGTCAAGTACAAAAAAGGATGCTATACATAATGCTATACAAAAAAGGATGCTAAACAAAAAGTATATGCTCTTATCTCTATTTTGTATCTAAAGCACGACTAGAGTCCCTTTCTCATTAATCTAAGAATCAAAATGGTCTTGCCGAAGGTCAAAAATCAATTCCTTCCAATAGTAAGAGGGCACTGGACTTTCCGTCTACGCCTCCTTGGTTTAGAAGGTCGAAATTCAATGCCTTCAACAATAAGATGGGACTTTCCGGTAAGACATCTAATCTCTGTTAAACAAGCCTCCACCTCACCATCGTCTCCCCAGTCATTATTAAACTCTCCCAGTTTGAACTCCATCCATCCATCATCTCTCCCTACTGGATGCAGCTCAATTATCCGAGTTAGCTGCTGACGTCTAATCACACTAGCATTTTTGGCAGCATCAGAATATGCGTGTCTCAGAAGTGGCTTTAAAAGTTTAAGACTGGAGTATCCATTTTCTAATTTGAATACCAGATAAACTTCGTAACGATTCTTTTGAGACAACACATTTGTCTTTATCTTGCCTCTAATATTATGCCAACAGGGAAATTTTAGCCGAGCTACCTCTGAAAATCTGCAAAATGGGACCAAAGATGCATATATGTAACCGATGGTGCTTAATTGCAAACACAGAATCAGAGAGAGAGGGAGGGAGAGTTGGACCTTGAGCCTGTATGAGCTGTCCATTCACAGAGCTCTGGGTCATCCGCCCGTGGAATTCTAAGATCCTTTGCTCCAACCATGAAACATTTCTTCCCAGAATCTCTAGCGAGGGAAAAGCTCTATTCAACATGTGTTAGTATAACATTCACATAATCACGAGTACCAAGTGAGAAACTTTCCTCTCTTTTATTTGATTGAAACAAAATCAATCTCTTTTATTTGATTGAAACAAAATCAAGCAACTGATGTAAAGCTTATGATTATTTATCAAAAACAATAGCATATAGACAAATACAGGTGAAAAGTGGAATAATCTAATATGCCATGATGTAGTAACATAAAAACGCTAAGGTAAGGCTAGCCAAATTCATGGGGTATAATCCTCTCATCTTTGGTACAGTATATAACGGGTGACATGCTACTTTCGAAATCAAATTAGCACAAAACAGAGTGATTAATATATAAATTTAGTACACATATTTCACATGAGTTTTTCCAAATTTTGCAACTAAACAAAAAGAATATAACTTAATGGGGGCATACCAAATTTCCATCGTCAAGTAGAACAGGAGAGTTGCAGAGTCGGGCAAAAAGCTCTTTTTTCGACCCATAAACCACTGGATTAACTGATCTCGACAGTATTTCCAAAATGTCCATAGGGACAAATCTCTCCCACACGTTGTCGGAATCAGCTGCGGATTTCGACCCTTTTGAGACAACCGCTAATCTTGCAGCATCCATTGGCGAAGTACGAGAGAGAATCTCAGACAAGCAATCTTCCGACAACCTCGTAAAAGGGTTTTGGACAGATTTCTTACGAGAAGTTCTCTTCTTCGGACAAGTCATTGTACTTCGGAAAATGTGGCTGTCGGAGAGAGTGGCTACCTGATTTATATTGAATACAATCGCATGAGAGGATACATATTTATAGGGTAATGTAGCATACTAAATTTGTGAAAGTATGTCCAACATAATCATGTGAGATCTAAACGGAAGATACATCATTAAATATCATGGATTTATTTGATTCTTTCAAGATCTTCGAAAGATATTTTAAGAACAGATATCAATGATGGTAACACGTCCATGATCTTAAATAATATAAGATTGAGAACACAACAGTTTATCTGTTTATGAATATTTTCTCCCAAAAAAATGGAAAATGTACATTAATTTTTTCTCATATGAATAACCTTGAAAAAACTAAAGCTTATCTTAACATATTTATGTCATCTTTCCTCATATAAAAAAAGGTGCGATATCTATTTCCAAAATTGGTTTTCACTTTCTTACCCAAACAAAAAAAAAAAATTCTTATATGGACATGCATCAACGTCAAAATGAGGATTATAATATTAACTTCATGTAAATACTTCTTAAAATAATCTTTTTGATTGATTTTTCATTATTTATGTTCCTGGATCTTGAATTTATTGATAATATTCGTGATATTTAAATAAATTAATTAATTTAATTATCATTGTATTTATTAAATAAAGTTATGAAAGTTGTAATGATTATGTAATTTTTGAAAAGAAATAAACTTCAAAAAAATATTAACAAATTTAATATAATTTCTTTCAAATATGTTTTTCAAGGTATGATGTATAATAGACTTTTAAAAGTAAGATCAATAGTATATATGGAAAACCTTTAACCATAATAATGATTTTTCAGCATACTGGAAACAAGGAAAAAAATCCCCAAATTAATTCATGGGTAATTTTAGTCGATTTGTACCCAGCTTTTTGGCAACCAAAACTCCAAAAGGGAGCCGAAGTTTCCATATTGACGTTATATATTTGATAAAAATGAATCATTTATTTCAATTATTTCAACCAACATCTTTGAATTTCCACAAAAATCACACATGAGCTGTCCAATCCATCTCAGTAGATGGATCTCAAACATTTCTTTGTGTCACGTAGATTTTGGCCATAATGTTGCATACAAACTCTGAGCAAATGACAAATTACCCCTTTCAGTCAATGAATATACATTACTCTCATATAATTAGGGATAATTACATTAAACCCCCCATTGTATGGTCCATTTCTCAGTCAACACCCTTAACATTGTTTTGAATCAGTCAACCCCCCATCATTTGCCAAAATCATCACTTTGCCCCAAGTCAACTTTTCAGCACTTTTTTCAGGGGTATTTTCGTCAAATGTTAAAAATTTTAATATTTGTTTTAAAAATATGTAAAATCTAAAAATTTGTAAAAAATTAAAAAATGTAAAATTTTAAAAAAATGTAAAAAAAAAATTTCAACCAAATTTATTTCCGATTTTTTTTTTCGGCAAATATTTTTTTTTGACAAATTATTTTTCGACATAATTCTTTTTTCGAAAAAAAATTTGTCGAAAAAAAAAATTTGTCGAAAAAAAAAAATTGTCGAAAAATAATTTTTCTGAAAAAAAATATTTGGCGAAAAAAAAATGTTGTCGAAAAAAAAAATCGTCGCAAAAAAGAATTTGTTCGAAATAAATTTGGTTGAAAACAAATTTTACATTTTTAATTTTTTTACAAATTTTTAGATTTTACATTTTTTTTAAACAAATATTAAAAATTTTAACATTTGACGAAAATACCCCTGAAAAAAGTGTTGAAAAGTTGACTTGGGGCAAAGTGATGATTTTGGCAAACGATGGGGGGTTGACTGATTCAAAACAAAGTTAAGGGTGTTGACTGAGAAATGGACCATACGATGGGGGGTTTAATGTAATTATCCCTAATTTTAAAATAAACATATTACCCCCCTCGTAATCATAAATTAGTGCGCGCTAGCCCTTGTCAAGTTTTTTATGTATTTGTAACTTTTAATTTGGCAAATTCTATTTAAATATTTATTTTTTATATAATATAAAGTTCGTTTAATATTATAGCATTTTTTGCAATATAAAGTGAAAACAATAAAAATAATTTTTTTAGAGGAAATTGTTAAAAAAACAAAAAAAGGACCCACTCGTCTCATTCTCAACTTTTGAAAAAAGAAAAATACAATGCAATAAGCATTCTACACTTGTACACCATTCGAGTCTTAAAGTTAAAAATATTTTTGTAACAAATATATTATGTGAGGCTTAAATTGTGGACGTGTTTAACGGTCTCTAGAACATGCTAGATAGATGACATTTCTAACGATAAAAACTATTATAAATGGAGACAGTTAGAGATCTCAATTGGTATTTTATTTCTTGTGACTCTTTCTCAGTTACTCATTTACACAATATTCCTATGTGATAAATTTTAAATGAGTTTAAAGTCACAAGGAGTGAAATAATATTTTTTTGTAAAAAGTAAATAAGATATTCAACGGTATTGTAAATGGAAAGGCAATACATGAATTAGATATTTTGTACATCCGGGTAAAACTAAAGAGAACGTACCTTGAGAGATATATTTTTTCCAATTCCATCCATTCCAACTATCTTCTCTGACTCCATTGTCACCCTTATCATCAGCCAGTATCTCGTTGCATCCTCAACCTCTCCATTATTACAGAATTGCTTAGTGCTTGATAAATTACGACTTATCATTATGTACCGGATAGATCCTCCATCCAGCAATGCCAGAAGCCTTACCAACTATTTCACTCTCGGTTTTTTTCTGCCCCGTAATCAAGTTTAATTGAGTTTCAACTGACAATTTTGAGATCTATGAATACTTTAGACGAGGTTTACAAGTTAACAAACTGAAATAACGAGGAATAGCGTCGTTAATATTGAGATCAAGATTCAAAATAGAGATTTCTGGTGATGCAACAAAGGAATAGTTTTAGATTGATTGCGCAAAAAGAAGAAAAAAACTAATGATTGAAAGGGTTTTACAATGATGTTGAAGAAAATGAGGAAGATCCACTGCATGTGATGGTAGCGAGTAACCTACAATTGATGGCGGCGTAACCTAAAGCTATAATGGACCTAGGGTTTAGGCGAAAAAAGATAACAACAATTAAAATATCTAAAGACGCAAAAGTAATGTACTATTTTCTTGGGTCATTGCACCTCAATATATACTAGAACATAGTGAAGAATTTACAAAAACACCCTAACTACTTTTGACAATTGTACCCCTAACTTACCAAACATTTCTTCGCCTCTTAAATATGCTTGCGTGTAAAGTAGCGATAATTACATGGATGTGAGTGTAAGATAAGAGAGACACGCATTCATCCATATCTTGACACACGAAAGAGTGAAACTATCACGGCAAAAATAGAACAAAATCCCTGATTTATAATGTGATAGATAGAATGAAAATAGAGCATACAGTATCATAGATTTATTTGTTTCATGTAAGATCGTAATGTCTTTCAAATAATGATATCTCAATTAATATTTTACCTTTTACGATTTAATGTAGTCGTATATGTACTTAAAAAAAGATATATACATTAAGGTTAATTTAATATAATAAATTGGTAACAGTATTTACAACATAATTATGTGATATATTAATGTAAGACACGAAACCCCTTATTTTGAAGAAAAACGTAATAAATTGAGACATGCACGAAAACCTCCATATCTCTCGGTGCTTCGTTTTTGGACCATAATATATCAAATCGAACGTCTTCCTGTTTTCTACAGTAAAATTTCAAAGTGTATTTTACACTTAGTGGGCCGAGTCCAAAACAAGTCGTTTAGTGCGTTTGTGCAAGCAATCTATCATGTTGCGCAAATTTTATAATTTCCTTTTTATTAAGAATTTGTTTCCTTTTGGTTTTAGTCTATGTTTTCTAGTTTGAGTCTAGTTCCTTTTTGTTTAGGTTTATTGAGCTATATATAGCTCTTTTTCATTACTTAATTATAATTCAGACTTTTATTATCTTTTGAATTATTCAATAAAATCATAATTTTATTCCAAATCCTGGTGGATTTCAGAATCTTTCTTCGTTAATATGCTGGTATTTTTGAATAATCACGCTTCCGTTCTGTGTCATATACAAAGTGAAAATATAGTGCAAAACATCATGGATTTATTTGATTCAATCGAAATTTTTGAAAGATTTTCTAAGTCCGTTCTGTGTCATATATAAAGTGAAAATATAGTTCAAGACATCATGGATTTATTTGATTCAATCGAAATTTTTGAAAGATTTTCTAAGAGCAAAGATCAAGTCTATAAGTTTCGTATTTGAAATATGTTTTGAATGTTGACCCACACCTTGTTGGTATGACATTCACATTTTTAATGAACACGTTTATTTTTTTACATATCTATTCAGTTCTTTTTATTCGATTCTTGCAGTATAAAATCTCTGAGACAATAAATACGTAACATCGAAATCCAAGATCAAAATGATAGTGCTGTAGTCGTCGTTTCACTTCTAACCGCTATCATTGTATACGTAAATATGGTTTTCTTCTATAATAGATGAACTTGTCAACCTATGAAGTTGTACTACTTGTTGACGCGTACTACTTGGCATTCGATTTACCAGCAGAGATACGCCTAGTCACTGACCGCATGGTCACAAATTCCTCTGCGGATGAAGGGTGAATTCCAACCTGGAGAAAAGTCCAGTAAACGTATCAGCTGTAGTTAGATGATAAAGATTTTTAACTAAAGTCCAGATGTGCAATCGACAGAAACAGAGTAAACGAGTTTTCCTATATATAACAAATATATATATATATATGCTAAAAGTACTGAATAAAACTCACCGTGCTGTCAAATTGCGCTTTGGTTGCACCACATTTGAGTGCAATAGCAATACCCTGCAAAAAAGGATCAGAGAAATAACTATGATTCTCACTTGATACTTGCATAACCTCACTACACAAAGCTCCACTTCCCGGTGTACAAACTAAGAAGAGGATGAAACAGAATACCTGCATGATCTCGGGGGCATCAGGTCCACACATGGATGCTCCAAGAACTTTATCACTCTCCGCATCGACAACAAGCTTCATCATTGTTTTCTCTTACCGCCTATACCAAAAGGTAACCACTAAGAGACATTGTATGTATTAAAATCATCATTAGCTATATTATTATCGTACCCAGAAATGCTGTTCTTCATTGGATTGAACGTTGATGTAATTATAAATACCAGACTATCGTTAGTGGCCTTCTCTAAGGCTTGTTCCTCACTGAGACCAACTACAGAGAGCGGTGGTATGCTGTGGAAGTAACAAAAATGAATGTCGTCACCATTTTAGTGTTATATCTTCACAGGATCATGGAATGATTTAACGTGCTAGAAGTGTGCAACTATAGTAAGATAATGGGGAAATATGACCGCGACTAGCTATGTTGTTGCGATCATCAATCATTGAAAATGTACATTTTTTGACAATACGAATATCACAGAGTAGATAAAGACATGATCAAACAAAAAACAAAAATACTACACCAAATGGATTATAGAACAGTGATGAAAAGGGTAGAAGGCAGTGCAAGGGAAGCCAAGGAGCATTCATGAATGGCAATACGTATGAAAGTCACCCGCAAGTATGTCACAAAATTGGGAAACATTAAAACTTCAATTTGCAAAATTTGCCGAGAAAAAAATAGTTTTACCAGAACACTGCACAAGGAACATGGTCATAATCAGGTTTAGTTCGCTGTCCACCAAACACGGTTTTCTGCAGAAACATTAGCGAAAAAAGAACTTAAAAACAAGTGTGGCAATAATTGAAAAGAATTATAGAACTCAATAAGAAAATATAACAGAACATACAGCAAAACAGGTTCCTTCCATTAAGGCAACGGGAGTAAGATTCACTCGGTCTGTAACGTCACCAATAGCAAATATGCTTGGTATATTGGTCTGACCATAGTCATCAACCTGGGAGCAGAAAATATACAGTGAGCATATCATATCTACTATGTCAACGTAAAATAATAGCTGCAATCTCAGTCATTGACTTGAGCATTTTTAACATAGCAATACAAATAGAAAAGAGATACAGATTCAAGTAAGTCAAACTCACCTTCACAGCTCCACTATTTTTAACCACTTCAACGCCTACAGATTCCAGATTCAACCGTTTTGTATTGGGGGCCCTACCTGCAATCCACGAGAAGACGACAGTCAGTGACCGCCCCACCACAGATGAAGTGAAATGCGAAAAAATTAAAAAGATGGTCGAACACCTATAAATTTCTAGACACGTGCTCAACCCACAGTAAAAACATAGTAATACAACTTATCAAACTTTGTAGTGATCACTTTTATGAAATTAATAGACAGAGGTTTGACATTACCAGTGGCAAAGAGTACAACATCAGCCACAATTTCTTTCCCGCTATCTGTTCGAACTTTTATTCCATCCTCAGTTTTCACCAGCTGCAATAAAACCACAAAGTATTTGAGATACGTGGACGTGTCATTATCATCAAAATGACATAAAGGAAATAGGAAGACTCATTGCAATGGGGAGCAACAATACATCTTCTCGAGGTTCATTTGCACATTTCTTTTGTCCTTTTTTCATGTACTTTAATCCTTAATAAATGAGAGAAATAAATAGAACCTCAGTTAAGTTTGTTTGAGGATGGATATTAATACCCCTGCCTTCCAGGTTTTTTGCAACCACCGATCGCATTTCGTCATCAAAACCTCTGCAATAAGATTTAAAGGGCAAATGGCATTAGACACGGCATCAATGGCAAAACCATTGTTCAAAGAAGCATATTCCTTTATCAGAAAGTCCCCACAAAAAACGCCCGCATAAGTTTTAAGCACCATAATCTCATCACTTTCTTTTATTGTAGCTGTTTTACCGCAAGCTTCTCGATTTATTTTATCACCTCTGGCCAAGACACCTTTAGTGTTTCACGGAGAAGCTATACCATAACCCATATGATTGCTATGGATTTTTCAATCTTCTTCTGAGTGAAATTAGCATCAAACATTTTTTAAGTGTGTGTAAACGTGCATAAAAACCAAAGCTTCATCCAAAAACGGAGAAGATGGAAATGATAACAGTGGAAATAACCAGAGCATAATGACCTTAAGGGAAGTTCTTTTCTGAAGAACAGATCCACCGTGGCACCCATTCCTCGCCATATTGAAGCAAACTCAACAGCAATGTACCTACAATATTAATATAGAAGTCACCTAAATTACTAATCATTTTAAGGGATACATTAAAGAAGACTGACAATATAGCATACCCTCCGCCAAGAATCACAGCACGCTTTGGTAACTCTTCTAAGCTCAACGCCTCATCTGACGTTATACCTAATTCCTACATTTGAACCAAAATAATTTGAATCACTAAAGGAAAAAGATAAAAGGAAAGGGTTGAGACAAATACACAATATGTTACACCATTGCTGTTTATAATCCATGTAAGGTTTTACAAAAACTTATTGTAAACGTGATAACTTGCTCTGAAGTTCACTAGCACCTGGCCTGGTATAGCTGGACGTTGAGCCCGGCCCCCAGTTGCAATAAGAAGATGTTTTGCTGAATAGCTTATTTTGGTCCCGTCCAACTGGATCAATTCAACTTCGTTAGGACCAAGAACTCTTCCCTCTCCTTCGAATAATTTAACCCCCGCATTTGCAAGTAACTTCTTATAGATTCCGTTTAATCTCACAATTTCTTCTGTCTGAGTAAGAAGAAAAAATCTCAATATTAATGACAATTTCACACGCGTATTAAGCAGTATTTCCCAAATCCGTGAATACTGTTTTATGGTTATTTCCACCAGATGTACGACAAACGATATACAAACAACCCCACTACCTTCTTTTGTAGAAGTTTCTTCCAGTTGAACTCAGTTGTTTTATTCAGTTCCCACCCGAAATTCCTTGAATCCTGCATAACAGCATTAGTCAGTCTAATTATTATTTATAGCATAATTAAAGTACTAATAATATTTACATAACACTAACAAGTCTGAGAAAAGAAAGAAAATTCAACAGCATAAATGATGCCAGTAAATACCTTCAGCATTCTACGAAAAGAATTAGTCTATACCAAATAATCTAATAAATCCTACAACTCCCTAACATCTTAAATAGCATAAATCGGGACAAAGAAAAACGATTTATGTTCAATCGACACTTTCTAATATCATCCAGTCCCATGAAAAAGGGTGTAAAGTGTTTCACAAGAGTGTTTCTTTCACATACTTTCGCATACTTAGAAAAATATATTGATTTCTTCAATAATAGGACAGAGTTTCGAATGGAAGCAATGCAGACAACGTATTTATTTTCAAGGAGGAAATTCTGTGCTACAAATTATTTAAAGAAAAAATAGAGAGCTGGTATTAGCCAAGCAACACGAGGAATAAAGGCAACAATATCAAGATCAAAGTCTCACCTCCAGATCAGGCCCATAGGAAGCACCATACACCAAGATCTTCTTGGGAACACAACCGCGAATGACACATCTAAAATACATTGAAAAGTAGTTACTGATTTTCGGTCTTATTGTTACAAGCTTAATGCTTCATTCATAAGAAAAGAAATGACACGGGCTACTATAAGTAATCTGTAACTCCGTAGACACATTGGTGTTTTACTACTAAGAACCAAATTAACAGCTCATACTACACGGACTTACGTTCCACCAACTCCTCCAATAACTTCCGAGCTGATAGGGTGAAATGGAAGCTCACATATTGCAACCTTCAAAAAACAACAACAGACTAATTCCAGTAAGATGGCGATATGAGAAGTGAGAACATAACAATAGACGGAAAAATTGAACTGGACTACACATATAATATAAATTCAAGTACTTTTTGGGTGGAATATACCACATCTTCCATAAAGTATGAAAAAGGAAATGGCAAGGATCATTTTGACAGGTAAATTCATATGTTATACATGTGAATGAGATGTACATCTGTTAAGGAGAGTGGGATTGCACGTGTATGTACACAAATTTAGGCACATGTACCTTAGCTCCATTTTGAGCTGAAAACCGTGAGGCACGGACTCCACCACTTCCCGCCCCAATTACGAACAAATCAAAGTCATAATGCTTCTCTTCATTGGGCTTATCCAGCTCATCGTTAAGCATCTTCCTTGCCATCATAACAATTCTAGACATAAAACAAAAAAGAAAGAAATCCCACAAATAAGAAAATGATAGAATGCTGCAAATGCTAAGCATGTTATAGAGAAAAAGGACAAGAAACAAAAAACTGAACCCAAATGCCAAGAACTAACATCAAGTTAAAGCTTCATTTTTTATTTTATTTTTATCACAAAGTAGGTAACTTTTGAATTCTGAGAGGAAACCAAGCACCTAAATTTCACTAAATTTAACAAAATGCTACTACTTTTTCGCAGAAATCGATAATAAAAGATTGCTCCAACTAACAAACCTAAATTTCAAAAAAAATATCAAGAAAAATGTTCTGCATTTGCAAAATTAGGAAGAATAAAAAAGTTTCCAATATAAGATTACTTCAACCTACACTACACATCATGATTACCAATTTGTCAAAAGGTTAACCAAGAGGAAAAGGATCACAACTTTATCCAAAAATCAAGAATATGAATACAAGATCAAATTAAATTATCAAATTTAAATACCACTCACATTTTCTGATTAAAAAAAAAAAGAAAGAAAGATAAAGAAAGAAAGAGATCAATAGAAATATAATAGTACCTGTAATTATGAAGCACAGCGTTGAGTTAGGAATTTGTTTGCTTTTTATTTGTATGGTTTTGTAATGGAATATGTGTAACAGTCTGTGTGAGTGAATTGTTATGACAGAGACAAGAACATGTGTTAGTTACTATATTGTCACGTACTTAACCGCATTCTCTGTCCCGATACACTAGTTTCCTTTATGTAGTTGAAGTTTCAATCGAAAAGTAAGTACTGTAATCGTTTTTATTTTCGAGTTTTAATAAACAAAACTTAGGAATATCTTTTAAATTTAGCGCAATAATTATCTTTTATACTTTTACAAGTGTCGAAAAGATCTCAAAATATTGTTGCGCACAGAAATTTAATATTAAGTAGACTAAAACGTACACGTGAAAGTATGCACCTTCTGATTTTATTTCACTTTTTCTTAGTAAGATTGTAATTGGTTGATATATATTTTGTGTAATTTTTATTATTTTGCAACTTTCTTAATGATTTAGTTAATGATATATACTTTATCCATTGCTCTAAAAAGATCTATCATCTGAAAATTGGTTGCAATGCTTTCGAGTAATTTGCATTTTACACATCCAAATCAGACACTTTTGCCACTTTGCACGCAAATCTTGCATAAATATACTATTTGAACCGACCCGTCAATTAAATAAATATATTGGACCTTTTATTTTCTGGTCTGGCCTTTCACAATTTGCACTACATGACCAAAGTGTTTCTTGCACCCACACTGCAATCCTTTGTTGTCATCAATTGATGTGTAAGGCATCCAAGTAATATTATAATATATTATATGAGTAAATTGCAAAACCCACACATTGTTTTTTTTTTTTTTGGAAAATGTTATAACTATGTCCCATGAGGTTTGAAAATTCACCTTAGTTTATGACCCTTTAAATTGGCTAACAAATTAGCTAAGAAAAGTACCTCATCCAATTACAACTACACCTCCTAAAGTTTGGTATAATGAAAGAATGACCCTTAAGGTTTGGAACGTTAAGAGCATTATTACCAAAAGATGACAACAAAAGTTGTTCTGCAATCAAGTCAACGCTGTAACATTTTCTTAACATCCAAAGAAACTGCAGGAAATACTACTGAAATTCATCATACACTATATGTATATTGGATATAATGAGATAATGTCCCAATTCTTCGAATACTTTGTATATCAATCAACCTAATGGATAGCACGCAGACAAACGTTCCAAGATAAACGAGTAGTCGAAAATGCATTCTCCCGCTGCTCTAACCGACCTTCTCGTAGAGGCTCTAACTGTTTGTCCCCCTAAGCAACTGCTCCGTAGATTCCATATCTATCAATAGCATAAAAGATGGTCTTTTGGTGATGCTAGTTCACGGTCATACAATCAAGATCAGGCGTACAAGGCTTTCACCAAACATTGTAGCGTCGACTTCATTACATTCACTTCAGCGCAATATCTCGTGAGTCGTGAAACTGAGATGGCCATGGCTTATGCACTACGATATCTGACCCAATATTCAGTAATATACCAAAGTACGGAACGCTGACTAATTTCGTCTACGATTCCACAACAATGTACTCTTTCTATCCCAAACAGCCATATACTGCACAACGACAAACCCCACGAGCTTTATCAAATCCAGGGTCCTGAAGCATCACATTTACAAAACTCCCACTAGTCACATTTGGTGCTAGTACACCCCAATTCTCGGATCATCATCATAATACACTTTCCAATGTAAAGCTCCATTAACAAATACAGCTGACTTTCGAAATGCTTTATACATCCTCCTGTTGCTCTAACCAACAGTCCGATAGAAGCTCTAACTGATTTCTCCCCTAAAAACTGCTCTGAAGACTGTAGAATACCACCATATCTATCTAGTCACATAAAGACATAATCTTTTGTGACGCTAGCTCGAGGCCACACAATCAAGATCAGGCGAAATAAGGCTTTCACTAAACGTTGTAGCCTCAACATCAGTATACTCACTCAATCGAAAAACCTCATGACACCGAGATGGCCATGGCTTATGCACTACGATATCCGAACCAAGATTCAATAAAATACCTCCATTCTCAGAAACAAACAACGGCTTGGGCGTCACAACACCATCAAGCCTCACACCAAAATACGACACGCAGACTAATTTCGTCCACGACTCTTTCAACACCCAAACATCCATATACGACCCCCAATCGTAAAAAGCACAGAGACAATCCCCGCACATTCCCAACACCATTCGTGAACTATCAAATCCAGGTACCGGAAGCGCCACACTCTCAAAGCCCCCGCTAGTCACATTTTGCGCGATCACACCCCAATTCTTCCTCGGATTATCACCATAATACACCTTCCAATGTAAAGCCCCGTTAACAAACACAGCCGAATCTCCAAATATCCTACCACCATTACTCGGCCACTCCACGTCTCCCCACGAATTAGTCCTCAGACTATACACCTTCACATGGGATTTATACACATCCGAAACAGTTATATTCCAACCAGATTCAACAACTTTGTAATCATCGTTAACCACATCGTAACCAAATCCATAGTGCACATCAAAACTATCGCTAACAGAAACAGGTAATCTCTTCGATTTCCTCGTAATGGGGTTCCACAAAACCACGTAACGCGGGTCTACCGCGACACAAAGCACCCCGTTGCAAGAGCCCACGATCCGTAGCCTATCACGGGGCTCGTTGGAACGATGATCAAATGGCACCGAATCGGTTGTTGAATCTTCGTTAGAATTTAGGTACCAAGTGGTGAACGCAACAGTAGTATTAGACAAATAACGGGACCCGAAAATGAGCCTGTTGTGGTGATGTATGTTGTTGTTGGTAGAAATCTCCAGGTGAGTTTTTATGAATTTGGGATTGGAAATCAAAGAAAGCCATGATTTTGAAACGCACCTGAATTTCAGTAGTGATTTTACGGGCAGCCTCAACATGATCAGTGTGATGATTTCTTCAGGGAGATGAGGAAGAAGAAGAAGGTTAGTTGACTTTGGGGTCTTCATTGTTTGTGAGTTGTGACGAGTGGGAAGGGATTGACAAATTTGGTTTTTCTTCTCTTCCTATAAATATAAATATAAATACAAGTGCGTTAAAGTCGTTGACTTGTGTTTTACTGGTCTAAATGTGTTTGTTTCATGTATTCTGACATCTATTTTTTATAATATTTATACTTAGATGAAATATAGAAATAAACATAAAAGACAAAAGTATCATTTAAAATATTATTTATTTATTTTTGAACGCCAAAACGGCTATTGCATCCAGCAAAAACAGAGCACCCAACCAATAATACTTAAAACTGAAGCAAACCAGCGCTAAACTCAAAGAAGAAATTGATCCGAGCCTCAAATACACTTAATACAGTTCATAGGAAAATCGACATTGGATATTGCGTTCCGAGCAATCATATGTGCGTCGACATTCGCCTCTCTAAACACCCATCGGAAAGTAAAACCTATATCCCCACAAAGCTCACAGACTGGCAATATTGAAGTATTCCGCACCTCCATCGGTACTGTGAGAAAGATCATTAATCACATCCATACAATCCCCTTCAAAAATTACCTCGTTCCAATTCAAATTTAGCGCTAATTGAACCGCAAGACGAGCAGCCAACATTTCAGTTACCCTCGGTTCGTACAACACTGGTAATCTTCTTCGCGCCCACGCTATCATTTTCCGGGAACTATCCCTCGCCAACACCCCAATTCCGCTCGCATCATTTTCCGGAAAACAGGCTCCGTCAAAATTTATTTTCACCATTTTGTCTCTCGGGGCTTCCCAGATCAGAACTGATCGAGATCGTTCCACTTCCATAATTCTCCCGTGTGCAGCCGTCCAAGCATTACCTTAGGAGACACATTGCTATTTTTCAAACCTTATGAGGCAAAATGAGCAACGCAGTATACGATAATAGCTTTCTGTAAATTATTACCCATATATATAAGCGACTAAAGTATCAATCACAAAAGGATTGTGCCTAGAGCATGTATAAGATTAGAAAAACAAAGTCATTACAGCTCAAAATCCTACACGTTCTCACAACAGATGGGGTCGAATGAATGTTGCATATTTTCTGAATTTGAATTTTGGTACAAAGACCAAACCTATGTAGAAACATGAGTAACAGGCTATCAGGTACAAGATCGAAATGCAGTTTTTTAACAGTTACAACTCAGATCACAAATTCTACTAAAGATTCTTGCAGAACCATACCACCTACGGTTATAATTAAGAGAAATAAGTTCAACCTCCATCGATCCCACTGAGAAATGGCAACAAAAAGCAGTTACCCTCAATCGTGTGTTCTTCGTGATGCCGCACTTTTTGCAGGGTCAACTGAATTTCTGGTTTTACCGTCAGCATGTTTATCTTGTTCTTGATCGCGCGATGATTTTTGCTTCCGGTAGATATCCTCAGCATGCCGGCGCCACAAGGATTCTCTTTCTTTTCTTGGCATTTTGTTATACCTCTGATCATCCTTTAAGAGTTTTTTGGCTGTTGACCAGGAGTTGATAACTGTTTTGCCATCTTCTGTTTCATGGGCTGCAGCTTCCGTGGTTATGACCTCATTCAATAGAGCTCGAAACTCCACCACACGTCTCTGGAAACATTAAGGAAATAATCAATTCAAAGATACTGGATGCCAGAAGAAATGTTTTCATAAATTCTTCTAAATACAACAAGAGTTAAGCATGCAGTAAAGGTAAACATCAACAAACGAGTTTTTATGTTCTAATGAAACTAGCTATATGTATCAAATATATACAGAGAAGAGAAATTGCATTAACATGAAGATACCACAGCAAAGGTAGCTGACCTCATGCAAAGATTTAACATGATCTCGGAAAAGCTTCTCTAAGTCGGATTTATCTAAATGAGGGTTGGCCACACGCCCTTGAGGGTCCTTCTCTAACTTGGGCTTCGACTCCGTCCAAGATGCCTAAATACGCAGAAAAAACTGACATGAGCCTTTTTAAGTCTAAAAGGGACAGATATTACATGTATACAAAAACCAAATAATGGTAGCTATTGTGGCAGGGGCATCACATACAACTGTAGTTATGGTGATTTTGTTATGATAGAGACGCTAGAAAGCAAGATGCTAAGTATGGGAAAATAGAATAATATCAATGAATATGAGGTGCGAGCAAAGTTCAAGAGATTCAGAAATATTATAGCTTTTCCAATTTAGGTGTGTCAAATTCAAGCTCCTAATGATCTTCTCACTCAGCAATGTCAAGAAAACTTTAATACAAAAATCTGACAAAGTACTAATGTGTTAGCTGGAAGGATAATACTTTATATACAACGAAAGCCTAGAAAACCCAGACCACATAAAAATGCCATAGAACTCAGTTTGTCCAAAATGTAAAAACCGAATACACAACGTTAATATGGGATAATAAACATAATCATGGATTATTTGCACAGCAAGAACCATCTTTCTTTCAAGTTTCAACTACTTGGCCACCCATCAAATAAAGCCATAACAAAATCATTTTCGCAGATTCAATGGCAAAGCAAATGAATCTTTCATATAGTTAAACAGGTTCCAAAATAGATGAGTTTCTACTCCATCCCTATCTTCCCCAAATGGGCATTAATCTTGTATACAGGAATTTTATCCAAAAAGCATGTTATTTTCTGTTTCGTAGGGCCCAATATTTTATTCTTGGAAAATGAAGGTAGAAACCAACGCCGAACAGTTCTTCTATCAAGAGATGTAGGCTGAGCAATCCACCACAAGGCTTGTACATAGAACAGGACCTATAACTAAATTCACCAAGAAATGAACATATCATACCTCGGGATCTTTTATTGTTTCTACCAGTAAAGCTTGGTACGATTCAACGGCCTCTTTTCTACGAGCTTTCATTCTCACCCTCTCAACTTCTTGCTCCTCTCTTTCTTTTCGCTTTCGCAGAGCTCTTTCTCTTTCCTTCAGTTTCTCCTATAAGTAACAAATATACATCCACAGAAACACATGAGCATCTCATTTCAGACAATAACAGAAACCTTCAATAAATCAAAAGCTAATTCCTCAAAAATAAAACAAAAAGGACATAGGTTCAGTGAAAACAGAAGCAGAACTTGAAGATTGAAGTAAGCAGCTCATGTACCTCTTCATCTCGTTTTTCTTTTGCCTTCTGCTCTACCTCTTCCTCGGCAACCTTTAGTTCAGCTATATATTCATTGAATAACTTCTCCCTGTCTTCATGCTTGACAGACTTGTATCTTGGATCACTTTTTAGGCTATCCTTCATCTGCAGAGAAAAGATTCATCAGGTCACATCAGAATACGTTTAGGAATAAACAACAATCAAGATTCTTAGCATCCAACTATGAGAGAGTTTTAGAAAGTCTTGAAGAACTTTGTGTTTATGCCTGTTCTTCGAATTAATCTGAATATGCTGGCTACCATAAAACTCAACATACCAGGCTTATAAGCTCATTTTTTTAGTTCAATCATGTTTGTTGGCATCTTTTAGATGCTTCATATCGAGAACCAAAAGTTGAACAACCCAGACATCTTACATCTTAAGTATGAGCATATATACACAGATTCTAGACCCCATTACTAACAGTTCAAATTTTTACAAACTTCAACTTTCCAAATAACCAAGTTCAATCAACTTGAATATGATATAAGGAACGATACCATCTTGCAAGCAAGTTGCATAACTGAGAACCTACACATTCTTTTACCAAACATATTAACTCATATATTTAATACAGTCAGCCAATCAAAACAGGCCATGCTATTTCCAGTAATCACCCAGAGGTGCTCAGACATATTAAAATTTAATTATAATCTTGATGGTGGTGCTGTATGCAACAATGCAGTAGTGAGACTTACCTTTGACCAGCGGGAATTTGAAGTAATATCTCCATTGTCCTGAAGCATCGACTTGAAATTTGACACAGAAGCAGTACGCTCTGCCTGAGCTCTTTCTTGAGCTGCCCTTTTCAGAGGAAAAATCCTGGATGAAAACCAAATCTAGATTATGGCCCCCTGATGATAGTGCATGTTATTAATTAAACACAATCAAGAATTTAAGAACTCAAAACAATTAAATGTGTTTATGAATAACAAGCTTCCGCTGTATCCCTTAAGCATTTAAATGTTCCTCAGAAACCTAGTTCAAACTGTAGATATATAAGAAAGTAACTAAAATAACGGACATTGAACAGACAACCGTGCAGAGTTGACCGCACCACAGAAAACTAGAGGAATATTATGATTCAAATCACCATTAAAGCTATTTTGATATTATGTTTGCCTATGGAAAATAAATATAGATTAAACACCCAGTACAGTATTTGATAATTCATTCCTATTAACTGTGTAGCCTATGCATATGATTGTGAGAAGTGAAAATCATTACAATATCACAATCAACAGGAAAGAGCGTGATCTGTGAATCTCAGCAAAAACGCGTACTAGACGATAGCAACACAGAAGATGTCAATTATTTAAAACTTAGGAGACACGGTTTCTCTCTATATTTAGTGCAAGTACCCACTACAGCAAATAAATCATACCTTTCATTCAATAAATTTTCCCTTTCTTTTCGGTCCAAGGCCTGAAACCGGGGATCCTCTCCCCATTTCCTCCTAAATGCTTGATAATCAGTGTTATGATCAATATCCTAAAAAAGAACTTATATTAATCCTCTTGACTTTGAATACATTGACATAGTAATTATTGAAATTAAAAAGAAATGGAGGATACTTTAATAGGAGACAATTGCATCAAACCTCCTTTGCTTCTTCCAGTAATAGCTTGAAACCCTCCAGAGCAGCCTTTTGAGCAGCTCGCTTTTCCTTTCTCTCCTCCTCAGCCCGTGTTCTCACATAATGCTCAAATAGAGCTCTTCGGGCACTATGGCTTGCAATAGCCTGCAACATACAGATTCCAGCTAAGCAAAGAAAAGCAGATCGCATATGAAGCAGCTGTAAAGGATGTGCCTCGGATCCAGGAAGCGTAATTAGTAGGTGCAGAAATTAACATACCTTGAAGCGTGGATCAAAAACAATTTTAGGAAGTTCTTTCTCCCATTTTGAGAATGGTGCCACTCCTCGTTCCTTAAGCATGTCCTACAATTTCCAAAAACACAATGAATAACGAAATGCAACTGGATATAGAATATGGACATAAATCTGACTCAAATGTGGACACTGTTGCAACAGTATAGTCCAGAGAGTAGACTAATGAGAGTGGATCATGAAAAGGGAGCCTAAAGCAAACTGCAAAGAATATACTCAATATGAATACTAATTAAGAAGCACCAAAGGTGCAACTCAAATTTGTCTAGAAACTTCAATAGTCCAGCGGGCATCCCTTCCTAGTAAATTGAGGTGGCACAATATGTTTAAGATTATGAACATTCTATGCTAGCATCCACTGCCACAGGCCTCCATCTACTTGGATACAAATTAACCATGACTTGCATTTTCATGAAGGAATATTCTTAAGGTAAAACTCGGAAGACAGTTCCTAATGTTTCTTCCCACAATGAGACCAATTGCTTCTTACATAGGGCCTATAACAAGCATTTTCCTAATAGAAATGACCAAATTACGACCCTTTTTCCATATCTCTTGAAAAATATAATTTTCTATGCTCTTATACATTGACCATATAGGAGTCTTGTAGTACCAATCATGGAAAATCAATAGTGAAGCAGCCCTAGACATGGTAAAGAATAAAGGAAACACAAATAACCTCTTGTAAATATTTCCGAGTGTCATAATCATGTACTAGGGACTGAGGACCTTATTATTCATACTCGCGATCACCTTCATTTTACCATCATTAACCACAAACAGCCTATAATTACAATACCAAGCTGATTTTTACCCTAAGTAAGAAGAGCTTCCCAGTGATATGCAAATACTTACTCTCTCAAGTAACTAAAGAGATATTCAACTACATCTTCTTGAGTCATCTTCACATACAACTTCAGCTCAGCTACCACAGATCAGTACCCTATTTCACATGCTAATCTCAGTTCCGGTTTTACTCACGGCGCAGAAAAAGGTTGGGGACGCGGAGATTATACACTTATGGATCACAACAATCTAAGTTCCATGTACCTAAAACTTTATTTAAGCCCTATAAGTTAATACCTTTAGAAATTGTCCGTCGAGTCAAGTCGGCATGTTAGGGAATCAAAGGAATATCTTCAAGGGTAATAATATTTCAACCAATGTCTGAAAGAAATACAACAGTTCAACCACTGAAACTTCAGAATGTGTACAGCGAAGGCACGTGTTCTTTGCTCTTCAGGCAATTCAGTTACTTTGAAAAGTAATGAGTTTTCTAGATCAATGTTGATCACCTCAAATAGTTGCCATGTGAGAGACATCATGAAACAAAAATATATGATTTTGAAGAGTAAAGAGACCAAAACAAGCATTCAGGAAAAGATCTAATTTACAGGAAAGCAAAAGTACCTTAAATTGGACTATACATTCCTCCTTGCTGGGACCTCTTTCTTCATCTTCTGAATCAGAGGAGGTGTCTGACATATCACCATCACCATTAGCATCCTTGCGCTTATCTTTACTGCTTTCATTTTGGGAATCCTTGATGGTAGGCTCAATTGGTTTTGAGCCATTTAATTCTACAGTCACTGCAACAGGTAAAGCTTGACCTGGGGAAGTAGAAGGGGGGCTTCCAGAATCCTGCAACTTCTTTTTGATGAGATCCAATGCAGAAGAAGACCCAGAAGAAATTGAGGCTCTTAGAGCTGTGGCATCACGACCACCAGTATTTGCAGCAGGCGTGCTTAAAATAGCGGGACCAGATCCTTTTCCATGTGCTATGTTACTATTTATGACTGGTAGTGATTGAGTTTTTGAACCATTAGAATCTTGCTTCTTTCTCAACTCTGTCACCTCACTAGGTATCTGCCAGCTACTTAACTGATTAAAGGCAAAGAAAGACGTTAAGTGCGTGGGAATATTTGATGTACGACAGTTGTAATCAAATCAATCAAGTCACTAGGCAATTACAGAGCACGAGTAAAGTGGACAAGATACAGAAAACGTGAATAGCCTAGCCAGCAAGAATGATTTGCAGAATTCGTAAAATGAATACTCCATCCACAAAACCCAGAAACTACTTATTCAACCTCCAGATTTTGTATACGAGCTGAATGCCAACAGAAACCATTTTGAAGTTACTCGTCAGGTATGTTAGTCTTGCACAAGAGTTGGTAAAAAAATTAAGTCTTAAATATCAAGAAAATAGAGGGATTTTTTAATGTGGAAATTTATATGTTACCCATGGAAAAAAAAAAAAAAAAAAACAATTTCTTTGTACAAGAAGTGCTTAAAGCCAGTGCGTTTGATGTCCCCAAATAACTAGCCTCCTTATAAATTTAAGATTCATAGAAATGAGATATGGATTGTGCTTAAGCCCTTTAAACCATCGAGAAGCAAATAAAAAGGACAGCCCGATGCAAAAAAGCATCCCCGCAATGCGAGGGTCCGGGAAAGGTCCCACCGCAAGAGTGTATAAGGGCTGTCAAATTTGACAAGAGGCCGCTCACAGGACTTGAACCCGTGACCTCTCAGTCACACAGTAACACCTTTACCGGTGCGCCAAGGCTCCCCTCCAAGCAAATAAATAAACTAATCCCCATGTAAATGCAAATTATTTGTTACAAGATCCAAACAAATTATCAATTGAATCAGAAACTGTTTGTATGTAATGTTAACCCATACAAGCTAACCCAGCAGTTAAAACCTTGTCTACACTTGTTAGTGGTGAGCGAAGGTTGTAAGTCGTCTAGAACAGCGAGTAACTCAACAAGGCGGGATATTGCCATACACAGAGACTAACGGGCAGATACAGACACACACACAATGGAGAGAGAGAGAGAGAGAGAGAGAGAGAGAGAGAGAGAGAGCAACTCAACAAGGCAGGAAAAGAAAAGAAACCTCTTTAAATTACCAGCCTCCACAAATCACATTTATAGTGAAAGATGTAACGAATAACAGGGCAAGAAGCTTCAAACTGACTATACCTTAGTTGTTGAGTTGTAGTAATAATTCTTGCCATCATTAGTGGTGACAAGCGTCCAATCAGTACCAGCCAATTTCTCCCTGCGCAATTCACAATAGAATACCGTATAAGTCGTCATTCAGATACGAGTATATCCCTTCCAGATACTTCTCATCCACGTACATCAGTACAAACTGCTTAAAGTCATATAACCAGAAAAGAAAAAGGGAAAAAATCTTCTATACCATACAATAAATTCAAATTCAAGAGTGCCAGCAGCAGTAAGATTAACAACTTTGAATAACAAGCGACACAATTCTCAAAAACCAACAGGTACAGCTTCCTAGGATCTAATTTTCAATCAGGGGACTTTGCCATACAGCCATATGCTTGCTCCTTATAAAAATCTACGTTACTTCTGTTCGAAATTGGCCACTGACATGAACATAGAAGAGAACTAGCAAGTGAGATCAGACTGCGTGTAAAGTTTCAGAACAATTTTCCGCCAAAATTATGAGAGACGACAAGAGGACAATAAATTCATTTCTCTCTACAACAGAACACCATAGTTTGGTCAGTACTCTTTTTCCAATGGCCTAGCTTGTGGGACAAATATTATTCACTGTAGAGCTAATCCTCTAACAAATTTACTAAAGTCATGCATGATTTAAATAAAGTGTCACCAAGAGGGACAAGTTATAGTTTAAAAAGAAGGTAGGCTTTTTCTAGTCACAGCTCATGCGCAAATTTTCAGTCAACCACTTCAGTTCAGCTTGTTTTCCCTCTTCTTTTCTTCTATTTTTTTTCTCGGATGGAGGAGCTATCCTTGACCACCCCCCCCCCCCTCCTCTTTTTTATAATATATTCCACAAATAATTAGTAGATTCACATGATGTACCAAGACCCTAAAGCCCAAGGTGGCCAAGCTTCTCAACAAAATGGAAGTCAATGAATAGATTGCACGGTAAGTATCAGTTACCAGTTCAGTTTCTAAGAATCTGTTGTTTCGTTTATGCAACTACATATAAGTTTAAGTAGTCTAAGATTAACCTGCATTCGAAACATAAGTCTCTGAATGAAATCAACCACCTTTCAGCCAAGTCTCCAACAAATCATGAACCATAAATCCTAATTAATTGACATCTTTTGAAAAACAAACAATTAAACAGAGTCAAACGGACATTCAAACATAAAGAATAAAAGTGTCTTATAGCCAAAGTTATATTCTAGTTACTGGTTATATGATAGAAATCATGTCCCGTGATCCTTTCCACAGAACTTACCATGAAACTGGACTTGGCTGAACAATTGCTTTATCAGACTGCATCCAAAAATATAAGATATATCAATAAGTTAACACACATCCTTTGGAAATAATATATTAGCAGAGTCTGAATAAAAGGAAATGTATTATGTGACCATATAGAGATTACAATGATCATCACAACTATTGAAAAGGTGATTGTCAGTTTCTAGTTCGAGGAGTCAACAAAATGAAGTAATTATTCTTCTGCTATAAAACAGTTATCTCAAAGAAATGACGCATGGGCCTTAAGCAGGGTTGTTCTACCAGAAAGTTAGGAATATTCTACTTATAGTCCCATATGAGGTATTAGTATTAGAAATAAAAATAAAAAAGATCAGAATGTTTTACTTATAGTCCTATATACTAACTGTCGAATCTTTCTATTCCTGAAACCCATCTTTCAGTAAAGTTGCAGCTGAGAACATCTAGGTCTGGTTAGAAACATAGAATACAGTTACATAGTATCCAAAGACTGCACAAGATTCTATATTTTACTCTTCTCTTCCACAAAGTTGCCCTTTTTTTTGTGCATCGGCTCTTTCCATTCCGAACTGAAAGCTAAATGCATTATTTCCAGACAACTTTATCATTTCTTAAATCCAGAATCAGAATCCATTCTAGACAAACCCATACTAAATACTACAGCCCTAACTGTAAGAAATCTTACACCGGCTAATTTCCATACTTCCTAGACGTTCCCTTTGAAAGTATTTCAGACAGACCCTTAGTCCATTCGCTTTCTCCCGACATTTTCAAGGAAAAAACACAAATTCAAGCTCATCAATCTTCTGCTGCACTTAAATAAAGCGAAGATACGGAACACAAGGTTTGCATATATGTGCCTTTATAAACATTTAATACTCATGTATCCAAATAAAAACGAGAACTTTAATAATTCCGTTATATGGATTAGCTTCAAGGTAATGAACAGACTTCTCAAATAGTTTTGGCATAGAGGTCCTCAAGTTTTCTTTTTTTCTATCTTTTTTTTTTTAGAGTTCCGTAAAATTTCTCAGGTAAAGAAATCAAGGTAATTTTGCTTGTTTGGCGCCCATGATTTCTTTCTCCCTTACAGATGCTGACTAATCATATGTTCTGCTGCAGTTAACATAAATGAAAACTTTCAGCACATAAACCAAGACTTGGAATGCCCCATGAAATCAGATTTGAGGTGCAACACCAAATAATAACTGGAGAAATTTTTAGAATTCGTTTTGGTACTTTATCACCTTTCCCTAATTTTCTTGTGTAGTAACTCTACTAATTCGTCAGCTTTATATTGGCGCAATCCTAACTCGAATTGGTTGCCGTCAGTCATAATTCTCATTGTTGAAAAGGTATAAAGTAAAATAATAATTAAGAATGTAAAAAGAGCACATACATACATGTGTGCTACCTTAAAGAAGTCAATGGCATCAGTTGATGTTCAGAGATAATAATAACGCTTGATGTACCTCTCCATTAAAACCAGAAGGTTTCTCATATGTAGACTGCCCTGTCACTGCATTATAATAGTAAACAGTCCCAGTTTCTGTCCTGTGAGCTGTCCAGGCATCCAGTTTCTCATCTTTGGGTTCAACATTACTAACATGTTTATAATTGTCTGCAAAAGATTCAAGGTATCATCAAGATGCCACTAAACAAAATATATACTCAATATGTCACTTAGATTAGTTCCGTGTATACCAACACCAGGTGGTAAGTCTGCCTGAGCTGAACTAACAGACAACTGCCCACCAGAAGTGAAGGAAGATGTGAGGGCTCCAACTGAAGATATAGCAGGAGCAACTCCTGGGGGTTGGATATCGGGCATTGAAGCAGCTACTGGTGAAACTCCACGAATCGGCATTGGATAAGGACCGGGACTTAAAGCAGCATATGGTGAAAATGGTGGTCTGCCGAAGCCACTGATCAGTTGAGGCTGCAACCATGGTCCAGGAGCAGCCTGAGGAGACAGAGTAGGGTAGGGTGCAACTGCTTGCTGCTGAATGCTGGGGTTTGAAAAAGAAGGAATATTAGAACTTGAGGTTCTCGGGGGTATAGAGGAATCCAGAGAGGGCTGAAAGTTCATAGTTGAAGGTGAAGGAGCGGAGGAAGCTAGTCCAGGCGAAGCACCCACTGAGGGAGTTCTAGGCATTACTGAGGGATGTGTTTGAAATGGTGGTCCTGGAGGCATCCACATGGTTGTATTATTAAAACTGTTAGATGCAAAATGAGTTGCTGAGGGATTTGAATTGGTATGAGCAGGCTGAGAGGCAGACTGCACAAAAGCCGGCGAAGCTCTTGTTTCCTGTGTACCATCAGCTCTCACATTCTACATTCAAAAAGAAACAGAGAAATACTAAATATTCTAGCATGGTTGCTAGGAATTAATATGAAGAGCCTACCAATATCTCAAATGAAAAGGAGGAAAATACCTAAATGAAAATATTCAGAAAAAAATTATACACAAGTTCTACAATTTTAATTTCATATTTAATCAACTACAAATATACATAGAGTAGTCAACCGTAGACACCGCAGAATTGCTAAAATGATTGGTAAATACCCGTTCTCAGCAACAATCCAAAAGAGGCACGACATATTAAGCATTTAGACAAGAGGATCTTACAGCTGTTATATGTTGGTTGTGCAATACGAGCTCAATAGCATAATTACCTATGATGTAATTGCTGATATGAAAATTTTGGACTCCATTAATTTTAAGATATGAATAGATCCCCATGAACTAAAACACAAATCTGTAGGACATGCACAAACCATATAAACTGAAGTTAAGCATATTGACTGGCCCTGGTCCAGTTGGGCACTGAACCCAGAAGAAAAGGAGATGAGGATAGAACATACATTTCTAACGGATTGATCAACAGGCCTCGGTTGCATATGCCCGTTAAAAGGGTAATATCCAGCATGTGATGTGTTTCCTTCCGGAACAACAACAGGCAGAGGGCCACGAGGAGCCATTACCTGCCCTGCTGCTCCAGGTACAAATGAACCAGAATTTGATGCGAGCTTAGGAGCAGGAGGTAGCATAGTTGGTATGGGAGCTGGAGCATTCTGTAATGAGCAAACAAGGATATCTAATGACTCGAGTGCATTAACAATTAAAACAATCAGAATCAAACACTGTATAACTCAAAGAAAGTAACTCGCTGAACAATAAGAGAAATAAAGAACAAAAGGGAGGCACGAAAAAGAGCTTACAACAGCAAAGAAAAGCTACTAACTTAACTTGTTTTTTGACACGCAAGACATAAAGAGACAGCACAGCAGGGAAAAATCACAGCCTAGATCTCATATATAAGTGACTTTCTTCTCACCGTCAGCTAGCCTATTAAGTTTTCTTACTTGCTAATGCTAGATTTTATCTAAAAGCAATTAGACTGTTAGAGAAATGATCACATGAATTGTCGAATCTAACAGAGCACGTATAATTAGTCTAAGAATTCGTTGTTAGCTTGACATCAAAATACCGCAGAATTTACCACAATTCTTGACATTGTGATTATGTCAAATTCACTCGTAGCATAAGTTAAAGATTGCACATAATTTGCATAAAAAGTTAGAAGTATGATGGGGAATGTATACAGCAAAGCCAAACCGGGGTCCAAAAACTAGGCAGCAAACTGATCTACAACCCACCACCCATAACATGGGAATGCTACTTCCCCAAATGGCTCATCAAATATATATTAAGCATAAAGGCGAATAAACTGAACACGATGAAACTAATGCCCTACCGTGCTAGTGGAGAATCCGACACTAGAATGCCCAACATTATACGAAAAGGACGGAGCCTGACTATTCGGCAAGCCAGAACCCATTGCTTGTGGGGACGGCAACGCACGCGGCGACTCTGACTGCATCCCCTGCAAATAAAGACACCGCACATCTGATCAACACAACACACCATCATCCAAAAACCAAACCAAAGCCACAATATACCCCAGTTTATCACTAACAGGTGCAGAAGACGTCGGCTGCTGGGAGCTGCCACCGGGCATATTCACAGGAGCGTTCAAGTAAGAGAAAGACGGTCGCATAAATCCATAACCAGGAGCATTATTTTGAACAGGCTCGGTTGCTTCCTGCAAAGGCGTTGAAACCGGCACGGAACTCTGCTCCACCATTACTTCCCTATAAACCCCTCACCAGTTAAACCCCTGAGAAATTCGTAAAAATACAAAATCGCGAATATCAAACCCCCGAGCTCAAAAAAAAAACATCAATAAAACGAATCTTCTCCAAATGTGCGGAACAACAACAATATTTCAATCGATTAAAAGCAAAATCAAGTGAACAAAATCATCCAACTCCCCCCCACACTTGAACAGTAAATCACACAACTACAACAATTAGCAAAAGAACAAATGATACCTAAAATACAGATATGAAATTAAATAACCGCGAAAAAAATGGCACAGCAAATTCAAAGTAGCAATTAACAAAAAAACAAAAAACAAAAAAATAAAGAACGAATTAATCTGCAAATTAGGTCACTGCGAGTGTAACAATGGAGTCACCTTTCAGCTGCAAACGATTGTAGAGAGAGAATCTGCCTGAACTCTGACTGTGAGGAGAGAGAGAGAGAGAGAGAGAGAGAGAGAGAGAGAGAGAGCAGAAAATAGGGCGTAGTGAAGCAATGGGTATAATATAAATCTTCAAATATTCATAATAAAATCATTCTTTTATAAAATAAATAAAAAAATAAGACATTCTTTTTTCTCCATAAATCTCAAAAGTAATTAATTAGTAAAAAATTATTGTTTTAAGTATGGTAACAAAATAATCTCATGCATACACTTTTTTCATAAGTTGTTTCATTTCACGTTTTGTTTTGTGCGTGGAGGAGAGAGACTATTTTGTGCAACTGCTCAAACGAGAAGATATTATAATGAAGATAACGTAGTTTATTACTAACTTATCGTGAGTTAGTTGCGTCATGCTATTAAGAGTGGTTGCATAAAACTGTTATGAGTTGTAACTAGAAGATGTACGTGGTGTTTTACGCTCTTGTTAGCTTTAAAAATGCTTAGTGATGCTTATTAATTAGTTTAGATGAATTATTTTCATCAATTTTTTAAAGGATGTTTAATTAAACAGTAAAAACTTATGTCAACAGCAAGAATATATTACAAGTTTACAACACTCTAAGAGTTTTTGGCATAATACTCCCTGTAATATGAGAAATAGGCATATTACCCCTCTATATAAAAAAAAGGGCATATTACCCCCTGTGATATACGAAATAGGCATATTGTTGGGGCGGTGAAAAAAAATAACTCATAGTGCATCAATAACAATTTCCGTTTAAGTGCACCATTAACAATTGATGGGGCAGTGCATTATCTTAACATTTTTTAGTTTGGAGTTGAGGCTATAAATAGCAGGCCTCTCACTTCATTTTGAATCATCCCAAAAAATACATCTTCTTGCTCTTATATAATTAAACAATAATATATAAAAAGTGGTTAAGAGTGTTGTTAGTGTGAGGTAAGAATAGAGAGTTTTGTGCGACTTTACTACGGTAAAAGTCGGAGTGTTGTAATTTTTATTTTACACTCATAGTGAAGTTCTTCTACCTTGCCCGTGGTTTTTCACCCTAAAGTAATTTAGGGTTTTCCACGTAAAATCTGTGAGTCGTTTATTTTCGTCTTTCAATTATTTGTCGTGTTTTACGCTCTATACGAAGGGTCCACTTTACAACAAGTGGTATCAGAGCCTCGGTTCATATCCGGAGTCTCGGTGATATTTGTGGGTATCGTACTAGAATTATTTTTCAGTGACGGTGGTGCGTGATAGAAGCAATGACGGCGAAATTCGAGATCGAAAAATTCAACGGGAGTAATTTCTCGTTGTGGAAGCTGAAGATCAAAGCCATCTTGTGAAAAGATGGGTGTCTCGCGGCGATCGGCGACAGGCCGGTGGAAATCACAGATGATACGAAGTGGAATGAGATGGACGGGAACGCTATCGCAAATATTCACCTGGCGTTAGGTGATGGCGTGTTGTCAAGCGTTGAGGAGAAGAGGACAGCTAAGGAGATATGGGACCATCTCAACAAGTTGTATGAGGCGAAGTCCCTACACAACAAAATTTTCCTTAAACGGAAATTGTACACACTAAGGATGGCGGAATCTACCCCGGTAACTGAGCACTTCAATGTTTTAAATACTCTATTTTCTCAATTGACGTCGTTGAGTCATAAAATAGAAGTGGTTGAACGTGCTGATATTCTGTTGCAAAGTCTGCCCGATTCGTATGACCAGCTTGTCATCAACTTAACAAATAATGTGCTCACGGATTATTTGGTCTTCGACGAAGTTGCAACCGCTATTATGGAAGAAGAGAGTCAGCGCAAGAACAGAGAAGACAGGGAAGCAGGTTCGCAACAAGCAGGTGCCTTGTCGGTGACAAGAGGGAGAACGACGGAGCGCGGTGCAAGTGGGAGTAAGAAAATAGGGGAGATCCAAGTCAAGGACCAAGGGCAGTTGTTGGCACTGTGGCAAGAAAGGTCACTCGAAGAAGGACTATTAGAATCTTAAGGATTTGAACAAGAAGAATTATGATCCTCAGGGGAACGTTGCTAGCACTTCAGACGATGGTGATGTACTATATTGTGAAGCAGCAACAACTGTTCGAGGTATGCGTGGCTTTGATGATGTATGGCTTATTGATTCAGGAGCCAGTTTCCATATGACTCCCCGGAGGGAGTGGTTTCATGAGTATACACCGATCGCTGGAGGATCTGTGTATAGCTGTAAAAATGAACCTTTGAAAGTTGTTGCCGTTGGTACGATCAAGCTGGAGATGCATGACGGGATTGTTCGGACCATTCGAGATGTCCGACACATGGAGGGATTATGCAAGAATTTGTTGTCTTATGGACAACTCGATGATATTGGTTGTGAGATTGGGTCACGAAACAAGATCATGAAAGTTAAAAGGGGTGCACTTGTACTGATGAAGGCGGACAAGATTGCCGGAAACGTATACATGGTACAGGGGAGGGCTCTACAAGTGGGAGAAGCGTTAGTGGCTTCATCTGAGTCGATTGAGAAATCATCAATGATTTGGCATCAGCGGCTTGGGCATATGTCGGAACAAGGCATGAAGGTTCTTGCAGAGAAGAAACTACTTTGGCCTCACAAAGGTATATTTAGCTTTTTTTGATCATTGTGTTGTTGGCAAGCAACATCGTATAAAGTTTAGTAGTTCAGATTCTAGAAGTAAAGTTATTCTAGAATTAATTCACTCTGACGCGTGGCAAGCACCAATACTATCCCTGGGAGGTGCAAGGTATTTTGTGTCTTTTATAGATGATTATTCCAGGAGATGTTGAGTGTACATGATCAAGAGTAAGGCCGAGGTGTTCTCGATGTTCAAGACGTACAAAGCGCTGTGGAACTTGAATTTAGGAAAAAGATCAAGTGCCTTAGATCTGACAATGGAGGGGAATATATTGGCAAGGATTTTGAAGACTTCTGTAAAGATGTTGGGATTAAGAGGCAGTTTACTACGGCATACACTCCGCAGTAGAATGGGGTGGCAGAGCGGATGAACATGACCTTGTTGGATAAAACAAGAGTCATGATGCAGGCTGCAGGCTTAAAAAAGTCGTTCTGGGCAGAAGCAGTCAATACCGCCTGTTATGTGGTAAACTGATCTCCGTCAACAGCACTGGAGCTGAAAACACCGATGGAGGTGTGGACAGGTAAACCAGTTGATTATTCTAATCTCCATGTATTTGGGAGTCCCGCTTATGTTATGTTCAATACTCAAGAGAAAACAAAGCTGGACCCAAAATCCATGAAGTGTTTGTTCTTAGGGTATGCTAAAGGAGTGAAGGGGTATCGCTTGTGGGACCCCACTACCCACAAGATCGTTGTAAGCAGGAATGTTATCTTCACGGAAGATAAGAAAGGAAATGATAGCAGTGCAAGTGAAGATCCAGAAACTACGACAGTGGTAGTCGAGAAGGATGCTGAGCAGGAGGGTCCTGTTGAACCAGAACATGAACCTGAGGAGACACAAGAGTTTGGAGTCTCGGGGATACGTCGATTGACACGTGTCAAGAGACCACCAGGCTGGCACTCAGACTTTTCTATGGAGAATAATGTTGCATATTGTCTTTTAACTGAGGAGGGGGAGCCATCAACTCTCTATGAAGCAATGACTAGTTCAGATGCAGTTCAGTGGATGGCAGCAATGCAGGAGGAAATTGAAGCACTCCATAAGAATAAGACGTGGGAACTTGTGTCTCTACCACAATGGAGGAAACCCATTGGCAAAAAATGGGTGTACAAAATCAAACGTAACAGTGATGACCAAGTGGAAAGGTATCGTGCACGATTGGTGGTGAAAGGATATGCTCAGAAGGAGGGGATTGATTTCAACGAAATATTTTTTCCGGTGGTCCGAATGACAACTGTGCGGGTGGTTCTAGTGATGTGCGCTATATTTGATTTGCATCTTGAACAATTAGATGTAAATACGGCTTTTCTTCATGGTGATCTTGAATAAGAAACTTACATGCTCCAACCAGAAGGATTTATTGAAGAAGAAAAGAAGAACTTGGTTTGCAGGTTGACCAAATCTTTGTACGGTCTCAAACAGGCACCGAGGTGTTGGTACAAAAGATTTGATTCATTCATAACAAGCCTTAGATACAACAGGTTGAATGCAGATCCTTGTGCATATTTCAAGAGATCTGGTGATGACTTTGTTATTTTACTGCTGTATGTT
Source organism: Linaria vulgaris (assembly GCA_948329865.1). Classification (NCBI taxonomy): domain Eukaryota; kingdom Viridiplantae; phylum Streptophyta; class Magnoliopsida; order Lamiales; family Plantaginaceae; genus Linaria; species Linaria vulgaris. Next base: position 106,315,414 of record OX415253.1, on the reverse strand, counting down.
GATGACATGTTGGTTTCAGGCCCCAACAAATCTCGTATTGAAGAATTGAAGGCTGAACTGGCTAGGGAATTTGAAATGAAGGACTTAGGACCAGCAAACAAGATTCTAGGGATGCAAATCCACCGAGACAGAAATAGCAAGAAGATTTGGCTTTCTCAAAGTAACTATCTGTTGAAGATTCTGCGGCGGTTCAGTATGTAAAATTGTAAGCCAATCTCTACCCCTCTTCCTGTTAATTTCAAGTTATCCTCAAGTATGTGTCCTAGCAGTGAAGAAGGGAGGAAATAGATGTCTCAAGTATCGTATGCATCAGCAGTGGGAAGTCTAATGTTTGCTATGATATGTACTAGACCAGACATTGCACATGCAGTGGGAGTGGTTAGTCGATACATGGCGGATCCAGGAAGAGAGCATTGGAGTACAGTAAAGAGAGTTCTGAGATACATTCAGGGAACCTCAGATGTTGCATTATGTTATGGAGGATCGGGTTTTACAGTCAAGGGCTATGTTGATTCTGACTATGTAGGTGATCTTGACAAAAACAAGTCCACGACAGGATATGTGTTTACTCTTGCTGGAGGTGCAGTGAGTTGGGTTTCGAAGTTACAGTCAGTTGTTGCGACATCAACAACGGAGGCTGAATATGTGGCAGCTACGCAGGCTAGTAAAGAGGCGATTTGGCTGAAAATGTTTCTGGAGGAACTCGGGCACAAACTAGAGAGTATTTCTCTATTCCGTGACAGTCAGAGTGCGTTGCATCTTGCAAGAAATCCAGCGTTTCATTCTAAGACAAAGCATATTCGGGTCCAATATCACTTTGTTCGTGAGAAAGTCGAGGAGGGTACTGTGGATGTGCATAAGATTCACACTAAAGATAACATAGCTGATTTCATGACAAAGAGTGTTAATGTTGACAAGTTTGTTCAGTGTCGGTCCTCGTGTGGTCTGGTGAAAACGTAAGCAACATGAAGGGCGAGGTAGAAAGAATGGTGTGAAGATCTGATTAGTCCTTAATCAAATCTAAAATTATGGATCGGGTTGATACGTTGTTGTTGTCAGCTTAACACTGGAGAGTTAACAACATATTTGTACGTTGTTAACTCAGCGATGTTACTTTAACAACAAACCAGAATAATAGTGCAGCGGAATAAACAAACACCAAGTTTAAGAAGTGAATATAGAATTATATTAACTTCCGAGCCTTAGGCAAAATAACCCGTAAAGGTTTTAACAAAGGTCGTTCTCTCAATTTTCAAGCTCCTCACTCTTAAATTGATTGAACTAAGCAAAGCACACAAGAATTGCTTCGTATATCTCTAACAGCTCCTCACTCTTAGATCTATCCTAACAATTCACAAACTTTGCTAAAGCAAGACAACACTCAACAACTGTAAATTAATCTCTCGGATTGATTGGCTCTTGTCTCGTGTTTGTCTTGATGTACTTCACACCTATATATAGGTTCTTGGACTTCGACTTCAAGGTGTGTTGTACACGGTTGATAATTCTCCTAGTTTCCTTCTTAAACTCTTCTTCTTTGTTCTCGCGGTCCTTCTTGAATAATAGTTCCTTCGTTAGTGATCTAACTAGGGAAAGACTCCTTCTTCAAATCAGGATTGATCTTGTAAAGTATTCCTAGTTCCACTCGAACTCAACTTCCCTTGTAGAGTGGTTTGCGTAATTAAGGAAACTTTCCTTCTTGGAAACTTGAGCGTCCAACCTATGACAAGTTTGTTTCCTGAATAATAATCAAAGACAATTACAATTGTGAAACTCAGTTAGTTAAATGAATAAGGCAAAACAATAATAACAAATATACTCAAGATTGTAAATCGAATTCTGCTCCAGCAATGTTACTCTAACATTGACTTTTCAATGTTAAACTAACATTGACAGAATACATGTACTTTCAATGTTAAACTAACATTAACAGAATACCTGCACTTTGAATCTCTCCCTTTTTGCCTTAATCACAAAACCTAAGAACCTGTTCTAATCAGATCAAATTATTCAGACAAACTTTACTATCAGTTCACAATGGAAAATAAGTACGCTCCCCCTGAATGTCAGAAGGGACCAACTCAATGTTATTCTAACATTGATACTTTCAATGTTGTCATAACATCTGTCTTTGTCAATGTTAACTTAACATTGAAACCAGACAGACGTTTAACATTGAACATCTCAATGTTATCTTAACATCAGAGAACAGTTAACACCTGCAAAACAGAGTTAGTACTTTGTATCCAAAGTTCAATGATCATAAGCAGAAGCAGTAAGCAACAAGATAGAAAAGTACTTAATTACAGACCATACTGAGTAACAAGGAACATACTCCTTGATGAAACCGAAAACAAACAAAGAAAATAGAATTGTTCATACTGACAGAAACATAACAGAACTCAGAAATTTTGAAAATTTGATCATTCTCCTCCTTTTTGTGAGGAAGACAGATCCCTCAAATGCTTCATGAGGCTGTCTATCTCTTGCAGCCTTACTTGCTTGTCTGCTATCTCTCTTTGGGTATCCTTGTACTCTCTGACCAGCCACACCAGGGTCTCCTCCACAAAGGCATCAGCAATGACAGAACAACTGTCACCACTAGCCACAAGAACTGAAGAAGCAACAAACTTGTGAGTCTTATTCTTCTTCTTCTTCTTCTTCTTCTTCCTTCTTGGACCAACTCCATCATTGGGATTCCATGGCAGATTCTGAATCCTGATCTGAGTGAAGTAGCTCCTGGTGATGATCATCTTGGCCTTTTTCTTGATCCAGCCTTCTGTCTTCTTTGTCTTGAAGCATTGCTTCACCAGAATGCTGGATAGCAGAGAGGGATATGGAATGATTCCCTTTTCCTTGGTTATGACTTCCCTCATGTGCCTCAGAACCTTCTCCCCTATGTTCACACTCAGCCCATTCTTCAGTTTGTACACCAGCCTTGCAGATTATTTTATCATCACAGTGGTGTTTGAAGAGGGCAGCCAATTGTAGGTGGAGAGCTTGTGAAGTACATCACTTAAGGAGGTCAGCTTTGTAGTTGGAAAACTGTCATTCCATTTCCTTGTCAGTCCACCAGTGAGGTCAGTGATCACCTCATCCATGCTAGGATCCTCAGTCTCCTCAAGGTCAGGAAGTCCCCAAGCCTCATTGATCACAGAGGGGCTAATGTCATAGACATTCATCCTGACCCAAGCTTTGCCAAACTTGGGAGAGTCCTGGTGGCACACCCATTGAGAGAGGTTCATGTAGAACTCTCTGATCACATCAGGGACATATGATGACTGGTTCATCACAGAGCCCAACACCCCTCTAGCTTCAAGCAGCTCAAACAACCTATTTTCTTTGAACATTTCCTCATCAATGTTCCTCTCAGTGTGAATCACCCTGGCTTGATAAGCCTCCCACAGCTCTTCTGCCTCAGCAGACACATAAAAACCAGAATAAGGCTTATTGGGATACTCCTCCTCAAGCAGATCAAAGTATTCATCTGATGTTGGAGTAACATCAGCAGGGTCATCACCTACCTGTAGGCCTTCTTCCTCAACTTCCTCCTCAACTTCCTCATCTTCTTTATCCTTTTCCTCATCTTTTTCTTCTTCTGACTCAGACTCAGAAGCTTCAACCATCACCTGCTTTCCCTTTCTTTTCTTAGCAGTAGTAGCTAAGTCAGTGAGAGTCAGGCTCTCTTCTTCTTCTCTCTCAACCTCTTCAGGTTGACTGTCATCCTCTTCACCAGCATTTTGGTTACCCTCAATAGTAACCTCCTCAGCCACAGTCTCCTCAACCTAATCATCCTCCTCAGGAAGAGTCTCCATCTCATCAGCAGTATCCTGCTCAGCAACATCAGCCTCATCAACCACATATTCATCCCTAGCATTACCCTCAGGGACCTCATGCACCACCTCAGACTCACCCACAACAACACCCGGGGCCTCTTTCTCCCCCTCAATACCAACAACAGTAGTATCAGGTATATCCAGAGTAGGGTTAGCCATCATTACCTCGCTTTCAGGGTTGGTGGGAGTGGAGGTTTGCTCAGAAGGTTTTGGTGTTGAATCAACATCACCCTTAGCTGCTTTCTTGCCCTTACGCCGTTGATAGGTGGATTTCCTCTTCGGAGCGGAGGCGGTAATGGCTTCAGCAGTTGCACTTCTGGTCCTGCGACGTCTAGGTTGCTCCATTTGTTCGGTAGCAGCTGCAAGAGTGTCAATGGAAGACTTGCGGGCCATTGTTAGAGTGATTTTAGAAGAAAAACGAAACTCGATTTGCAGAGAGAGTTGAATTTTGCAGAAAATTTTGAACACGTAAAAAGTGAGAGAATATTAGGGCAAATTATATACTTAATCAGCTGAAGAATAGTGATAGTGGTGTTGTAACATGTTACCAACATAATCGGACCACTGTCACACGATCATACCCATGTTCACCTTACCACGTGTCAATGTTAGATTAACACGTAACCAGAGCGGTCTTCAAACCTGAAAACTTATAAGTTACAATGTTTCAATGTTGGACTAACATTGGTAAGTTAACATCAGGGAGAAAAGTTGTAGGTGCAGGGCTTCATCCAAGGCAGCATCATGTGAGAGCGTGAGATATTCCTGTAAACTAATATGAACCCTCACCCAAGTACATAGGTACAAAGACATAGGTTAAGATCATCAGTATGAGTAAGTAACACATCAAACAGAAAAACACAGAGTGGATATACATATCCAGGGAAGAGATGTTCCCAAAGCATAGAAGATCACTAAACATAGTGTTTTACCTGCAGTGAGTCACCCACAAAGTATGCCTCAACACATGATTCCTAGGATTACTACTCCCCCTAAGCCCAAACTGACACAAGGAAAGACTAAATGCAGAACTAGAAGAATGCAACCATGTGAGATCAACCTTGGGAGATAGTAACCACGTACATACAACTTTACTGACTGGAATCAGGACAATCAATTTTTCTTTATTTGGGAACTCCGTTGAACAAAAGCTAATGAATGTAAAAGAACAGTTTCATCACTGAATGTGGGCAGCACAAGACCCCACACACCCCAACAACTTAACCATCAACAACAGATTAGGCAACTACAAAGGAACTGAATGAAGACAATACATTTATCATATACTTCTCCACCCCAACTCCTCATGCATACTTGTTTTCCAACCTGTATACAAGCGAAATACCAAGTGAACAATGCTACTGAATGCAAGCAGTCGAAACTTCAAAACACCCTAGTAGTAAAGATCACTATCATGCATAACCTTGGCCATAGACAAAACACAAAAATAAGCACAACTGAATGACAATGAAGCTTTCAACATCATGTACCCCAGCTTCTCTTCATGTTCTGTCTAACCTAACATGAATAAGTCACAACTGAATAACATCAGAGTAGTGAGCTCTGTGTACCCCAGCTTCTCCCAGATGTTAGGTTAACATTCACAGACTAATAACAGAGTTCTTAATTTTTGAAACCTTTTAATATGTACCTGCCCACCAGTCAGCTCAGCTATTCATACAGGTAACCACACAAACCCAACATAATCTCTAACAAAGATGCAATATGCAAGAAAGAAGAATGCAGAAAGAAACAAAAAGAATTACAGATACACCACAACCAATAACCAGTGCTAGACAGTGGTGTTATGTCAACACTGGTGTACTAACATCCCTAGACGATGCACATGCCAAGAGAATTCCTCAAACTGAAGAACCTCTTATAATCTAAGGGTTTAGTGAACATATCAGCAAGCTGATTGTTAGTTTCAATGTGTTCAATGTCAATGAGCTTATCTTCTACCATGTTTCTCAAAAAGTGATGTCTTATATCAATATGTTTAGTTCTGGAATGTTGCACAAGGTTCTTAGAGATGCTTATAGCACTAAGATTATCACAAAACATAAGTAAGGTATCACTGTCTAACCCATAATCCAGTAGCATGTGTTTAAGCCATACTAACTGAGTGACACAATTGCCTGCTGCTATGTATTCAGATTCAGCAGTGGAGAGTGACACACAGATTTGCTTTCTACTGTACCATGAGACCAAGTTGTTCCCCAGATAAAAACATCCTCCACTTGTAGATTTCATGTCGTCAGTGTCACCTGCCCAGTCTGAGTCACTGAAACCTACAAGATTTGTGTTAGTGTCATAGGAATACCATATACCAAGGGCCAAAGTGCCAGAAATGTATCTAAGTATTCTCTTCACAGCAATCAGATGTGAGTGCTTTGGACATGCCTGGTACCTAGCACAAACAAAACAGAGAACATTATGTCAGGCCTTGAAGCAGGCAGGTAGAGTAAGTTTCCTATCATTGAACGGTACAATGTTGGATCAACATTAGCACCATTAACATACCTGGATATCTTCACTAATGAAGACATGGGCGTCTTGCAAGGCTTTGAATCTGCCAATTCAAACCTTTTCACCAAATTCCTTGCATACTTTTCCTGACTTAGGAAAATCCCATTACCTGTTTGTTTTACTTGAAGACCAAGAAAGAAAGTTAATTCTCCCATCATACTCATCTCAAATTGCCATGTCATTGATTCAACAAATTTTTCTAGAATAGAATTGTTAGTTGAGCCAAAAACAATATCATCTACATATATTTGAGCTACACAGACATGAGAATCTTTCTTCAAGACAAACAGTGTTCTATCTCCATCACCTCTAACAAAACCAAGACTTAAAAGGAATTTTGTAAGCCTTTCATACCATGCTCTAGGTGCTTGTTTAAGACCATACAATGCCTTTTCAAGCTTGTACACATGGTTTGGATACTTAGGATCTGTGAATCCCTTTGGATGTTCAACATATACTTCCTTATCAATCAACCCATTCAGAAACGCACCCTTTACATCCATTTGGTATAGTTTTATCTTAAGACAACATGATATGGCTAGAAGTAACCTAATAGATTCAATCCTAGCAACTGGAGCAAATGTCTCATCAAAATCTACACATTCAACCTGTGTGTACCCCTGAGCAACTAGTCGAGCTTTGTTTCTAACTATAACCCCTTCCTCATTACTCTTGTTTTTAAATATCCACTTTGTCCCTATTACATTAACATTAGGTGGTCTAGGTACAAGTATCCAGACATTGTTCTTAGTAAACTGTAATAGTTCATCCTGCATGGCATTAATCCAAAAGTTATCAAGAAGGGCTTCATTCACATTCTTAGGTTCTATGGTGGAGACAAAACATGAGGCATTATCAACAGTACAAGTGAAGTTCATAAAGACACACAGTTTTACCATATCTCTATAGTCAAGTCTTTCTTTGTTTCGTGTCCTTACCCGTTCAGTGAGTTCACCTATTACCTGGGATGCTGGATGATCTTTCTGAATCCTAGCCGAGGGATCTCTTCTAGGTTCAGAGGCAACTTCATGTTCTGAGTCAGAATCCTCTGCTGTTAGTCTAACATCAGATCTTGCTGGTGTTAGTCTAACATCGTTCCCTGACTCCTATTCAGTGTTTCCAGCTTCCAGTTCCAATGTTGGTGTAACATTGTCAGGAGTAACATTCTCGGTTTCCACTATTGGTTCAACATTGGGAATTGAGATGTCACAAGTACCTGTATCAAGAGTGAAATCATCAAACACAACATTCACTGATTCCTGAATTGTCTTCAATCTAAGATTGTAGACCCTAAAGGAAGTACTATTGGCTGAGTATCCTACAAATATGCATTTTTCACTTTTAGAATCAAATTTACTCAGATAATCCCTGTCATTAAGTAGATAACAATCACATCCAAATTCATATGGAGTCATGTTAGTTCCAGGTCTAAGATACACCCTGTTACTAATGTGACAAGCAGTATTTAAGGCTTCAGCCCAGAGTCTTTTGGATAAATCTTTAGTATTGAGCATAACTCTGGCCATCTCTTGAAGAGTCCTGTTCTTTCTCTCAGCAATCCCATTCTGCTGAGGAGTCTTAGGAGCTGAATATTCATGGAAAATACCTTTAGCATTGCAGTAATTATCAAAACTAGCATTTTCAAATTCTTTACCATGATCAGACCTAATCTTAGTCACAGTGGAGCCATACAAGTTTTTAATACTAGCACAAAGAATTTTGAACTGATCAAAAGCTTCTGACTTTTCTTTAAGAAAATTTACCCAAGTGTATCTAGAGAAGTCATCTACAACCACAAAGGCATATCTCTTCCCACTGAGACTACTTACCTCAATTGGACCCATTAAGTCCATGTGCAGCAATTCAAAACACCTACTAGATCTAGGGTTAGCATTCTGTACCTGTAGAGGTGTATGAACTGCTCTTGTTTGCTTACCTTTGAGGCAATCACCACACACAAGCTTACCTGGACAAGACAGCTTTGGTAAGCCTCTTACCGCATCAACTTTCTGTAATTTCTCAAGGTTTCTGTAGTGAACATGTCCAAGTTTCCTGTGCCATATAGAAGCCTCATCTATCTTGGCATGGAAACATTCTGCTTCCTCCTGGGCCAGGTAGCAGTTATCTTTGGATCTAGTACCTGTCATCACAAGAACATTGTCACTATCATAAACATCACAAGATACTTTGTCAAATGTAACAAGTAAGTCATCATCACACAGCTGACTGATACTGATTAGATTTGCCTTTAACCCATCTACCAACAACACATCCTTCAAGGGAAGGAATCCATCAACATCTAGTGTCCCCTTACCATTTGCTTAAGATTCTCTTTGCTGCCTGTCATGTGTCTTGAGCATCCACTATCGAAGTACCATTTACCTGAAAGGTTAGAGTACACAACAGAGAAAACAACATTGCATACAACTTTAATCTTAGGGGATTTAGCCTTTTCTATCCAAGTCCTACTTTTCTGTCCTGCACCTAATGTTAGTCTAACATCAGAACCTGTTGTAGAATTAACATTGGACGCAGAGGCTGTTTCTTACCACATTCTTTTATAAATTTTCTACATAATGGTTTAATGTGGCCTGGTTGAAAACAGTACTGGCAGATAAAGGTAGGTTTACTTTTTAGAGTGTTAATGGTTCATGTACTCACATTATCAGATTCTTTAACAAAGCTTGTAGTTAGATAGGCAGAATTAATATTTGAAGAGGAAGATTTCTCAACAAATTCCAGACCACTTGTACCTGAGTTACTCATGTTCAGTACCTCATCAAGTTTAGAAGTACCTCCATTCCATTTGGCTATGATCTATGAATTATTTTTAAGTTTCTCATTTACCTCTTTCAGCCCAGCTTCAGCTTTGTCAAGATCTCTTTCATAGAGTTTCAACATGTTCTTTAAACATTCAATGTCATGCTTCTGTGCTTCGTTTTTCTTCATGAGTCTGACATTCTCTCTCTCAAGTCTGAGAAAGGTTGTATGTAGGTCATCAAGAATTTCCTCCTGGGACATCTCATCTTCATTGAAGTACTCTTCTTCAAGATCAACTGAGCCATGAAAACAACCAAAGTTAGTATCATCACAATCAGAGAGTGTGTCATGGTTAACCCGTGTCTCATAGATGTTCCAGTCTCCAAAAACGATCTCCTGCTTTGCTGTTGGTTCTCTAATGTTGGAGTAACATTGAGATTCTTGGCAGTTTCTGGAGTCTTCTCCTGACCAGGTGATCCGAGTGCAGAGCGCAGCAGTGTTGATTTCCTCTGATTGTTCATCACCACTTGTTCCTGATTCGAAGTCTCCTTCATTGAAGTCATCTACACAGACCCAATGAGAATTCCCTCTTGTTCTGAGGGTGTTAGCACATTCTTGTTTAAAGTGACCATACCCCTTACATTCATAACACTGGACATCTTTCAATTTCTCAGCATCTTGAGGAGTGCTCTTAGATGCCATGTATTTTACAAACTTTGGGGGCAATTTTTTATAACTAACGGCAGCATTACTGGGTTGTTTTTCTTTACTTTTATCTTTGTAACCCAATTTACTAAACTTCCTAGTGATGTTACCATAGTTAGAAGAGATCAACTCATATTCATCCTCATCACTCCCTGTAGACTCTGAGCTAGTACCTAGTAAGGCTAAAGCAAGTTGTTTACTAGACTTTCCTAGGAATTCTAGTTCAAATTCTTTTAGAGTGTTCATAAATGTTTGAAAGTCCATGTTGGCCAGATCTCTAGACTCATTCATATCAATTCTTTTGACAGTAAATTTTGAAGATAGTGTTCTAAAAGCTTTATAGACCATGATTTGATTTGGGATGATAAAACCTAAGTTTTGACACTGATTAGCAATATCTAAAAGTTTCTCAAAATAACTATCAATGCTTTCATCCTCACCCATCTCTATCTTCTCAAAGTCCCTCAAAAGTTTTCTATATTTAGAGTCCCTCACGGCCACATCACCCTCACAATGTAATTCAAGAACTTCCCATGCAGCTTTAGCAGTAGAGCAAGTTTGAATAAGTTTGAACATATGATTACCTACCCAGCTAAAAATAGCATTGGGAGCCTTTTCATTGAAGTTATAGAGAGCAATTTCGTTGGCTGTCCATTGTCCTCTTGGCTTAGGTACCAGATCAGCATCTCCATCTCTTGGCAAGTAGGGGATGGTGTAGCCTTCTAGTACTGCGTCCCAAGCTCTCAGGTCGATGGATTTGATGTGGACTCTGAGCCTGATCTTCCAGTAGGCATAGTTGTTGGGACCCTCCAATACTGGCAACCTGCTGGTATTGGGGTTGGAGTTGTCCATCTTATCGTATCAATGCCAAACACCGGTGAAATTGGTGCTTGGCTCTGATACCAATTGAAATTGTAGATCGGGTTGATACGTTGTTGTTGTCAGCTTAACACTGGAGAGTTAACAACATATTTGTACGTTGTTAACTCAGCGATGCTACTTTAACAACAAACCAGAATAATAGTGCAGCGGAATAAACAAACACCAAGTTTAAGAAGTGAATATAGAATTATATTAACTTCCGAGCCTTAGGCAAAATAACCCGTAAAGGTTTTAACAAAGGTCGTTCTCTCAATTCTCAAGCTCCTCACTCTTAAATTGATTTAACTAAGCAAAGCACACAAGAATTGCTTCATGTATCTCTAACAGCTCCTCACTCTTAGATCTATCCTAACAATTCACAAATTTGCTAAAGCAAGACAACACTCAACAACTGTAAATTAATCTCTCGGATTGATTGGCTCTTGTCTCGTGTTTGTCTTGATGTACTTCACACCTATATATAGGTTCTTGGACTTCGACTTCAAGGTGTGTTGTACACGGTTGGTAATTCTCCTAGTTTCCTTCTTGAACTCTTCTTCTTTGTTCTCGCAGTCCTTCTTGAATAATAGTTCCTTCGTTAGTGATCTAACTAGGGAAAGACTCCTTCTTCAAATCAGGACTGATCTTGGAAAGTATTCCTAGTTCCACTCGAACTCAACTTCCCTTGTAGAGTGGTTTGCGTAATTAAGGAAACTTTCCTTCTTGGAAACTTGAGCGTCCAACTTATGACAAGTTTGTTTCCTGAATAATAATCAAAGACAATTACAACTGTGGAACTCAGTTAGTTAAATGAATAAGGCAAAACAATAATAACAAATATACTCAAGATTGTAAATCGAATTCTGCTCCAGCAATGTTACTCTAATATTGACTTCTCAATGTTAAACTAACATTGACAGAATACTTGTACTTTCAATGTTAAACTAACATTGACAGAATACCTGCACTTTCAAAATCTTTAAGTGGGAGATTGTTGGGGCGGTGGAAAAAAAACTCATAGTGCATCAATAACAATTTCCGTTTAAGTGCACCATTAACAATTGATGGGGCGATGCATTATCTTAACATTTTTTAGTTTGGAGTTGAGGCTATAAATAGCAGGCCTCTCACTTCATTTTGAATCATCCCAAAAAATACATCTTATTCCTCTTATATAATTAAACAATAATATATAAAGAGTGGTTAAGAGTGTTGTTAGTGTGAGGTAAAAATAGAGAGTTTTGTGCGACTTTACTACGGTAAAAGTCGGAGTGTTGTAATTCTTATTAAACACTCATAGTGAAGTTCTTCTACCTTGTCCGTGGTTTTTGACCCTAAAGTAATTTAGGGCTTTCCACGTAAAATCTGTGAGTCATTTATTTCCATCTTTCAATTATTGCCGTGTTTTACGCTCTATACGAAGGGTCCACTTTACAACACATATTACCCTCCTGTAATAATAAAATAGACAGATTATCCCCCTGTGTTACGTTTAATAGGCATATTACCCCATTGTGTATTTTTATACGGTGCAAAATACCTCCTTTTTATACACATGTATTAAGGAGATGATGTGCAACTTTTTAAAAATTATAGAGGAGAATGTACCTATTTCATGTATTACAGGGGGTAATTTGCTTATTTATTTTTTTCAAGGGGTAATGCGCCTATTTTGTATATCACATGATGGTAATATGCCCGTTCTTTTTTTTAAGGGGGTAATGCGACTCTTTCTTATATTACATGGGGGTATTGTGCCAAAAACCCATTCAAAAATGATTACCTAGCCTTGCTTATGTAATTTGTTTCTTTTGAATGACAATGAAATTGAAAAACACCTGTCGTGTCAAATTGTGTGAGACCTTTGTATGCCATTATCAGATTTACGACACATGTAGATCAAAATAAGAATAAATATTAAAAGTGAAGAATGAATAATCCACGAAAATGAATTCGAACGGCATCGAAACTCAATGGTTAATGCCATAAAGTTGTTGCAGTTAAATCTATCTGTGGTTTATAGAATCCTTATAGAAGCAACAAGAGTAAAATGTTGGAGACAAACATATACGGAGAACTCAGTTTGTTTGAACTCTAGCTACACGAGAAGCCGCGGCAAATAGACAGCCAGATTATGATTGCCAAACACACAATAATCAGTAACACGATCAGCTTCGCCTTCATGTTCTGAATCCACATTTTTCGCCTCATTTTGGTTCCTTGTGTCCTGAAATCTTGTGCCTGAAATCACACATAAGAGACAGACAACAACATTAAAACTTCAGCAAGAGCTTCGTTACATAACGAGGAATCAGAGTCAAATGGGGTCATCATTCATCACCAAGCATTCAAAAACAAACTGAAATTTATTTCTTAGGTTTTATGTCTTTCAAGTTGTATGAGTCGAAGGAACTTAAAATGTTAAAGTTGTATCTCTGTTCTACACGGAAGACCACAAAAATGTCTTATGCATTATGATATCAATCTATTATATCTTGTCTGCTATACAAAACTTGGAGACGCTTTTAAGACCTCTGAAACTACCTGTGATCGAAGATTATCCGTCTTGTCAACAAGCAGTTCGATCTTTTCTCCACGGTCAAGAACCTGGTTACCAGAGAAAATGGCGTCAATAACATGAAAAATGCAACAGAAAGATATGACAAAGCTTCACAAGACTTTAGCACCTTTTCAATATTCTCCATCATCACACCCTTTACTTCAGAAACCTGAGCCTGAACTTTAGCGAGTTTGTTAATTTCTTCTGGATGCTCAACGCAGTACTGCATTTGCTCTTTCAGCTTGGGCCTAAAACACTCCAAGACATCGACAATGTTCAAAACACGAGAGAAATCCTCAACTAAAACAAACGGCGAAGCTTACCCAAATTCCTTTTTCAGACTATTGGCACCTGCAGTTGCAGCTTTGCCTCCTCCATATCTCTTGTTAAAATCATCCTTAATACGCTCCAAAAAGGCCATTGGGATTTGTCTACCAGCAGATTCAATAGCAACAACACAATAGGCTACACAAATGCATCATATAGTAAATAGTCAATAAACTAAAAGTGCACAATGCCATAAGAAATGAATTCTTCCTCTTCAAGACTTACATCCAATACTTAGGTAGAGCAAAAGAAAAAAAAAACCGTTACAACTGATCTGAGAAAGTATGATTCATGTAAGAAGATTAGACAAGGTTTATAACATCAACCCTCACGCAATGAAACATCAGTTGGTTCACCAAGATTGTATAAACAGGTCAAAAGGTTTTACATTTCCTCATAACCGGAGCACCAAAACCAAAATAAGATCTTAATCGACTGAATTTTGGTAAGAAACATCAAAATACGAAAAGCATAGTAACCCGTGTGAGAAGTCAAAAAATCTAATATTTCACCCATAGATTAAAGTATCTCACCATGTCCACGAAAACTACCAAAATGTTACCGTTTTAAACTCAATGGAAACTTCACCACAACACATACTTTCATACTTTTCTTGAAACATCTCGAAAAAATCTCAAAAATCGCGAAAAGATTCTTATATTTAGCACTCGAGTCACGTTTGCGTAACCTATACTTCAATCCATGATAACATTTACATCAAACCACCACGCCATAACAGAGGACCTACGAGAAAAGAAACTACACCCCACACCATTTTTACACGTTAATCATTCCCCAACCACAAAAAAAAACACGAAACAATCACCGTAACTCCATCCTTCGTCCCAAAAATAAAAATCGATAAACAGACAAACTCTCCCATCCCACACAACAAAATTCATCATAACCAACAAACCATATTCATTTGCAAAATGCATGCACACATATTAAATACCCAATCAACAAAACAGATCACACCATAAATGAATAGATACATAAATAAATATATAAATGTGCATACTGAATCCATTTTCGACGAGGTAATTGAAGGTATGCCCATCACAATTGTACGTAAATTTGTTATTGGAAGCGGGCAATTTCTGCAAGCATTGTGAAGCAATGGAGGTGAAATTCCCCGTGAATTCGGTATATTCCGACAAAATCACCGTACCCCTCGCCACAAAGCTGTAGATTAACGTTTGTTGACCCATTAATTAATCTTTTTTTAAATAAAAAAGATTTAATTTTTGATTACCATATGTTTGTAATAATGTCCGAGAGGAAAAACCCAGAACCCAAATTGCATGAATCGAAGAGAAGAATAATAAAAGGGGAAATTTTTGGTCGAGAGGAAAATGGGGAAGAAAGGTGGAAACGTATGGAGTTTGTGATTTTTATTTTTAGTTTCTTATGCAACTATTTTTTTATTTGTTCAGTTTCTTTTCTTTTTCTTATTTATTAAGTAAGGCTAATTCCACATGTGCCCCTCGAATTCGGTAGAATTATGGAATCAATTGCTTGGTTGTAATCTATGGTGCACGGACATAAACGTGTAGGCACGTCGACATGGTACTACAATAAAGATTCCTATAACAAATTCATAAAACTTGGTTTGTCAACTACCGACACACACATGAGTGATTTTTTAGTGTCCGTTGAATTATTTGGTAGAATTATGGAATCTATTATTTATACAGGTTGTAATCTGTGGTGCACGACATAGACGTGTAGACTCGTACACGACATGGTACAACGATAGAGATTCTTATAACAAATTCTAATAACTTGGTTTGTCCCTCACTAGCACAGACACGAGTGATTTTTCATAGTGTCGGTGTGTCATAGTTTGTAGTATTTTTTTCAACTTTAAGTGGTGACTCTAAAAGTAGGCGAGTCTTGAATAAGTTTATTTTTAATATAGTTTCAAAGTTTGACTGGTGTTTATGTAAATATTCAGAGAGTATGGGTAGCTTTTGTGATTAGGTCATGCGTGGAGTATAGATGTAATTCCTTTGTTAATATAAGTTGGTCATGCTTAGGTTTGATTTATAAATAGGCAAATTCATATAAATTTGATAGTGTAACTATTGGAATAAATTATTGAATGGTGTTTGGCACATGAGATTTAAATGGTACTGGATATCATAATTATAGTTTGGAGAATAGCTATCACTGAAATAATAATATTGTTTGCACTTTAAAATTGAATGTCAAAATTAATATATTACGCAATTATCGTATAGTTGACATGATACAATAAAATATGATATAGTCATGCAACCATTGCATGGTTGACGGGTACAATAAAAAGAAAGTTCAATAGAACACTAACAAAAACCAAAGAGAAAAAAAAATGTGGATAGAGGTCATACAAAATAATATAAATTATAAAACTTTGCATGAAATAGCTCTCTTTGACCACAACAAACGGAACGGGGAATTCATGTGATTACTCGACGCAATTTACTTTTAGTTCGTATAGCATACCCAATAAATTGATGCTAGTTTGTATAGCATACCCAATATATTGATGCTAATTTTTGCTGTATATGTCCACAATAAACTTCCTTAAAATTTAAATATTACAGAATCACCCATGAATCCGAAAACATGTACAAATACACCCAATTTTCATGTTTCTTATAATCATTAAAATCTTAACGAATGCAAATTCTCATCAACTACATGCACTGTAAACAAAATTGGCTTTTATCATTATCTTCTTTCATGCCCTGCTCACTTGTTTCAACAAGGATCTGAGTATATTTCACCAAGTTCATTACAGTGAATTTTTTTCCTTTAATGATCACCAAATAAACTCAGACACTCAGTACACTGAAGTTTGAAGTAAAACAGGAACATTTGCAGCACAACTTATTCTCAGCCTCACTTCACCACTAGTAACCTTATTCTATGCTATCTTTCTCACACCACACTGCGTTCAAACAAACCCGTAAATATACAGGAACCAAACCGAGTGGCAACCGATCAACATGCTAATTGATCTATGTATGACACGATATTCTTAAGAAACGGCGATCAACAGGCCAGTTGATCTCTAAACGACATGATTTCTTCAAAAATGGGGAGTCTTCTCGATCTAATAGGCGCCCAATGGTTCATCAACTGGTCAAGGCCGCCAATAAACGCGTCTTCAAAACTTGGATCTAAACTAGGCGTTGAAATTGTTACGGATTTTAACGAATCCAACTCTTTCAGAAGCTCTTGAATACGGTTCCTGGACTTGGGATCGTCTGAACCAGGAAGTTTACTTTGTAGTACCTCGTCAAGAATGAATCTTGCTTCGTCGTATCTTTCTTGTTTTATAAGGCACACGCATAAATTGCAAGCTTTGTTCGAGTCAGGGTCTATTTCCTGTGCTTTACGGTAGACGGCCTCAGCAGCAACGTAATTCGCTTGCTGCATATAAGTCCAACCCAAGTTGCCCTGCAACATAATAAAATGAGAGTGAGATTACCGAAGTTGTAACTTAATATACCCTTAAATTTAAGTATAACATGAGCTAAAGTAGGGTTGAAATGATGGTGCTTACCAGTATTCTGGAGGTTTCTTGCTTAACAGTAACTTGGAACTTCTTTCCATGTGAACGAGCGGTTTTGGTAGGTTTTCCATTAAATGCTTCTCCTTGACAAATCATTCTCAACTTCTGCTTCAGCAGTTCGATCTGTTCGTCTAGCTTACCACATTTCTGCGGGAAAACCATTCAAGTTTTTTATGACTAAATGCATAGGGAGAAACTCACTCGACAAATTATACATCGAAGTAAAGAGGGAGGAATAGTTTGAGTCTTTGACTATAGGAACTGCAGACACAAAGCAATTTTAAGACGAAACAATGTTGCTTGTGCCACTCAACGACATAACATAAGATAAATGCAAGTTAGTTTTGTTCTCCAAGTACCTTGTATAAGTCAATAAGGAGATTATCAAGAGATTCTTGGGCTTGTTTTGAGCATCGATCACGAAAGGAATTTATAGCTTCAATTGCTTCTTCAGTCCTATCTTGTTGTTTCATGACCACTACCATGTCTTTAAGCGCACTGTCAACTCTATCACCGGCATTTATTGCCTTCCAAAACAGGACTATTGCAGCTTCTGGATCCTTCTCAACCAGCTGTTTGGATATGGTAAACAGAATTAGAAACTCAATATATAGAAAAAAAAGAACGAGATCGGCTCGAGTACACAATCACACAGGCGTATCAAAGACGCAGAGATGATTACACGTAGCCGAGTCATCAAAGCAGAGATATCGGATAGACTCAAGCTGGTGACAGCTCATCATATATAAAACACTTGCCTAGATCAGGCCCTTACAGACGACATTGTGGCTACGATTTAGTCACATCTTCCAAAAACTAGTGACTTCAAATATATGAATAAATTGAACCCACAAGGTCTACCGTATACCTGGTCTGTCAAAGTTTTCATAATTAACTCATATCATCAAAAAAGATGTCTAAATTGCAGCCATATATTCATACAGGTACCCCACCTATCACACAATGTCACTAGAGATTCCGGTTTAACTAATAAGGAAACTTAAAACGACATTCCAAGGAAAATTTGACAAAAGTCAGCTCATCAACCGCAATCCGAAAGAAGCATCAAAATCAAGGAATACTGTATGATTCATTTCCACATCAATTCCGACACAACTTTCAATATCCAATACACGAGTAATGAAGATCTTATTTTTCACATTGTACAGCCAAAATCAGCATTTCTTCTGTAACAGCCTGTAAACAGAGTACATAATTGTGACAGAGTACTATATAAGCCCTTCACAATCCCAATGGCTACAATCAAATATTACCATCCAACCAATAAACAAAAGTAAGGCAACCTGAAATTAATTTCATCAAAATAAACAAAACTAAAGATGAGAACAAAATAAGAAAAAACTTTTTAAAAAATCCCATTTTTCTTTTTACTAAAAAAATGATAACAAATCCACTTCAGAACACTATGACTCACTGTTCCAACTATACTCAAAAATCCAATTTAATCACTGATTTTCATCTCCAAACTACTATTTCAACAATCTTGATGCCTAAGCCAGCTCACAAATAACAACAACAAAAAAAAAAAACAGAGTAAACCACTATACACACACTTTAATAAAATACAAATAAGACAAAATATTTAGCTCTGACATAAGCATAAATTTACATACTTGACAATATTTAGCTCTGACATAAGGAGTGTCACCAGTGGGGAGCTTATGCAGCACACAAAAGCTCTCTTCTTTCTCTGCTACTCTTCTACTATTGTTCTTCATTTCAAAATGTAATATCCAAAAAAGATTGTATTTTTATGAAGCTGAATCAAGGTATAAAAATGGGTTGTTGTTTGTTGTGAGAGATTTGGTATAAAAATGGGTTCTTTTGAGTTTTCAATGGGAATAAAAGAAATAGTCAAGAGAAGTTGGGAGAGAAATGAACCTGGACGTGGGTTCGTCCAGGTTCTTAGAGAAATGGATCTATTTGATGTCATATGTGAAATTGTCCACTTGCCACGTCTTTGAATTGTCGCATATTTTTTTATTATTATATCTACTTTTTCTCTTTCTTAAACTCCGGCATTTACTCCACTTATTGGGATTTGGTATTAGCTAAGGGAGCAAGGAATTTGGTAAATATTAAAGCGTAAATTTTAAAAAGCTAAACTCATAAATGGTGTCCTCTTTGTTCTGTAAGCTACGAATTGCAGAAGTTTCATGATAGTTGAGGCTCATAGCGATATGAAATCAAATTACTTACAAATTTCGAACAAGCCCGCGAGCGAGATTTCGACAACGTTGGCTCTGATACATCACGATAACCACGACGCATTGATCACGTTGCATTATAGTAATTTGTTTTAACTATGTAGGTTGTTGGTGTGGGGTGATTTGGTCTGCTGACTAAGCGCTCCATGTCAGACTAACTCAAACTCCTTATTGGGCCTGAATTAGCTTTGATTTCGAAAAATCTGTACTGAAATAACACGGCACGTGAGGTAAACCGGGGCGAACCCGACGTAGGTTTTGCGATGCATAAGTTAGTTCATGCCATTTGAGGGATTAGATTATAAACAAACTATAGCTTAAACACGACGTAGAAAATAGTTAGGTAAATGAAACGTATCGGTTAGGTCGGGTAGAACACAACTGATGCTGATTGTGAGTTTGTTGATTTTAGACTGAACTTGAGATTAAGTCAAGCTGCCTACGTAACTCGTTTAGGGAATCAAGCCAAACGTAGTTCATTGTTTCTCGAGAGTGGTCGTGTGACACGTGTTACATTGGAGCTAGGGGGTCAAACCTAATCACGTGGGCACGTTGGCAAATGGGCACATTAGCACGTATAATTGATGTGTTGTAGGTGGCACTTTAGCTCTAGGGCTAGCATGGATGACGTGGCACAACTGGCGTATTGTAGGTGTCACATTAGCTATAAAGCTAACGTGGATGATGTGGCACAATTGACGTGCAGTAGGTGACACATTACTCCACGTGTTATAGGTGGCGCATTAGCTCTAGACGTGGCACAACTGACGTGCAGTAGGTGGCGCATTAGCTCTAGTGCTAATGTGGATGACGTGGCACATCTAATGTGCAATAGGTGACACATTATCTCTAGGGCTAACGTGGATAACATGGTTCAATTGACGTGCAGTAGGTGACGCATTAGCTCTACGGCGACCGTG
This sequence comes from Linaria vulgaris, assembly GCA_948329865.1. Classification (NCBI taxonomy): domain Eukaryota; kingdom Viridiplantae; phylum Streptophyta; class Magnoliopsida; order Lamiales; family Plantaginaceae; genus Linaria; species Linaria vulgaris. The sequence continues at coordinate 106,295,126 of OX415253.1, read as the reverse complement.
GATGACGTGTTGTAGGTAACACTTTAGCTCAAGGGCTAACGTGATGTAGGTGGCACATTAGCTATAAGGCTAACGTGGATGATGTGGCACAACTAACGTGTTGTAGGTGGCACAGTAGCTTTACGTCTAATGTAGATATGGCACAACTTACGTGTTGTAGACGGCACGTTAACTCTGGAGCAAACGTGACTTGAGAGTTGTCTCTAAAAATCCCCATCCCCTAATGATGATGATTAATGAGCATTTATAGGTGCTTATTTGGCTATTTTTTATGAGTTTGGAGCCCTCTTATTCAATTATGCGCAAACTCACTTATTTGATAACTTCTTCAATACTAATCGAAATTGGAATCTATTTTTTTTTCTGTTAAAAACTATACGTCCTTGTCTTTCCAAGGGCATATACAAATTATAGTACAACAGTTGTGATGGTGCCTCATTGTGTTTATGATCACAGGTTTGTTAAAATGCATTTAATCAGATCAGAAAACAGTATTCCCAAAGTTAATGTTAGTTTTTGTGGTTATCGAAATTTTGGATAAGAACAGACTGATAAAACAGGTATACTGAATCCCAACATTTTCAGTTGGAATATGGCACGAGTTTTAACAAAACAATTAACGGTTTTTGACTTGGAATTTTGGATGTATGTGACTATTTGTTAATAAATTAATAAATAAATAAACACCTTTTGAGTTTTGATACCTTTCCGGGGGGAGTGTCTTGGCTGCTGTTACATGTACAGCAGCCAAGCACCCCAATTTCTTTTTGTCTTACATATTTGACCACATGATATTATTTTTTCTTACAATTAAGGCCTAAAATAGTATCTCTTCCTAGACTTAAGGCCTAAAATGATACTATTCGTATTTTAAAATACTTCTCTTATGTTAATTGTTTTTGTTTTAATCATATTTTCTTAAAATGATGGTGTGCATGCTATAAATATATTTCATTTGGAAAATGAGTATCTTACAGTCTTTACGTAAGGTTATCTATTTTCACCACTAATTATATCTCAATCAATTAGGAAACCCGTATGGCCGGCTTAGTGTATTTATATTTTTGAATAATCTAAATCCGTTGAGATTGATACACACAGTTCAAAATATTAAATTATATATAATGAGACTCACATAAATTACAGAGGATTAATCTTAAAAAAATATAAAAATCCATTCACCTTGACAATTTAAAAATCCACGTCCATTTCATAATTAACAATGAGTGCTTTATTATAATTATCAACTTTTCATTACTGTAAATGGAATAAAATCTATTTATTGTTTATTTTAGAGAAGAAAAACTTTTCTTTAAATTCTATTTATTGTTGATTCTCTTAAAAAAAACATATTTCGGAAATTTTACGAAGAATACTGCTAGAACATTAGAATCTATTTTTTTGAACGATAATATATAATTTATATTTCTATTTTAAACCTGTTTTGGAAAATTATAATCTAGAATTGAACTAGAAATAAGAATCAAGCTTTCAATTAATTTTTATTAGATTTACATATTATTAGAAAAATGTAATTCCAGAATTGAAATTTTTGAATATAGAACCATATTACCACACATAAGTTGTTTATATTCTATATATGAATTTAATGGAAGAAGATTCCTCGGTTCTTGGTGTACTGCCATATTTGATTTGTGTCCCTTAATTGTCTGTAAGAATCTTACATACGTATGTTAGATTATCGTGACTGATTTTATTTCATTTAACACTACGAATATCATGGGGCCAAATATGTAAGACAAAAAGAAATTGGGGTGCTTGGCTGCTGTGCATGTAACAGTAGCCAAGACACTCCCCTTTCCGGGATATTTTATACAAATCAGAAAACATGGTTGTCACAAATTTTGTTTTTATTCATGCACTCATTTCAAGCTTAATAAACAAATTCAATAAAAGGAGGAAAGAACAAAAGAGAGAGAATATACATCAATCCCTCAATTTGGCAGTAAAGAATATAACACTAACAATATCCTGAACCCTTCATTGAAGCAAGTAATCAGGCCAGGCCAATGACAATTACAGATGCTTTTTTGGCTACACAAACTATTGAAAAAACTGTCACAATGTTCACAAGAATCATAAATCTTGAAACTTTATATTAACCCCCCACAATGATATACCACATTTTCAACTAACATACCGTCGACAACGATATTCTTGAATGCGCGTTGTACCCGGAAATACTACTTGTTGTTACCTTTAGCTTTCTTCGACTTGTTCTTTTCCTGCATTTTCTTTTTCTTCTCTTCTGCAGTGATCCATTTATACTCGGGAGGAATCGCAAACGGGTCCTGGATATTGTCTATCCTGCTGCTCGAGCCAGCAGAAGAACTGGCACGTTGATAAGGAGATTTTATCCACTGGAACCAGGAAGAATTTGCGTTCTGGGTCACTGTAGGGCTCTCTCTGCCGGTAGGACTTGATGGGGGAGTTGTAAATTCATCCAACGGCTGTAGTTCTTCGAACTTTGTGAATGTGACCATCACCCTGATGGTTGGGACCACCGGAATCGCGACCTGAAATGAAAAGAAAAATATGACAAGGAGATCCAAGAATTATTGGAAAGGTTGAAGGATGAATTACCAAGAGAATCCTCACTGTTTCTCAAAATTACGAATGCAATCCCATGTTTCAGAAATTATACAAGCACGGGTATGGAAATATGTAGAATAGACGCCTTGTAGTAACATACCAACATGTAAGAAAAAGAATAGTGTCCCTAGTTTGAACGTTGAATAGTCTCCGTAATGCATCGTCTACTAACGATGGCCTTAAATAAGAAAACAAAAATTAATAGGTTCTCGTCATAGGAATCTCAATAGATCAATTCAGGTGTATTTCATGCAACCTAATTTTGTGAGAATGGGTGGTCGTTAGTAGTCTAAAGATCATATTATTCGTAAGCCATTAGAGCAGCTGATCATGCCACAACTCTATACTGTGGTACAAAAAAAATGGAGAGTAACCTGCCACTATTTGACCAAGCAATAATGATAAGTATCAACCCCAAAACCAGACCAAAAGAGAAACTAATCAGTAGTTCACCAGACAAAAGGAAGAACAAAACACTGCACCAATCATTGTAACCAATATACCTTCCAGGAGCATTTGAAGAATGTTCAATGGATATAAATGCAGAAAGGTTCTTCCAATTGTCCCAAACGTTATGGTTAAAAAGGTTAGATGTACTTCAAGTACAAAATTCACAATCCTCAGAATTTGCCTTACTGCAAGTTAACCAGAACCTGTTATTTACTCGACAACTCGAGCTCATGTAACCTGTGGTAGGTGTGATATCTTCAGATGTGTAGGGATCTGCACACTACTAATCGATACTTTTGTAATACCCTCCTAACTTGTATAAGTACTAACCTAATAATGTTACTGCAAAATGATAATTTAGCACTTAAGTCACAGAAACGGTCCAAGACAATGAAAGAATATACATGAGATCTTCTAACAGTCAACGGCAACAAATAATATTTTTATTAAGCATGTGAATCTTCTCAGTAAAGAGCCGTTTAAATATAAAAAGCTCACCTTGACAGGGAAGGTTCCTCTAGGAAGTTTCGTGGTGAGTAGGTCTCTCAATCTTCTTATAGCTTTAACTTTGTTTGCCAAAATATCAAGCAACGGAAGGAGCTCTTCTGTTCTTAGTGGAAAGTCTGGAGAAAGCCATAGAATAGGCCTCAAACCTTTCTTATACTCATTCTCTCGACTTCCATCCTTCCGACGACTCACACTCTCAACGCTCGTTGATGTAGAAGCTTTTGCGTCTTTTGCCCTTCGATGCTCATCCCGCTTCACAACCACTTCCATAGAGTGCCTACCAGGTCCATTTTGACTTCTAGATGGAAAGCCGTCTAGCTGATTGCTATATTTTTCTTCTACACACAAGGAACTTCTCGGCGGAGAGATTTTTTTCTCGGCTTCTTGTTTATTTCCGGGTTTCTTCCAGCCATTGAACCATCCTTTCTTTTCCGGTTTGATTTCCACGTTCTTACAATCATTTATATCTTCAATTGGGATATCCCTCGGCTCAAAACAACTATGGCGGTGTGCAATAATTCCATCACCGTTCTCATTGCTTGCATCTGATGAGTCCATTTTAAGTGCAAGCTCAAGCTGCTTTCTCTCTTCATCTGTCAAAACGTCTTCAAGTTCACTTTCAGTTTCGTTTTCATTTTGAGAGCTAAATAGTTCTTCATCGGTCATAGCCCCTGGAACCCTCCTTGATTTTATGCTCACGACCACGTTATGCATATCATACACTTTAGCTTTCCATATACCCACCATTTCAGTTTTCTCTTGTCTCCTCCATGTCGTTTGAGGTAAAAGAACCGCTTCAGTCACATCAATACCAGGCCTGAATATATTGGTTTGAGACATTGCAGTCACTTCCTCCTGAATTTCCGCCTCGGTTGCCGGAGCACCAGCACCATCCAAAGCATTCATAACCTCCTTATCCTTATGAAAAACCATACAGAGAGATCCAGGAGGAACTTTTCCGTCCTCCGAACCGTCACCTAGGAACAAAATACTCTGATCCGAACGCTGTATTCTGAAACCATCAAAACCAGCTAAAGTCATATCTGCCCTCAAATTCGCACCCCTCTTCCAAATCTTGTAAGTATCGGAAGGCGCAATCCTAGAAATGAAAGGGATCACCGAGCTCTCAAAATGAAATGTGATCTCCATGTAAAAGTCCCTCATCCTCTTCATCGTCCCAATCAACCGAGGCAACCTCCTGCACCACTTCGCCCACGCCAAAGGCTGGTAATGCCTAACTATAATCTTCGCAATCCCTTCCTCCCTACTACAGATTGCTTCCTGCAACGCACTCCAACCATGTTCGTTCTGCAAGCTCCAATCAGCTCCCGCAAGCATAAGCATCTCGGTGGCAGTCTCATCCCCAAACTTAACAGCCAAATGAAGCGGGGTATCCCGATTAGGCACATCACGCCGATCAATCACAGCCGCAATAGCATCAGCCTTCAACTCCTCCGCCACAGAAACCGATTCATTACGAATCTCGGAAGGGTCACAGAGCCGAGGTAGCTCCGCGATAACCTTCCTTAAAGAAGCATAATCCTTCAACATCACAGCCTTATGTACAGGGCTATGTGCATACTTAGACACATCAACACCAGCCATACCTCAAAATAACAAAATCCCACTAATATAAAATCAATTCTCAAATCATACAGAGCTTACATTAACCAATACACAAAACCCCACATTACCCTTTTCCCCAAATCAAACAATAACACCAAATTAGGTCACAAGATTCAACATTTCCACCAACATAAACTCAATAAAACTAAAATCCCACAATTTTACAACTAGAGTAAAAACAAAAAATGGGAATCTTGTAGCCCCTTTTGGAGAGTTGAAAAGACTTGAAAAAGGGAGTCAAGAAAGAAAAATAAAAATCTGACCTTTGTTTCCGAGAAATGGGATTGGTGCCCTAATGGCCCATCTGCTATAAACCGACAACTACCCTCACTTTCTCTCTCTAGATATATATATGTGTGTGATGTTGGAGAGAGAAAGGGAGGGAAAACTAATGTAAATGGTAAAGGAACAAATCAAGATCCTTGTGATCCAATCAAGATCAGAAATTTGCATGTGGGATTGGTGTAAAATAATGCTAATTAGAAATTAAAATGAGTAAAGATTGAATCTTTATGAGTTAGTTAATGTGAAAATTTTTGAAGAGAGAGAATGAGAAGCAAAGAATTTATGTTTACTAAAAGAGAAAGAAAGAGACAAAAACCCCACTGGTCAAGCCAAGGGGTAAGAGACTTCATGAGAACTATAAATAATTTGAAAAAAATATATTATTTAGAATAAGTAATTATAGTTTTTTATCCCTTAAATTAATAAGGACTTTCTCTAAAACTTATTTTGTATTATTGTTTGCGCGTAATTTATTATATTTAAAAGAAATGACTCGTTATCATTCAGCACTGAAGCATTAAGATTTCACCACACATTACGTTCATGCGGTATAGATATGGTAGTGTTAGTGTCACACATATTATTCTACCGACACTACTATCGTTTTACTATTTTAGTACATAATATTTAGGGTGCAATCAATTCTTAAGATTTACAAAATGATATTAATATATTTTGAATTTGAATTTTGAAAACTTAATGTATTAACTGTTCTGTTGAGATAGTTGTATTTACGCATTCAAGTGGTTTCAATGAAATAAAAAGGAAAATATTGTAATACAAGAACAAACCTGATATTGTGCAGAGAATATGTGGTGCAATGAACTGTGAATACATCACCTTGCTTCAATAAAATATTATTTTCACTTTACGTCTTGTAAATTTGTAATAGTAAGTCAAATACAACATAATTCATTTATTTATTCTAACGCGCTAATGTGGATAATATAATAAATGAAATATTGAAGCTTTGTGACGGTGAGTCTGTAATTATTATTTGGTATTATATGAATAACACATGTGACGTTAAGTATTAATAGTTGTAGACATAGATCAAAATCTCAAGTATTAATAGTTGTAGACATAGATCAAAATCTCCATGCGTTTACTCGAAAAGTACATAAATGTTTTTATTTTTGACTTTATCGAAACGAAACATATATGTAGTTTTATATCTACAATTTTACAAATTCTTTGAAACATGTCGAAAAGTTCACGAAATATTAAGAAACGTTTCTACTTCTTAGCAAATGAAAGAAATGGACAATTACATCTTATACTCCCTAAATTTTGTTCAAGTATAAAGAGATCCACAATTTAGACAAACATTAAAAAGACATTCTTATAGTTGGACATGTATGTAATAACTAATAACGTTTCTATAAACCAGAAATTAGTATTTCTATAATCACTTAAATCAAGCATGCTCCTCCTAGGTTTGTTTATATCACCTCCAAAAAAATACTAATCAAAACAAATATGCACTTCAAAAAAAAAATCATGTAATGCCTCAACATGTTGAAGAAACTGTAGTTTACACTTTACAATAACCAATGTATCTAAGTCCAAAAGTAAGCCACCGCCGACCTCGTTTTACTTTCAAGTAATCGATGATTTGCAAACCGGGCAAGATGTTCGCCTTCTCAGCCAGGTATCAATGCACTGTAATACAGAGACGTTAGATTAGCGCACATTCATGCATGCATGCTATACAAATGTAGAGAGACAAACTCGGGAAGGTAGCTACATAGACGAACATACATCTTTGTGAAACTTGTGCAAACAAGGGAGATGGCGTATAGTGTCCCCAATGGTCGGAGTTTCAAGACAAATTACGCAAGATTCATCAAAACTCTCGGTCTGAAATTAGATCAAGAAAATTATATCAACAAAAACGGTGTTTTGGGAAGATTCATGATTTGACTGAGAAGAATGCTGTATTACCTGAACTGTTGATTGTGGAAGGCTGTTAATCTGATGAACGGATGCACCACGATGCTGGTCGTTATTCTCATCAAGGGCAAGTAACATTTCATAGTCATTCCTGACAAAGTGTTGGCAAGAAAAGTTAGAAAGAACAGAATTTTCGTCATACGTACCAGATCATCAAACCAAGACAAAGCTTATGTGGAACTAAGAAAAACAATTCGTAAAAGATAAGATCCAAACACTACCGTACATCCGCCAATTTGTTTGAACCAGAAAAAAGATTTCAAACATGTTAATAATTCTCTTTAAGATTCAAATTGAATGTTTCTTGACTCCTCTCTTTTGTAAAACACAATTTATTCTTGGTAAGATTTGCACATTGTCAAAGTTTATTTGGATGAGGTGATCTTGAAATAATTATCTAGCTATAACGGGAATCCAACACATCATCTTTTGCATTTCGAATTAGCTTCTACATACAGATCAATGGATAGAATACTTATGGACAAAACACGTATGAGATCATAAGCGCACTTTAGGGGAGAGAGAGAGAGAGAGAGTACATCAAACGGCAGAGTGGAAGGCATTTCAGTGACTACAATGGTTGTCGAGTGTAAATCGAAATACATCCTATACATATGCTGCTACTCAGATTTCAGTGCGGATGGTACTATTTCAAAATAGTTCCTCTGCAGAAACTTAATCACACCGTTCATAAATAAGAACTGTGAAGATAGATTCTTACTCGTTAAAATCACGCTGGTTTCGGAGGATGCTAGGACCCGCTTCCATATCATTGAAGGCCTCCAATTCTCCCAGTATATGCAGTCTCTGTACAAACAGAGGGGAAGTACTATTATATGAAGTTCACATTACGGGCCACAGCTCTATGTCCTACCACAAAATAATCTAATTAATTTAGACGGACTACGCTTAAGTATACGAAAGAGAGTTTTAAAAAAAAGGGATAAAAAACCGTCCTTTTCATGTTAAACCCAATAGAAATGGCTTAAGATCATCCATCTACCAGAAGCACATACTGCTCGAGCTAAGATTATCTACCTTTATTGGATTTAACGTCCACGAAGTGCATCATGATTGTATTTGTATCCCTATTCATAGATAGATGAGTGACATCCAACTAGGCATCATAAAGTGAAGTTAACTACACTGCTCAGTCAGGAGTAGAAAAAAAAGAAGTTCCTCATAAATGTCTTGACCAAAAAAATCCCACGAACATTAAGAAATGCAGCAAAAACGGAAATTGGGTGGTAGAAATACAATAGCCATGCAAGAAACTTAACATTACATTGTAACAATAAGAGATATATATGCACCCATGCACGTCATCCTGAACGTCAATTCAACAAACTCCCATCCAAATCAAATATTGACCATGTATAAGAATAAGAAGTTATTACCATATCCATTTCCATACTAGCAGGGAAAAAGGAATTTCTTCCTCTAGATGACAACAAAGAAGAGGATTGTCCAAGAAAACGACTACCCACCCTTGTCATTCTTCCCAATGTAGAAGGTCGAGGAGCTGGAGGATCCCGAGACTGGGATCTACTTTGCAAGTAGGATATCATCGAGCCTGTCTGCACAAAAGCATACAGGACATCTCATAATAAGCTCAGCAAGATGAGTGTGGACGTTACTCTACTATCACTGTTCATCAGTTGCACTTCAAATAGTTATATGGTTCAAAAATTTGATATAATAAGCAAAGAACTAGTGGGACTTAGTACACAGGTTTATTGAACAAAGATCAAATAAGTAAAATTCACAAATGAAGCAAAAGAAGCCAGGAGGAGAAAATTCAATTCCTTTAACGTTTGCAATTGTTAACGTAACAGTGCACCACAAGTTTCTGATAAGGGAATTTTTAAACAAGTTCATGCAAGTTAGTAACACGAATATCGATAGAAAACTATAAGGTCGAAAAAAGACCTCCATCCTTTCATTTTCATTCATAACCAGGGAACTTACTGCATCAAATACAGGGTGACTTGCCCTGGAAAAGGTAGGACCTGAATCGTTCTGGCGCTGCGATGCTAGTGCAGTGTGAGCATTAAACTGTAATCATTTTGAAGAATAGGGCAAAGTGAGCATGTATTCCTAAGTTAAGAACATTAATAGGAACGTTGCTATATTTAAAAGTATATGAAAGATGAACCTCTCCAGCCCCGAGGATAGGTCCTTCGCTGTAAAGTTGTTCTTGAAGTTCACGGGCCAGAAGTTCATCTGCTTCGACCTGTCTCACTCTAGCATCTTCATCGTGGTCAGTATGTCTAATTTCAGGATCTTCATCCTCGACAACTGGATGTAAATTGTTTACAGTAAGAGAACCTGATCTTGAAATTAATGGATCTTCGAAGGTATCCAGAGCCACATCTTCTGAATAATTGGAGGATGATGTTGAACCCTGCTGTTTCGTTCTGACAAATGTGTTTGTTGCAGAACGAAGCCCGTTGAGTCGTCCGAGTCGAAACCTGGAACTGGATGCTGATTGTCTTAATGGTCTAGAGTCAGAAGAGATTAAATTCAGGTTCTGTGGATGATCATCGGCAGTTAAAACACTACTTTGTTTTTCCCGCCTCCTATTCTCATTGTGCCGACCAGCATTTTTAGAGAAATTCGTTTCTTTAGCTACAAACTCTTCCTCCCCAGATGATGGTATATTCAGTTTTCCAGGCTGACTGCGCGTGCTCATCCTCCCACTTGATGTATCAATGCTTTTACTCACATTCCTAATGTCAATGCATTCTTTGGTATTATTATTGGACCTCGTACAGCCCCTGCAAGTATGTAATTTCCCCTGAGTTATTTCATTCATATGTTGTACTCAAGGAGTTTGTTGGAAAGGCTAATCCACCCAAAATATATAAGAATAGCGGATAATATATATCTTACTAAAACAAAATTTATAAGACATGCCATGCTAATTAAAAGCATAACTGAAAGTGAAAACTATAATTTAGTATACACAAAACAAAAACCTGATATGCAAATGCTTGTCTCTGAAATTAGGCGCTTCCGGAGAACATGGATGATTTAGAACTCCTTTTCCCTTTCCTCTGTGAGAATTCTGATCTTCAGCAACCAAATCAATCATATCAACCGAAACAGGCGTAGAACTAGATACCACAGTAGAACGACCATTATTCACAGCAGCTACGGTACTATCTATGTCCTTCCCAAGTAGCTGATTGACCTTAGCTACAGTATTAGGAGATATGCCACCATTTTGCACGAACCTCTTCTGCTTGTTTAATCTAGGCGAAGCAATTGGAACAAGGGGTACAAATCCACGATTACCAGGCTTGTTTTGAGAATTGCCAGCAAATTCAATCCCCTTCTCATAACCAGTAGCTGAACTGTCTGTGCGTTTTGGAAGACGCAGGGATACCCGTTTGCTTCCACTATCAATAACCAGTGGACGATTTTTAGTCCCGTCACCAAAGAACTTTCGCTGTCCTGAACTAGACCGCTCGGATGAACTTCGATTTTTCCCTTTAACATCACTATCAGGAGTATCTGGAACATCCACTATGTCCATCGGATCTATTTTCTGCACAACAAACCAACATCATATTTAGTAGACATAACACGACAACGTCGACAAAAGCTTCTTCACACTTGTGAAAATACCTTGAAGGCTTCCATTAACATTCGATTTTCACAGAAGGAGTTTCAACGTTATGTAAGTCACGGATATGCGACCAACCAACATAAGAGTTGAAACTAATGGAAAACAGATAGGCTGCTCCTGCTTGAACTGTTTCTTCTCAGTTCCTTAAGAAAACAAACAAAGATCAAATGATAAGTAGTTGCTATTAACCCTTAACCTATATACAGCTCAAAATCCGTGAAAATCAAGAAACGACTGTCGAGTGCCATCTATGTAGTAATCTTAGAACAATCCAGGATAGCAAAATTAAACAATTTACTATTATACTCCACAAATATAGAGTTGAAAGATTCACTAAAAATCAACTACATTACACATTTTCAAGATTTTTCAAGAAACAGAAAATGAGAAGCTATAACATACTAAACAACAACAACAAAAAATCGAAATCGACACGAATAACAAAATCGGATCTTTGAGGGATTATTACTACCAAATTAACAAACATAACATTTAAAATTAGTAAAACGAACTGATAATAATGTGAAAATTTAAAACGAAATAAAAATAATCACTACAAAAAAAATATTGATAAAGTCGAAAAATTTACAAAATCAGGAATCTGGGTATTTCATATATTCATCAAAATGTACATAAAACTGAGACTTGGGGGCAAAGTTCATACCTTTATTGGATTTAATTACAAGGGTCTGTGATTTCTGATAGAAAAAAAAAAGTAATAAAAAAATTGACGTTAAATGTGAAATTTATAAACGGTCAAAATGCTAATTGGGCGACCTGATTTATTTTTGGGTAGGGATTCAAATCGGTTCGAATTCGAGTCAGCCCAATTAAGATTTTAATTTTATTAATATAATATAAGATTGCAGGAAAAATAATACTTTTTGACAAATTAAGTTAACACGTGTCATTATTTCTTTTTCGACTGATTTTATTCCATATATGGAATGGAATCTAGTAATGGCATATACTAATTATTATCTATTAAAAAAAGACATTTTTCCCTCACATACCACTCATAAAAAGATAGTTGTTATACCAAAATTGTGTTTTTTCATATTTGCCCGTCCCGTGCCTATTTTATTAAAAAAAATTAATTGACTCTCTCTTTTGAAAATACTTTGTATTTATATCAATTAGTTTCAATTTTAGAACGTCGCACGCAGCCTCTGCGTGCGTGCGTCCGGAAGCTAGTTATGAAATTATACGTAATGGTAATATCCACCATATTCATTGGATTTCTCAAACGAATTTAAATAATTGAATAACCTTATTCATCTTATTCCTTTTTTCTAAAATTCATTTTTTTTTTGTTATAATTCCCGAGAGGTTAATTAGAGCCTATAGGCTATAGGCTATAATAACATAAAGGCGTATCTATTAACCGAGAAAAACAACTTGATGAAAAGTATTTGTGTTACATATTATCTTTTAAGCCTTGATTTTATATGCATTAACAAATACGTTTGTCATAATTGTCAAGTTACTTATCTTTTGAAATTTTCTTCATAAAGTTACTATCAAAATCCTCGTTGTTTGAGCTATTTTGCCATATGTCTCAGTAACTTTCCAAAGTAGAACTTTATCCCCTAATCTTTACAAAAATTACAAACTCTCCCTCATGCAAACCGTTTGATTTGCATAATATGTTGATATTTGTCCGTTAGATGTGCCGTAGATTGGCCAAAGGAGGGGCGGCTAAGTGCTCTTTTCAAAAATTATCGTGGCAATATACAAAACTAATGAAGTAATGGGGAGTTGATGCTTTTATTCCATTCCACTCTCGAAATAGCATATATGAGTAGAAAGGGCGTATAATCAATCGGAAGATCAGAAGCCTTTCAACTCCAAAACCAGATATATCTACGCACAAATGACGCGTACATTAGGGGGTAGACAAAAAATCTCTGAAAATTCGGAGGGAAGCAGAAGACAGTAACACAACACCATAACTCTAGATCACAAAGTCAACAAACAATGCATCAAAGATTCGAGATCATGCAACATAGTACACCGCAAAAAAGAGTTATATAGAGCAAGGCCAACTCTATTCACTAGCACCAGCAGGTCCAACAAGAACTCCCTGTGCATTTCCTTCTTTCTTGCCGCTCTCATCCTTCATTTCACTATCGCCCTTTTTAATTCTAATTTTGTACTTCGCCTCAAACTCGACCATCTCCTTTTTCTTCTTCTCCAACGTCTCATTTAGTCGAGCAATCACCTCTTCGAGCCCCTCCCTGTTCCGCTGGACGGCTGGCAACACTTCTCTGATAGTTCTCTCTACGAGAACTCCTCCAATCATACGGTAGCATCGCCTTGATTGATCAAGTGGTTCAATCGCATTGATGACGAGTGAATGCTCACTGACTTCCATTTCTAGTTCGTTGATTTTGGAGTAAATTTGGTTGATGTCGGTCCTCATGGCACCATAGATATTAGCAACGGCTTGTTCGTTGATAGGTTCCCTACTGTCACTTTCAGCTCTTGCCATGATATTGATCTAACGACAAATGGAAAAATATGTAAGCCAACCACAATACAGTGTCCATAACGTCAGTTTCTTAAGGACACTAACATATAAAAGGAAAACGAACACTATTGCTAAACACAGACAAAAATTGTAAGTTGATGCTGACGTAAACATCAAGTGGATAGGCTATAAAGATTAAAACTTAAGTGACTGAAGGAAAAGAAACAGGGGGCGGTTCATATCGAGCTGCTCATTACTGGAAGCAATATCTCATATCAAAATTTGTTACTAATACATTGCATCTCTTGACACTTGTATGGACGGTCTTCAATTTGTGAAGTGTCAACTTGGAGAAGTTAATTTGGTCCCTCCACTGTGTTTGGGTTCTGCATAGTAGAGCAGGGAAGGAGAGGAAAAACTAGATTCTTAGGTGGCCTATGATTTTCTCTCACCAGTTTGAAATGAAGAGAAAATATAGACACTTGTAATGTCAAATCAACGCTTTTCTACCTTCATCCCTAAAGCTCTTCAGCATTTTGTAAGCCAATACTCTTTTGATTCTGTTTTTATGTTAGAAAGAGGTTGTTTTTCTTCAATGGTTTTTAACTAAACAAAACTATCTTCCCAATCTACATGTGTGCACTGTTACGGATAGAAGTTAGTATATTTCCCAACCGATCTTTATCCAGGAATAATACAGAGGCGGCATATATAAAGGAGATCTACCTATCCACTTACAATTGGTCCCTTCCAAAAAGTGAATATGCAATGAGAACCATAATCAGGGTGACTATCGGTGTGTATGTTGCTCTAAAGTAAATATAAAGGCCAAACCACCAAAACTTGGTCGAGAGAATCAAATTTAAGTGATACAAATAACTTGAAGAACGACACAGCTACAACCCGCTTCCAAATTCATAGGAACATAGTCAAAGACACTTTTAACCGAATAGGAGAAGTATCGATAGTAACGCAAATTAACCCGAGGTCTCACCTTAGAACCAAACTGAAGAATCGTAAGCAAGCTAATTTAACTTCAGCTAACAGTTGAGAAGCACAGACCAGACAAATGGCAGGTAAACGACAACTTAAAACAATCACACACCACTGCAATGTGAAGCAGTTCATTTTCTCCTAGAGTCGTGGTATCGTTCAATTTCGTTCGACTCGTTTCTACTACTCTGAATCCAATTACTTATGCTCATAACAAGTTCCCTAAACTTTACCCCAAACACGTTCTTCCCGAATATCCGTTCGTCCCCCAATCACAAAATTAGGGTTTTAGGTTCACAACACAACTTCAACACCAGAGCCTCGATTTTATCGGGCATCGAGATCAATGACTAGCTTCCGTATCTCCCATTACTAGCCCACCTCATTGTCAGCTCCTAATAACAATCCCTTTTGCTCATATCCCTTAATTACAAACCCCTTTTCAAAAATTTCAACTTTACAAAAAAATGGCCGATCCCTCTTTACTGAACAAAGATTTCAGTTTGAAAATCATTCCGATTTTTGAAGTATTGAATTAAACCATTAAAAAAATGCACAAATAAAATTAAACCAGGAATTAATTGATCGCATTAAGAATAAAAAGTAACAATATACACATACCTAGAAATTGAATCGGGTTCTTTTGGTGTTGCCTTTGCAAGTATTAAGCTGCGGTGGTTGGTATGCGGCGGAGACCGGCGGAGCTGAAGGTGCTGGAGTGAGGTTTGGTTTGTAATATTTGATTGATTTAATAATAGATAGATTCCTATTTAAAACAAAATAGTTATATAATATATTAGTTTTGGGTAAATCTCATTAAATCCCCTAATTTTATAAAATCTGCACATGAAAAAAGGTTAACTAATTTTTCACAAATCATTCATTAGGCTTCGGATTACATTCTTGCCATTTATATTTTACATCGTTAAATCTTACGATGATAGCAAATACGATTTCATAACTACTATACTCATCCACGTTATGATGTGTAAGTTACATTCGAAAGATCACCTGATTTTGATTGTTATGTTCTTTTCGTACCGTCTCACCCACCAAGTAATAAGAAAATTTCTTCAAAATATGTGTTGTGTCGTGGTGTATCAGTGCATTATAATTCATAGGTAGCATGTGATATTTAGGTAATATATTAGAATATTGTTTTTGTTTACGAATATCAGCTAAATATAAAAATTGTTGTACAAAATAGCTACTAAGCTTTCTATTTAAATTGTTTCCAAGGGAAATTAGTTTTTATAATTTCATTACACGAAATATATATACGGTAGTCATTTAAGACATCTAATATGTCATTGTATTATTTTGCAACTTATGTTATCTTTTAAGTTTTAATTGTTCCCAATTAATATGACTATTATTATTTAATCAAGTTTTGCTAGCGTAATAACAAGTGAATGAACGATAAATACATCTATGCTTTTGAAAACTCTTAACTTATATTTGATGCTAAATATATTTTTTCCAAAATCGGGGATGGGGGAAACCGAAAACCCAAGAACAATAACAAGACTACTCCGAACAACAATGGTTAGTGCAACCTACAATATCAAAAAGTAAGTACAAAGAAATAGACTTTGTGGGCTGGTCAAAGTACTAAACATCGTAGGCGAGACCACTTCTCTTGTTTACAGCTTGTTGATAACTACCTTAGTCTCTCTTTACTCATGAGTACGAATCTCACATGATAAGAACTTAGACATCAGAGTGTTACAAGAGTCGATCACCACTCGATGAGGATGAGTAGAAGATGACGATTGATTTAGGAATTGGACAACAATTTTAGAGTCGCATGCAACGCTCACATGTAGGAGATTGTGCTTGGAGGCTTAGTCCATAGTAAACGCCACAAAGAGTAGAAGATGACGATTGATTTGGAAATTGGACAACAATTTTAGAGTCGCATGCAACGCTCACATGTAGGAGATTGTGCTTGGAGGCTTAGTCCATAGTAAACGCCACAAAGTTCAGCCGTAGTCTATGTTTTAAAAATACGACAATTTAAATATAAAAATTAGAATCATTTATGTATAACATAGCAATAGCGTAGTACATAAACGATAGATAAAGTATCCTCATCTTATGTGTTACCTAGCCTTGTATTTAAGAAATATACACAAAAATCCTTGAGTTTACACATTTAATTTCTTGTTATGGTTTCGGCAGTTGGCTATAGGGTTAGTTTGTGCAAATTTTAAAATATGAAAAATGTTTTACGTAATTTACGCCCATGCTTAATTAGGATAGTTTGTGTTACGATAACTATACAAATGAGATTAATGACAAAGCTTCATGTTAAACTCAACAAAGCAAAAGCCTTAGGATAACAGTTTACAATCACGAATTGGCATATCCAAAATCAGACAATTTCATGATTATGTCATAGTAAAATAGAGAAAGAGAGTTAGGTTACGAAGTCAACATATACATGCAATGCAATCAGTTAAAATATAAGGTTAACCAGCCCGATATACAAGAGAAAAAAAAAAACACCAAAATGAGACCTTGTGACAGAGAACAAATATAAAGCATTCATTAAACATCGAAAGCATTTGAATTTCGAAGATATATTTTCGTCGTATACCACATTAATAGACGATAAAGAGAGAGCCTAATATTCACTAACATCAAAATTGTGTCTAGTTTAAAATGAAGCTCAAATATTGTCAGCATCCAGAGGATGTATGTATTAACTGCCACGAAACCCTTCTCTAGTTGCACGACAATTTTTGGTAAAAACAACCTGACACGCTATGTTGCACGGATACTCTGAAAATGGCTCCTTATCCCGTATCGGATACGTGTCGGATAAGGATATGCCTGGGATACGTGTCGGATACGCCACGTGGCGTATCCTATTTAAATATTATTTTTTTAATAAATCGGATACGTATCGGATACTATTCTAAGGCGTATCCGATACGTGTCCTCATTAAAATAGGTTATTTTATTATTTTTGAAAATTTTAAGGGTGAAAAAAGTAATTTATTTATACTACAAACACCAAAATGTAATTTTCTAATTTATTAATTCATTTAACTCATATAATAGTTCATCATTTTTACTTTTCACTTGATGAACCCGACTTTGAGTTAGTTTTGTTTGTTGATGATGTTGTTTAACAATAAATAAGCTATTGCAATATAAATCTTTGTTATATTATGAAACTTTGTAATATTCGTGTTGAACATATTTGTCAATTAATATTTGAGTTTGTGAAATAGTGGATCTTTGTATATGGCTATATGTTGATTATTTTTAGAATTTTATAAGTGTTTAATTTCATTATTTTATATATTTACTTAAATAATATATATACATATATAATTTTTTAATATTAAATATTCGACGTATCCTTGACGTATCTCAATATGTGATTTTGAAAAAATCCGTATCTTCGTATCCGTATCTTGTTCGATACGTGTCCACGTATCCTTGTCCGTGCAACGTAGCTGACACGTCTTTGAACACCTCGAAAAAGCTTGCAAAGTTTTTCCTACTCCACAACTCCTCATTTAGCTCGTAACTAAAATTGATTACCATCTTTTGCAAATACTTAGCATGCTTCAAGAAGTAAGCCACGACATCAAATCCTGGTTTTGCACCAGTAAGATTCAAGATCGAACATGTCGTAAAGTTTTTAGCAAAACAATCAGGCACCCTCATCGACAAAGCAGGATCAAGATCTGCATGCCACTCGGCTTCTTGAAACCCCTATTAAGTTCATACATGAAATAAACCAAGTGGTAAATGCAATGGTTAAATTGAAAATGTAAGGAGTTACATAAGCAGTATTTGTTAACCATACCAACTCAAAGCAAAGTAAAATAAGCCCTGGTGCACGATCAAGAAGATGCAGCAACAACCCCCACGTGCGAAGATTAATTAAACCAAGCTCCAGTTTTTCCAAGTATGTGAATGCAGTCAGGAGACCATGAGAATACCGAATAACCTGAAAAGAAATGGTTTGAGGCTGTTGATCAACAAAATGTGTTGCAATTAATACTTAAATAATGGAATTCACTCGAGAAGCTTACCAGCAACGATTGGCTTGACAAGTACAAATATTTCGTCTTGGAGCATGCCTTGACAAGCTCAGCGACACTCAACCCAAAATCAGTACCACTTTCTTCTTCACGTTGTTTTTTACTAGGTTTGACTTCGAGATAAGCGGTATGTATACGATTCAGTTCTTTCACCGTGTACCTTGAAGCCGCACTAGCGTCATAGTACCGCAGCTCTTCAAGTGCAGGGGTATTTAAAGTAATCTCATAGTTCATAACTAGCACCGATGGGTGTGCAATGCCCTGAAGCCAACAGTGTTTCAATATCAAACTCTTAAGCGAAGGGGCACAAATCTCAAGAATTCGTCCAAACAGCCGACATATATCCAAAATCAACACCTCAAGGACAGGGCAACCCCTTAAAAGATTAGCAGCACTAGTGATCTCCCCGAGAAACACGTGCTTGAAACTGAGGAACTTAAGATTAGACAAGCAGAACGAATCTGGGACAATGAGAGTGCAATTTACTAGGGTTAAAGTCGTCAAATGAGAGCAACTCCCGATACCCTTTACCAACCGCTCAGAACTTTGCAGCAAACTATTCCACATATGGAGTGAACGTAGACTAAGCCTGACAACCTCGTTAAACCATCGCTCGATTATGCTATCATCAAACGTTATTTTACTACAGGAAAACCCCAATGTGTGCATGGTAGAGTCCATTTTCAGGCAATTGGACAAAACCCCGTCGACAAAGTTGATGAATTGAGCTGGTTCCATTTCATGATCGGTAAAAAAGAGTTGTAAATTAGGGGTGGAATGGAGAACATTACGCCATCTGGTGGATAAAAATGAAACAACAACGACTTCTTTTGTAGGCAAAAATGATAAAATGTGACAGATTATTGCATCAGGCAAATCACTAATTCTATCAATTTGACTCTCATCATCGTCTAATTTAACACTCAAATCAAAATTTAGGGTTTGATTCCGAAACCATAACCAATACATCGATGGAAATTGTTATTTGATATGAATTAAGCTGGAAAACAAACAACCATAATGTGAAGCAGTAATTAAACTCGAATTGAACCTGTTTTGCTGAGCTGATGAACGTCAAATTCGTCGCCCACTAAACCCTAATTCGAAATTGAAGCGGTTAATTAATAATCAGTTGATCAGTTTCTCTCAGTTATGAGCCCTAATATTTCTTCCCATGCATGCAAAGGGCTTCTGAATATTCTCATTTTGCGGGTAAAATACTAGTATTGGGCCCACGCCCTACGGTAAATTTGGATCGAATCGGATGTATTATTCGAAACATGGATCATGATCAGATTGAATTGGGAAGATCGTATCCGATTCAATATCATTCGATTTTGATTTGATTTTTTGAAAAAATTTTAGAGAACAAATGTTATATAATGTTTTTATCTTGCATCTAAATTAAAGTAAAGAAATGCTAAATTAGACATGATTATTATTTAGTATTATATGTAAATTAACATTAATCGAACAGTTAGTTTATACTGTTGGGGCGGTGCTTGAGTGCACCATTAATTCATAAGTGCACCATTAATTCATAGTGTAGCATTATAGGGTGGTGCACTATGATTAAATAATACATTTTAGGTTTAGAATCTTGGCCTATAAATAGAACTCATTTCTCACCATTTTCATTATCCCAAAACACAAATATTTCTCTTACATATAATTAGCAAATAATTAAAGTAAAGAGTGGTTTAAAGTGTTGTAATTGTAAGGTAATAAAATAGAGAGTTTGTACGACTTTACTACGGTAAAAGTCGGAGAGTTGTAATTCCTATTTTACACTCATAGTGAAGTTCTTCTACCTTGCCCGTGGTTTTTCATCCTAAATTAATTTGGGGTTTTCCACGTAAAATCTGTGTGTCATTTATTTTTTCATCTTTCATTTATTGCCGTATTTTACGCTCTATCAGAAGGGTCCACTTTACAACAAGTGGTATCAGAGCCTCGGTTCATATCCGGGGTCTCGGTGATATCTGTGGGTATCGTACTGAAATTATTTTTCAGTGACAGTGGTACGTGATAGAAACAATGACGGCGAAATTCAAGATCGAAAAATTCAACGGGAGTAATTTCTCGTTGTGGAAGCTGAAGATCAAAGCCATCTTGCGGAAAGATGGGTGTCTCGCGGCAATCGGCGACAAGCCGGTGGAAATCACAGATGATACGAAGTGGAACGAGATGGACAGCAACGCTATCACAAATATTCACCTGGCGTTAGGTGATGGCGTGTTGTCAAGCGTTGAGGAGAAGATGCCAGCTAAGGAGATATGAGACCATCTCAACAAGCTGTATGAGGCGAAGTCCCTACACAACAAAATTTTCCTTAAACAGAAATTGTACACACTGAGGATGGCGGAATCTACCCCGGTAACTGAGCACCTCAATGTTTTAAATACTCTATTTTCTCAATTGACATCGTTGAGTCATAAAATAGAAGTGGTTGAACGTGCTGAAATTCTGCTGCAAAGTCTGCCCGATTCGTATGACCATCTTGTCATCAACTTAACAAATAATGTCCTCACGGAGTTATTTGGTCTTCGACGAAATTGCAGCCGCTATTCTGGAAGAAGAGAGTCGGCGTAAGAACAGAAAAGACAGGGAGGCAGGTTCGCAACAAGCAGGTGCCTTGTCGGTGACAAGAGGGAGAACGACGGAGCGCGGTGCAAGTGGGAGTAAGAAATAGGGGAGATCCAAGTCAAAGACCAAGGGCAGTTGTTGGCACTGTGGCAAGAAAGGTCACTTGAAGAAGGACTATTGGAATCTTAAGAATTCGAACAAGAAGAGTTCTGATCCTCAGGGGAACGTTGCTAGCACTTCAGATGATGGTGATGTACTATGCTGTGAAGCAGCAACAACTATTCGAGGTATGCGTGGCTTCGATGATGTATGGCTTATTGATTCAGGAGCCAGTTTTCATATGACTCCTCGGAGGGAGTGGTTTCATGAGTATACACCGATCGCTGAAGGATCTGTGTATAGCTGTAAAAATGAACCTTTGAAAGTTGTTGTCGTTGGTACGATCAAGCTGGAGATGCATGACGGGATTGTTCGGACCATTCGAGATGTCCAACACGTGGAGGGATTATGCAAGAATTTGTTGTCTTATGGACAACTCGATGATCTTGGTTGTGAGATTGGGTCGTGAAACAAGATCATGAAAGTTAAAAGGGGTGCGTTTGTACTGATGAAGGCGGACAAGATTGCCGGAAACTTATACATGGTACAAGGGAGGGCTCTGCAAGTGGGAGAAGCGTCAGTGGCTTCATCTGAGTCGATTGAGAAATCATCAATGATTTGGCATCAGCGGCTCGGACATATGTCAGAACAAGGCATGGAGGTTCTTGCAGAGAAGAAACTACTTCCGGGCCTCACAAATGTATCATTAGCTTTTTGTGATCATTGTGTTGTTGGCAAGTAACATCGTATAAAGTTTTGTAGTTCAGATTCTAGAAGTAAAGTCATTCTAGAATTGATTCACTCTGACGTGTGGCAAGCACCAGTACTATCCCTGTGAGGTGCAAAGTATTTTGTGTCTTTTATAGATGATTATTCCAGAAGATGTTGGGTGTACATGATCAAGAGTAAGGCCGAGGTGTTCTCGATGTTCAAGACGTACAAAGCGCTGGTGGAACTTGAATCTGGGAAAAAGATCAAGTGCCTTAGATCTGATAATGGAGGGGAATATACTGGCAAGGAGTTTGAAGACTTCTGTAAAGATGCTGGGATTAAGAGGCAGTTTACTACGGCATACACTCCGCAGCAGAATGGGGTGGCAGAGCAGATGAACAAAACCTTGTTGGATAAAACAAGAGCCATGATGCAGGCTGCAAGCTTAGAAATGTCGTTCTGGGAAGAAGCAATCAATACCGCCTGTTATGTGGTGAACCGATCTCCGTCAACAGCACTAGGGCTGAAAACACCGATGAAGGTGTGGACAGGTAAACCAGTTGATTATTCTAATCTCCATGTATTTGGGAGTCCCGCTTATGTTATGTTTAATACTCAAGAGAAAACAAAGCTGGACCCAAAATCCAGGAAGTGTTTGTTCTTAGGGTATGCTAAATGAGTGAAGGGGTATCGCTTGTGGGACCCCACGACCCACAAGATTGTTGTAAGCATGGATGTTATCTTCACGGAAGATAAGAAAGGAAATGATAGCAGCACATGAGAAGATCCAGAAACTACGACAGTAGTAGTCGAGAAGGATGCCGAGCAGGAGGGTCCTGCTGAAACAGAGCATGAACCTGAGGAGACAACGGAGTCTAGAGTTTCGGGGATACGTCGATCGACACGTGTCAGGAGACCACCAGGCTGGCACTCAGACTATTTTATGGAGAACAATGTTGCATACTGTCTTTTAACTGAGGACGGGGAGTCATCAACTCTCCAGGAAGCAATGAGCAGTTCAGAAGCAGCTCAATGGATGACAACAATGCAGGAGAAAATCGAAGCACTCCATAAGAATAAGACGTGGGAACTTGTGTCTCTACCACAAGGGAGGAAACCCATTGGCAACAAATGGGTGTACAAAATCAAACGTAACAGTGATGACCAAGTGGAGAGGTATCGCGCACGATTGGTGGTGAAATGATATGCTCAGAAGGAAGGGATTGATTTCAACGAAATATTTTCTCCGGTGGTCCGAATGACAACTGTGCGGGTGGTTCTGGCGATGTGTGCTACATTTGATTTACATCTTGAACAATTAGATGTAAAAACGGCTTTTCTTCATGGTGATCTTGAAGAAGAAATTTACATGCTCCAACCAGAAGGATTTATTGAAGAAGAAAAGAAGAACTTGGTTTGCAGGTTGACCAAATCTTTGTACGGTCTCAAACAGGCGCCGAGGTGTTGGTACAAAAGATTTGATTCATTCATAATGAGTCTTGGATACAACAGGCTGAATGCAGATCCTTGTGCATATTTCAAGAAATCTGGTGATGACTTTGTTATTTTACTGTTGTATGTTGATGACATGTTGGTTTCAGGCCCCAACAAAGCTCGTATTGAAGAACTGAAGGCTGAACTGGCTAGGGAATTTGAAATGAAGGACTTAGGACCAGCAAACAAGATTCTAGGGATGCAAATCCACCGAGACAGAAATAGCAGGAAGATTTGGCTTTCTCAGAGGAACTATCTGTTGAAGATTTTGCGGCGGTTCAGTATGCAGAATTGTAAGCCAATCTCTACCCCTCTTTCTGTTAATTTTAATTTATCCTCAAGTATGTGTCCTAGCAGTGAAGAAGAGAGGAGGGAGATGTCTCGAGTACCGTATGCATCAGCAGTGGGAAGCTTAATGTTTGCTATGATCTGTACTAGACCAGACATTGTACATGCAGTGGGAGTGGTTAGTCGATACATGGCGGATCCGGGAAGAGAGCATTGGAGTACAGTAAAGAGGGTTCTGAGATACATTCAGGGAACCTCAGATGTTGCATTATGTTATGGAGGATCGGGTTTTACAGTCAAGGGCTATGTTGATTCTTACTATGCAGGTGATCTTGACAAAAGCAAGTCCACGACATGATATGTGTTTACTCTTGCTGGAGGTGCAGTGAGTTGGGTTTCGAAGTTACAGTCAGTTGTTGCGACATCAACAACGGAGGCTGAATACGTGGCAGCTACGCAGGCCAGTAAAGAAGCGATTTGGTTGAAAATAGTTCTGGAGGAACTCGGGCACAAACTAGAGAGTATTTCTCTATTTTGTGATAGTCAGAGTGTGTTGCATCTTGCAAGGAATCCAACGTTTCATTCCAAGACAAAGCATATTCGGGTCCAGTATCACTTTGTTCGTGAGAAAGTCGAGGAGGGTACTGTGGATGTGCAGAAGATTCACACTAAAGATAACATAGCTGATTTCATGACGAAGAGTGTTAATGCTGACAAGTTTGTTCAGTGCCGGTCCTCGTGTGGTCTGGTGAAAACGTAAGCAACATGAAAGGCGAGGTAAAAAGAATGGTGTGAAGATCTGATTAGTCCCTAATCAAATCTTCAAGTGGGAGATTGTTGGGGCGGTGCTTAAGTGCACCATTAATTCATAAGTGCACCATTAATTCATAGTGTAGCATTATAGGGTGGTGCACTATGATTAAATAATACATTTTAGGTTTAGAATCTTGGCCTATAAATAGAACTCACTTCTCACCATTTTCATTATCCCAAAACACAAATATTTCTCTTACATATAATTAGCAAATAATTAAAGTAAAGAGTGGTTTAAAGTGTTGTAATTGTGAGGTAATAAAATAGAGAGTTTGTACGACTTTACTACGGTAAAAGTCGGGGAGTTGTAATTCTTATTTTACACTCATAGTGAAGTTCTTCTACCTTGCCCGTGGTTTTTCACTCTAAATTAATTTGGGGTTTTCCACGTAAAATCTGTGTGTCATTTATTTTTCCATCTTTCATTTATTGCCGTATTTTACGCTCTATCAGAAGGATCCACTTTACAACATATACTTCATTAGTGTTGTAATTATTTTATTATCGATCTCAATTTGGTCTGCTATTTTATTTAATTTTTTAAATAAGATGATTATTCAATTTGATACAATCTTTAACTCTTAAAATCGAGATTCGAATCGACATGGGTTTGATCTAGAGCAAAAACAAAAATAGAATTAAATATTGATTTTAATAAGATAATTTGATCGATTTGATTCATCCTGCACACTCCTGCGGTGGTCCTTTAATTTGTCATTTTACCATTTTAATTTAATATCTTTTACCTTTCCCATTTTCAAATCTTCAGAATCACTTAATTTCATTGGACGTTGTAATTGCTTGCCACGCTACCCCTAATTTTGGAGATTCAGACTTAAATCTTGACGACCATGTCTAACTTATTTATTAATTTGGGCACAAGATTGAGAAATGATAGGTTGGAGATCACATGATCCACGCGTGCAAGTTTCGACAAAATTAAGTGTTCTCGACGCGAGGACTAAAATCGTATAGTGGCAAGTTAAAAAACAAAAACCATATACTAAAGAAATTCATCAAAAAGAAAATCATGTTGTAATAAGTTGTTCAAATACAAGGTTTTGAGCGGGATATTATTAACAATCACAAATTGGTCAAACACTTAAAGAAACGATATAAGCACCTAAAGTAAGTACTTCATCCATTAGTTCATTACATTTAGAATCGTATGGCGATCCATTAGACTTGATTACAACGATTGACAGGTCACAAGTTCAATGGATTAAAATCTTGATTGCAAGAGCTGAATACGTGTATAACTTACAGACAAGATATGGACTATTCATACATAATAGAAACCATAGGCTGGAATTGCTCAACATTAATGGGTCCATGAAATTACAAGATCTTCTCTACATAACTAGGGTGCTATCAGTTTCATGATTATGTCATAGTAAAAACACCAAAACGAGACCTTGTGATTGCAGCCGTTTATACATGCTTCAAAGAAAAATAGATATAAAGCATTCATTAAACATCGAAAGCATCTGAATTTCGAAGATAGATTTTCGTCGTATACCACATGAATCGACGATAAAGAAAGAGGCTAATATTCACTAACATCAGAATTGTGTTGGTTAAAATGAAGCTCTAATGTTGTCAACATCCAGAGGATGTATTACTGGCACGAAACTCTTCTTTAGTTGCAACGTAATTTTTGTTAAAAACAACCCAACAGGTCTCTGAGCACCTCGGAAAAGCTTGCAAGCTTTTCCTACTCCACAACTCCTCCTTTAGGTATAGTAACTAAAACTGATTACCATCTTTTGCAAATACTTAGCATGCTTCAAGAAGTAAGCCACAAAACTGAATTCTGGTTTGGCACCGGTAAAATTCAAGATCGAACAATCTCTAAAGTTTTTGGCAAAACAATCCGGCACCCTATCGGGCAAAGCAGGATCAAGATCTGCACGCCTCTCATGTTCTTGAAACCCCTATTAAGATTAGATATACATGAATCAAACCAAAAGGCAAATGTGTACTTCACGTGCAAGCAAACTGGAGTTAGACTAAAGGTGAGGATTTAATGGGGTAATATTGCTTAACCATACCAATTCAACGCAAAGAGAAATAAGTTGTGGTGAACAATCAAGAAGATGCAGCAACAACTCCCCGCGTGCGAAGATTAATTATACCAAGCTCCAGTTTTTCCAGGTATGGGAATGCAGTCAAGAGACCATGAGAATACCGAATAGCCTGAAAAGAAATGGTTTAAAGGCTGTTCATCAATTACTCCAAAAAAAGAAAGGCAGTTGTTCAACGAAATGTGCTGCTAAGTAATACTTATATGATGGAACTAACTCGAAAGCTTACCAGCAGCGATCCATATGACAAGTACAAATATCTGGTCTTGGAACATGCCTTGACAAGCTCAGCCACACTCAAACCAAAATCAGTACTACTTTCTTCTTCACAATGTACCTTGAAGCCGCACTGGAGTTATAGTACCGCAGATCTTCAAGAGCAGGGGTATTCAGAGTGATCTCATAGTTCATAACATCCATTGATGCGTGTCCAATGTCCCGAAACCAGCAGTGTAGCAATATCAGACGATTAAGCGAAGGGGTACAAATCTCAAGAATTCGTCCAAGCAGCTGACAAATATCCAAAAACAGCACCTCAAGCACAGGGCAACCCTTTAAAAGATTAGCAACACTCATTTCCCCGAGAAACACGTGTCTGAGACACAGGAACATAAGATTAAACAAGCAGAAGGAATCTGGGACAACGAGAGTGCAAGTTCCTAGGTTTAAAGTCATCAAACCAGCGCAACTCCCGATACCCTCTGCCAAACGCGCAGAAATTTTCAGCAAACTAATTCGCATATCGAGCGACCGCAGAGCAGGCCTGGTAACTTTGTTAAACCATCGTTCGATTATGATATCATGATACGCTTTTCTACAGGAGAACCCCAATGTGTGCAGGGCAGAGTCCATTTTCACACAATTCGACAAAACCTCGTCCACAAAGTTCATGAATCGAGCTGATTCCATTTCATGATCCTTAAAATGGAGTTGTAAACTGGGGCTTGAATAGAGAACAGTGAGCCATTTGGTGGATAAAAATGAAACGGACACCGCTTCTTTTGTGGGCAAAAAGGATAGAATGTGACAGATTATTGAATCAGGTAACTCGCTGATATAATCAGTTTGATTCTCATCATCTAATTTAACATTCATATCAGAGCTCTCATACGATTTCAGGCATATATGGTTCGAATCCGAAGCCATAACCAATAGAATCGATGAAAATTGCACTTAGCTATGAATTAAGCTGAAAACAACCATAACATCAAACAGTAAATCGAGATGAAACCTGTGTTGGCAGAGCTGAAGATGTTTTATTTTTCTCATTTTTAATGCTTCAAAATCACTTAATATGTGACCCCTATTTTGGGAGATTTTGGCTCAAATCTTGACCATGTGCAATTTTATTTAATTTTAGCACAGAAGTGAGAAATCCTAGGTGTAGCACAATTACAAAATCGCACATGTAGGTCAGATTAAATTATTGAGAGTCAAAATCTCTAAAATTGGAGGTGACGCGATCCGCACATGCAAGTTTTGGCAAAATTAAGTGCTCTCGGCACGAGGACTAAAACCGTAGAGCGGCAAGTTAAAGAACCAAAATCATAACAAGTTCAATCGAACGCAGTAACATATTCTGTTGCTTGCTAATTAATCTTATACAAATGTATAGATTATACAACAAGATATTTATAGTACTCCATTACTACAAAATTACCAGCATCATTCATATACAAGAGAGGAAAAACGCCAAAATGAGACCTGGTTATCATAGCCATTGGATACTTGCTCCAAACTAAGACAGATTCAAAGCATACATTAATGATTAAACATTGTAAAGAGTCTGAGTTTATAAGAGAGATTTTTGTCATGTACCATATGAAACAACAATACAGTGAGAGCCTAACAAAGGAATTCACTAACATCAAAATCAAGTCTTGGTTAAAATGAAGCTGTAATCTTATCAGCATGAAGATGTATTAAGTGGCATGAAACTCAGATCTAGTTTTAGCACCATTTGTGGAGAAAGCAACCTGACACGTCTCTGAGCACCTGGGAAAAGCCTGCAAAATATCCTTGCTCCACAATTCCGCCTTTAGCCAGTAATTAAAACTGATGACCATCTTCTGCAAATACTTAGCATGCTTCAAGAAGTAAGCCACGACATCGAATCCTGGTTTTGCACCACTAAAATTCAAGATCGAACATTTTGTAAAGTTGTTAGCAAAACAACCAGGCACCCTCATGGACAAAGCAGGATCAAGATCTGCGTGCCACTCGTGATCATGAAACACCTATTAAGATAAACATGAAATAAACCAAAAAGGTAAACGCAGTGGGTTAAATTGAAGTAAAAGTAAGGAATTATATAAGCAATATAATTTAACCATACCAATTCAACGCAAAGAGAAACAAGCTCTGGTGCACAATCAAGAAGATGCAGAAACACCCTCCACTTGCGAACATTAATAAAACCGAGCTCCATTTTTTTCAAATTTGGGAATAAAGTCAAGAGACGATGGGAATACAGAATCGCCTGAAAGAAATGGTCTAAAGGCTGTTATCAACTAAATATTATGTCATAAAAAAAAAAAAAAAATCAACTCGAGAACCTTACCAGAAGCAATCGATCTGACAAGTACATATATTTGGTCTTAGAGCATGCCTTAACAAGCTCAGCAACACTCAGACCAAAATCAACGCCACTTTCCTCTTCATCTTGTCTTTTACTAGATTTGACATCTAGATGAGCGGTACGTATACAATTCAGCTCTTTCACAGTGTACCTAGAAGCTGCACTATTGTCATCGTACCACAGATCTTCAAGCGCAGGGGTATCCAGCGTAATCTCATAGTTCATAATTTCCTTCGGCTCGTCGTGATATTCATAAATAGAGCATTTTTGCATAAACAAACGCTTAAGCGAAGGGCTACAAATCTCAATAATTCGTCCAAACAGACGAACAAAATCCAAACTCAAGTCCTCAACCACAGGGCATCCCTTAACAAGATTAGCAAGAGTCGTGTCCTCGTACAACACGACTTTCCTGAGATTCAAATACTTAAGATTCGGCAAGCAGAAAGAATCTGGAACATCAAGAGTGCTGCAGCCGACGAGTCTTAAAGTCGTTAAAAACTTGCAACTCCCTATACACTCTCCCAAACGCTCCGAAGGGAATTCAACCCACATTTGCAATGTCCGCACTTTCAGCTTAGCAGCCTCGTTAAACCATCGCTCGATTATGTGATCTTCGTGCTCTCGCCTGCATGAAAATCCCAATGTGTGCAGGGCAGAGCCCATTTTCACACAATTGGACAAAACTCCGTCGACAAAGTTCGCGAATCGAACGTTTTCCATTTTATGATCCTTAAAGTAGAGCTCTAAATTAGGGCTTGAGTACAAAACAGAGAGCCACCTGGTGGATAGAAATGAAGCAGCAACAGCTTGTTTTGTGGGCAAAAATGATAATATGTGACAGATTATTGCATTAGGCAACTCGCTGATTCGATCAATTTGAGTCGAGATCTGGGGCGGATTCAGGCGGATCCGTTTCGGATCCGGGTCCATGATTATAAATGGATCGAAAAAAAGTGCAGAAGCTATAACTGAAGTACTACTACTTAGTGAGATTGATTAAAGTGAAAAACAATCATAGATTAATTAAGCGATAAATCGAATTGATCGAACCTGTGTTGCAGAGTTGGAGTTCGTCGCACCACAAAGCAAAACCCTAATTTGGATTTTGGGTTCATTTAACCAACTGGATAAGATTGATCTTTTTCCCGCCAAATAATCTAAACGTTTGAGCCTTTGAGCACGTGCGAATTGAAATTGGATATATCAATATATATATATATATATATATATATATATTTTTTTTTTTATTTTTTTTTTTTTTGACAAAGAGGGTATTGCACCTTCGAGTGTGCACTAGATAAACGTACAAATTCACGTAAGGGATTACAAACCTAGCAAATCAAACAAACCTATAGGAGTGGGCAACTACACTTGACCAGTAAGTCAAAGTCCTAATAAGTTCGGATTATCTAGATGCGGGTATCTCTAAATGCACTACCCGCAGATTATAAGGCGGGAATGGTGAACGGATACGAGTTACGACTGTCTACGTCCATTTCCCATACACTATATAGGTTATTTCTGTATTTCTGATTCTACGATTTTTATTCATGTTCTAAAGAAAATATACACCTAAACGGTTAAGCTACAACATTTTTTTCCCCATACGTTAATGATCCTAATAATACTACTTACAACATTTACATTATGTTAATTCACATTGACTCCCCTTCAAGCATTTCTTATTTTTATTTTTGAATGGAAAAATAAATAATTGAGTACCCTAGTAAAACGAGAATGATTACGGTATTCTTTTTTTCATTTCCAAAAACGAGTACCTTACAAACTTTGGTTCTCTAACGGATTGAGTACCTTACCTTACCATAATTGACGAATCAATGTAAAGATATTGAACAATAAAAAGATTTTGTTTGTTATTACGGTTCGAATGTGCTTAAGAATTGTATGTAATCCAATTTTTGCTCCGACACATCTAAGAGTAAGTCATAAAAAGCATAAGTGATAAGCTAAATTATTCATAATAGGATATTTTATAAAGAGATCGACATGATCCAATAATATGATATTTTATATAGAGGTATTATTACGTTAATACCGTTAATACCCCTATATAAGAACAAGGCGATGTCCAAAACTGTTATAACTATCGTAGGATAAAGCTTATGTCTCATACCATGAAGCTATGAGAGAGGGTGACCGAACACCGATTGAGACAAATTGTTCCCATATCTGAGAACCAATTTGGATTTATGCCCGAAAGGTCGACCATAGAGACCATCCATTTGATTCGTCAGTTCATTGAACGCTTTCGAGAAAAGACTAAAGATTTGCATATGGTCTTTATCGACTTAGAAAAGGCATATGACAAAGTACCTCAAGAGGTTCTATGGTGGGCATTGGTGAAGAAGGGGGTACCCATTAAATATATCAACATCATAAAATATATGTATGAGAATGTGGTGACAAGTGTTCGAACTAGTGGCGGTTTAACAGATGTCTTCCCGATTACAATTGGCTTATATCAGGAATCAGCTCTGAGCCCATTTTGTTTGCCATTATAATTGATAAAATCACCAGAACCATCCAAGACCAAGTTCCATAGTGTATGTTGTTTGCAGACGATATTGTCCTCATCGATAAGACGAGAACGGGAGTTAACGCTAAATTAGAACGATGGAGACAGACATTAGAAGCTCGAGGGTTTTGACCAAGTCGAACAAAAACAGAGTACCTCGAATGCAAGTTTAGTAAACAACAAAGAAACAACGATGGCATGGTTCAGTGATGGCCAAGAGATACTGAGAAGTTCGCACTTTCGTTATTTAAGCTCTATACTGCAGAAGGATAGAGAGTTAAATGTAGATGTCAACCACCGCATCCAAACTGGATGGTCAAAGTGGAAGAGTGCAACATTGATCCTGTGCGATCGTAACTCTCCTTTAAAGCTTAAAGGAAAGTTATATCGTACGACTATTAGACCTGTTTTGCTTTATGACTCCGAGTGTTGGGCTATTAAGCAAAGTCATGCACAGAAAATGAATGTTAACACAGGAGAGATAAGGTGCTCAATGAAGATATTCGACAAAAATTAGGTGTGGCGCCATCGATGAGAAAATGCGAGAAAACCGTTTAAGATGATTTGGGCATGTTAAACGCAGACCAATAGATGCACCGGTACGACGAGTTGAAGGTCTCGACTTGGGACAAACGACTAGAGCTCGTGGAAGACCGAAAAAAAACGTGGATGGAGGCATGAAGCTAAAAGATTTAAATGCAGGCATGTTCGTCAACCGAAACGTATGGAGGCAGAAGATTCATGTTCACGACTCGACATAATTCATTGATAGTTCATATAGTCTACCCCAATTTATTGGAATTACAGGCTTGGTGGTTGTTGTTGTTGTAATTATTCCGAACATCTAATCAATGTTTTAAGCCGTTCAAATAGTATAGCATAACCCAATAATACAAGATTAATTAAAGAGCTTCCAGCAAAAACTACCCCTGTGTGATATCTAATTGGCAAAAAACTCCTAGTGTTATTTTTATTAGCAAATACCCCATGTGTAATTCAAAAATTGGCAAAAAAAACCCTTTGATGACATTTCTTATAATGACAATATCAATCATTAAGGATTTCTCAGCATTATGATTTTATAATAAGTATACTCTTATTAAAATAAATATCATAAATCATTCTATATTTTTAAGATTTTTTTTTAAATTGTACAAAGGTATACTAAAATTAATTGGTACCGTACTTATATTTTTAAAATTCAGTGCAGTAAGTGGTTTTTTTTGCTAGTTATTGAATAACACAGGGGTGTTCTGCAGAGAGTTATTTGTCAATTATAGATAACACATGGGTACATTTTGTTATTTACCCTTAAAGTACGAGCAAACATTGTGACTGAAGTCCGACATAGATATTTTTGGCATGTACAAATAAAAAAGCAAGCAGTTCTCAAACCAACTTTAAATTACTCAACAAAAAAAAAACTTTAAATAAACTTGTGCAGAATCAGAGTTGAGTTGAGGTCCAATATATACAGAATCCTCCAATCTTCTTCTAACACTCCGGTCCACATTTTGAAGTTCATTTCATTTGCATTCTTGAAAGAGAGTCTAAAAAAGTTAAGCATTAAGAAAGCAAGAAGAAAGAAAGAAAGAAATGAGTTGAGACCGATCGAGAGCATAAACAAGAGACGAAATTATCTCGTTTGTTTTATAATTTTAATTACAAGCTTCAATACCGTACCTCAATATTTACGAATGGTGAGACGAAGATCCTCATTCCCAAGGCTCTCTTGTTCCTCTACCATTTCTCTTGCCGAAGCGATAACAGAACTTCCATTATTAATCAACTCGATTGATCGAAGCGTGTCCCCAATGCTGGAGGGTATCTTCTCCAGTCTTTTCACATAAAATAGAACAAGACGTTGAAGGAACGGGAAATGGCTACTCTCTGATGTCCAGCATACCAGTTTAGTAGCATGTGATGATCCCAACTCGTAAATTTGCAGGAATTTCAAATGAAGGAATTTCCCTTCAACTGTGTTCCACTCTGCTCCTCCACTGCAACGTTCCAGCTTGAGCTTTTTATCAGAGATGGCAGCAATGATGGTGTGTGCATTATCAGAGCATGTGCGTGGAGAGAGAAACATTATAACAGAAAAGTGGAAGAGAATATATTGATTCGAATGAATTACATGATAGGTGATCCACATACTTATAGAATCTGAAAATACAATGAAAATACTAAAATGTCCCCTAACTAACTAATATGCTCTGCCAGCTCAGCTTCTCAATTCTCAGCAGATGAATTCTGATACTCCCCCTCAAGATTAGAGTGTATATCATACACTCCAATCTTGCTCATAACAGATTTGAACATTTTCATACTCAAACTCTTTGTGAAGACATCAGCTAGCTGCCTGGTAGTGGAAACATGTATCAGTTTAAATAGACCTTGTTGTAATCTCTCTCTGACTACATGGCAATCAATCTCGATGTGCTTGGTCTGTTCGTGATAGACTGGGTTAGATGCGATGGGTATAGCAGCATTGTTGTTACAAAGAAGGAGAGCTGGTTGGTCATGTTTGAAACCAAGGTCTGATAACAAGTTCTTTATCCAGACAATCTCACAAACAGTGCTTGCCATGGCTCTATATTCAGCCTCAGCTGAGGATCTGGACATAGTTTGTTGCTTCTTGGATTTCCAAGAGACTATAGCATTCCCAAAGAAGATACAAAAGCATGTAACTGATCTTCTCGTGTCAGCACATGATGCCCAATCAGCATCACAATAAGCTTTGATGTGAATGTTGTTGTTGGCAGGGAAGAAGAGTCCTTGACCAGGACAGGATCTTAGATATCTCACCAATCTCAGTGCAGCATCCATGTGAGATTTTTGAGGATTGGACATGAATTGGCTAAGTGTCTGGACTGCATATGAGATGTCTGGCCTGGTGATTGCCAGATACAAAAGTCTTCCCACCAGTCTCCTATACTCAGTAGGATTATCTAAGACTTCACTGCCATCTTGAGTCAACTTTAGATTCTGATCCATAGGTGAACCAACTAACTTTCCTCCAAGTAATCCACATTCATTTATGATATCAAGAGCATATTGTCTCTGGTTAAGAGCAATCCCATTCTTACTCCTGGCAACTTCAATTCCAAGGAAGAATTTCAATGATCCAAGGTCCTTCAGTTTGAAATGAACCTTCAAATAGTCTTTAAGAGCTGATATCTCATGCTCATCATTACCCCCTATAACTATATCATCCACATATATAAGGATCACTGTAATGGAGTCATATTTGTGTTTAATAAACAAAGAATGATCAGCTGCAGATTGAGAATATCCCTGTTGAGTGTCAATGTTGAGTGATGACAGATGTAAGCTTGTGATTCCACTGGCGTGAGGCCTGTTTTAGGCTATATAAGGATTTGTGTAACTTGCAAACTTGCTCCCCCTCAGTAGCAAGCCCAAGGGGAGGTGTCATGTAGACTTCTTCCTCTAAATCACCATAGAGAAATGCGTTATTAACGTCTAATTGGAAAATGAACCAGTTGTTAGCTGCAGCAAAAGCCAAAAGACATCTCACTGTGGTAATCTTTGCTACTGGAGAAAAGGTCTCAAAAAAACCATATCCTTCTCTCTGGTTGTATCCCTTAGCTACCAACCGAGCTTTATAACGTTCAACCTCACCAGTGGCTGTGAATTTCACTTTATATACCCACCTACAACCAATGTCCTTCTTGCCAGGTGGGAGAGAAGTAAGGGACCATGTAGAATTATCTTTCAAAGCAACAAGTTCAGCATTCATAGCTTCTCTCCACAAAGGATCTAAAATGGCTTGGTGATAGGAAGTAGGTTCAATGTGAGAGGCAACAGAAAGCACAAATTGCAAGTGATTAGGTGAAAATCTAGCAAAAGACAGATTCATTGCCAAGTCAGGAGAGCTACCTGTGTGTTGAACAGCAGTCTGTGGAGGCAATGAGATTGCAGAGTTGGCGGCCAGCCTGTACTGATAGTCTATGAGGTGTGTAGGAGGTCGCTTCACTCGAGTAGAACGTCGAAGGGGTGCAATAGGAGGTGAGTGAGGCTGTTCAAGAACTGGTGAAGCAGGGGCAACAGAAGAAGGCTGAAGGGAGTCATTTGTGACATTATCAGGTTCTCGATCAGATATAGAAGCAGATGGAGATGTAGAAAAAGGGATATCTGGTAGGTTATGAAAAGTAGGAGTGAAATCAAGATGAGGAAGGGAAGGAAAGGGGGAAGAGCCATAGGTAGGCAGAACTGGAGTAGAGGAGTGTGTGTGGTCCTGTTGGAAAGGAAAATGTGATTCTTTAAACACAACATCCCTGGAGATAAAAACTCTTTTGGAGGACAGATCATAGAGCTTATACCCCTTAATATGAGGAGGGTATCCAATGAAGATACACTTGGCAGCTCTTGGAGACATTTTGTTGGGGGGATGAGGCAGTGTTGTTGCAAAACAAAGGCAACCATAGGTTTTGAGATGAGAGTAATTTGGCTCTTTGTTATAGAGCAGTGAAAATGGAGTTTTGTTTTGTAAAAGAGGAGTTGGTGTTCTATTTATAAGGTAAGCAGCTGTATATACACATTCCCCCCAAAACAACAAAGGCAAATTGGCTTGAAATCTGAGGGCTCTAGCAACATTAAGGAGGTGGTGATGTTTGCGCTCAACCACTGAGTTTTGTTGGGGTGTATAGGTGCAGCTTTGCTGGTGGATGACACCTTTAGAGGCAAAGAAATCTTTCATATTGAACTCAATCCCCTGGTCACTTCTGATGGCTTTAATATGTGAGTTGAACTGAGTAAAGGCAAACTGAAAGAATTGATGAATGAGTGGTCTGGCCTCACTCTTGTTTTTCATAAGGTAAACCCAAGTAAATCTGCTGTGGTCATCAACCACAGTCAAAAAATATCTTGATCCATTCAAGGAAGGAACACTAAAGGGGCCCCAAATGTCCATGTGAATGAGATCAAAACAATTATTAGAGACATGTGAATCAATGTGAAAAGGAATTCTATGTTGCTTTGCAAGATGGCATACATCACAAGAGATGGAATTAAAATTCTGTGGAAATTTCATTTCATTAGATTTCAAAAGAGACAATCTGGATACAGAGGGGTGGCCAAGTCTAATGTGCCACAACATTTCTGGTGAAAAACAGGAAACAAAAGAGACAGAATGAAAAATATCCTTAGTTCTACTTGAGTGAGCTTGCTCCTTAGTCTTCAAGACCATGTGATACAGACCCCCATGCAACTCAGCAATCCCAATCGTCTCCCAGCTGGCTAGTTCCTGGATAATGCACAAGTTAGCCCACATGACAAGGCAACAATTCAAATCCTTCACTAGTCTACTTGCAGAAACAAGGTTAAAGGAAAAAGATGGAACACATAGCACATTGTTAAGAGTAGTCTTGTTATTAAGAACTATTGTGCCAGTGTGGGATGCAAGGACAGTTATTCCATTAGGAAGCTTGACAGAGGAGTTAACTAAATGTGTACTTGTGTGATATAGTGAAGGTGAACAAATTATATGGTCTGTTGCTCCTGAATCAAGGATCCAAGAGTTGGAAGGAATAAAGTGGACCGAAGCACAAGTGAAGACAAAATGATTACCTGAGCTATTGGGTGAAGGGATAGAATTAACCTGTGATGAGTTGAGATTAGATCCTTTGAAAAGAGAACAAAGCTGCTGGAACTGTTCCTGAGTGAAAGGTAACTGTGGTGCAGTAGCAATGGCAGGAGACTCCTGAGTAACCTGATGAACAGTGACTGGAGGTGGTTTGTTGTATGAAGTTCCAGATATGGCTGGTTTGAACCTAGCCAACTTGTGGCATGGGGGTAACCGTAAATCTCAAAGCAATTGTCAATGGTGTGATTAGATTTACCACACTTGCTGCAAGATGGCTTCTGTTTTCCTCCTGGTTTGTTCCAAGGTTTGCTGTATGGTTTTTGACTGCCATGTTGAGGAATATGTGCAGCTGCAACATAAGGGAATTGCTGATGATTTTGGACCTGCATCGCAGCTGAATCAACAGGCAAGGGTGGACCAACAGAGAGCTGCAAATTAGCTTCCTCTTGCAACACAAGATTGAAAGCTTGATCCAGTGATGGTAAGGGATCCCTCAAGAGAACTTGATTCCTTACTTGACCAATATTATCATCAAGTCCCATCAGAAAAATCATAGTGCGTCTATTTTCAGCCTTGGTGTTAACAGCATGAATAACACCACAATCCCTATTACTACATGTGTAAGGAGCATCAAACAAGCTCATCTCATCCCAAATGGCTCTAAGTCTAGAAAAATACAGGCTCAAAGGATTTCCTTCTTGTTTCACACCCATCAATTATTGTTCCAGCATATACAATCGATTGTTACTAGTTTTAGAAAAAGTGCGACGCAGTTCGTTCCACAATTTTAGGGCAGAATTCGAAAACAAAGTGTAATCAGAAATTTCTGAAGAGAGACTGTTAGAGATCCATGAAACTACCATGGAATTGCAGCGTACCCATTGTCCATATGTCGGATCAGATGGTGGTGGTTCTGGATATGACCCATCAACAAAACCCAATTTGTTTTTGGCTAAAAGCGCGATGTGCATTGTACGGCTCCATCGATGGTAGTTTTGAGTGGTGAGCTTCTGATTTACCAGGTGTTGTCCTGGATTTTCTGCATAGTGCAGGTAGAAAGGATGTGAGGGATCATCGTAGTTGACGGCCCGTGGTAGTGGTGGCCACTGTGACGTTCCCGACGAGTTTTGTGTAGAAGTCCCCGGTGACGTTGTACCGGACATTTTGTGAATAAGAAGGTGATCGTGTATAGCGGAAGCGAGATCTGGAAAGGAGGTGATAATGAGGTTTGACCTCACTGCTCTGATACCATATCAGAGATGGCAGCAATGATGGTGTGTGCATTATCAGAGCATGTGCGTGGAGAGAGAAACATTATAACAGAAAAGTGGAAAGAGAATATATTGATTCGAATGAATTACATGATAGGTGATCCACATACTTATAGAATCTGAAAATACAATGAAAATACTAAAATGTCCCCTAACTAACTAATATGCTCTGCCAGCTCAGCTTCTCTATTCTCAGCAGATGAATTCTGATACTTTTCAAGATTGGGCAATGATCCAACCTTTGTTGTAATACTATCCCAATCAAATTCACAATGGATTAACGTGAGCTTATTGAGAGATTGAGATAATGCGAGGTATTTCAAGAAATCCGTCTTCCCCATATTGCTGCAAGTTACTGATTGGAGATTATTTAGGAGGTCTAGATTGTGAAGACTTAGGAGGTCTAGATTGTGAAGATTGAGGTCCATTGGGGTGGATGGCGCCAGACACAGATAATTTCTTAATTCTGGGAATTGTGGCGATGAACTCCTCTGTAAACTTAATATTGTATGCCGTCTTGAGTGTCTGAAGGTTTCTCAATACACAACCATCTTGCCCATTCATTCCGCCGCCAAAAGTATTATGTATACGATTGCTGGGCTTAACCCATATATGCATGAGATGTGGCATCTCCCACATTTCACATGGTGCAACAAAATGGACAAGTCCATTAATAATTAATGTCTGCAAATACCGTAGTTGACACATCATTGGAGGAAGATGTGTGGTGGATCCCCAATAAGCATATTTAAGGTATCTCAAGTTTACTAGTTGGAAAAAGCTTTCTAGGCTAGAACTTTCAACCCTAGCCAATACCCGGATCAAACTGAGATTATGTACCATCTTCAATGATAAACTTAAGGTACTAAAATCACATGACACGGAACGAACAAATGGTTTCTCATACAAGGCAAAATCAATTCTTTTGATTGCCTCATTATCTGATTTTCCTTGAAATATTATGCGGCGTTCGTTATCTACAAATTGTGCACCCTTCTTGACGGCGCCAAAGAACCTGCCTTTTCGGGCTTCCTTCAAGCATAGATCCCTTAGGAGATCATGAATACCGCATGTCTTCATTCTTCCAACCGACCCACACTCACGAACAAAAACAAGGTTTCTGTCGATAAGATCCTTGAGGTAGTCCTCAACAACCTCTTCCAAGATTTTGCCTTTACATGGTTTTAGGAATCCCTCAGCAACCCATATTTTGATAAGATGCGAGATACTGATCTCACAGTCTTCTCTAAAAGAACCCATATAAAGAAAACATGGTTTCAAGTGAATAGGCAATTGGTTGTAACTCAAATATAATATGTTTAACCAACAGCCATCTTCCTCCGAGTTCACAATTTGGTTTATATGTTTGGCAACGTACCCCCAGTACTCTCGTGTCATCTCAGACTTAGCGAGGAGCCCCCCGATGACCACAATAGATAAAGGAAGTCCTTTGCACTTTTTCGCAATGACCTTCCCAATGTCCTCTAGTTCCAGAGGACAATTACCATCATGTTCGAACACCTTTGTGCATAATAGACTCCAACTTTTGTTTTCATCTAAAAAATCCATCTTACAAAGGTAGGAAGGGTCAGAACCATCAACAACGTGCAACAGTCGTGTAGTTATTATGACTCGACTTCCGTTGTTGTAATTTGGAAAGAACAACTTTAACGTTTCCCATACATCGG
This sequence comes from Linaria vulgaris, assembly GCA_948329865.1. Taxonomy (NCBI): domain Eukaryota; kingdom Viridiplantae; phylum Streptophyta; class Magnoliopsida; order Lamiales; family Plantaginaceae; genus Linaria; species Linaria vulgaris. Next base: position 106,254,784 of record OX415253.1, on the reverse strand, counting down.
CACTCCACATATCATCGATATAATCAAATACTTCCTGCCTACTAAATGCTTGTGTAATCTTTCTCCTAATTCATGATATTCACAACTTTCTTGTTTATCAGTAGATGATCCAATTTGATGTAAAAGACCAAGCAATATTTCTACCAGATTATATTCTTGAGATACCGTAACCCAAGCATGGAAAGGAAACCATTCGACAATAAATTGATTTTCAAAAAGATGTCTAGCAAGTGTAGTCTTACCTATACCTCCCATTCCAACAATCGGAACGATCTGGAGCTTAAACGATTGTCCAGTAAGCTTATCCATGATTTGCTCCAAGTCTTTTCGGTAGTGCTCCACCTTAATATCCTTCCCCACGGTAGGACGTCTTGATAAAACAACAGGCACTAGAATATTCTTTTCCTTCTGATCTTCAACTCTTTTTTTTTGTTTAATCATCATCACTTGCTTTTTGATGGAATCTATGCTTTCTAATATGCTCTGCAGACCACGTGAGAAAATATCGGGACTGGTTTTTCCATGACTTGTGAATTCGTCTATGATTTCTGTTACCTTATGCAGACCACGTGAGAAAAGATTGGAACTGCTTTCTCCAAGACCTGTTAATTCATTTGTTTCCTTCTTTTTGTTTTTGGATTGTTTCGGGGGAGCTTTGGGAAGAATACTATCCACTATATAGGACTCGATGACATCTTCTGTAGCATAAGCTACCTCCGCAATGCGACTCTCCAAACCTTCTTGTGTAGTATTATAACCTTTAGAGGAATAAACTTCAAGAAAATCTTGCAAGAAACTGACATTTTTCTGGAGCGAGTTGAGTTGTCTCTTTTGTTTGCCAGAAAAAAACGATCGATGAGGATGATACTCTATCTGCGCAATGATATGCCTAAGAGAAACTAGAGCTGCGTACGCCGCCGCCATCTTCGAGGAATCTGTAAAATTTAAGACAAGTATAGTGACAAAGTTATACGAATTTGTAATGCAAATGGAAAGATAGAGAAGGTGTGGCTATGCAGACTTGCCAAGAAGACTCTAACGTAAGTACGTAACCATCCTACTATGACTTAATTATTCATGACTTGGTTGGTTGATGGTCGACGAAGAAGAAAAAGGCAACTTGCAATACTATTTTGTTTTTAAAGAGGCCAGGATGCATCTCTACCAAGGCAAGCATACATCACTATCCATACGAATTTAATACATGCACAAACACAACAAGGCAAAAGAAAAAGTCGAAGTGAAATTTTGTTGACTAAGAAGTCGACGAGGACGAAATTTCATGTGGGAACTGAAGACCTTTCAAAATGAGCTGTATTGAATACGAGATGGCATTTTGTATTAGTTGACTAAGGAGCATATTTTCGAACATTTTTGCATAGGTTGTGGACTTGTGGTGGAGAATGCAAAGGTTGTGGACTTGTGGTGGAGAACATTTTTGGTCCTGCTTGTCCATCGTGTTGCACATTTTTCATCATTATATTATAAGGAATGTAAATGAGGGGTGCCCAAAAAACTGGGGATACTGTCATGGTGACGTTTTCGTTATTCAAGAAGCAGACAAGTGTTCGAGGCCACTGGATATGAACCTCCGATAGCTTCTCACTGTTTCAGTGTGTACTAAAGTACACATAGAGCTCGAAGTTTCCGTTTCGCAATCACTGTAGATCTTCATAGTGCTAGGCACTTGAGTTGATCTTTAAACATGCATACCGTTGCGTTATAGGTCGTGTTTGAATTTGTTTTAAATAAAAGCTTATTGATTTTTCTAATAGTAATCTATAAATGGTATAGTCAAGGACTCCTGGCTTTAACAAAAAATATATAGTTAAAACTGAATCCAGCCAAAAGTAATAAGCAAATTATAAAGCTCTTATAAAAACCTTTTCGTATGCTAATATAGTAAACTATTTTCTCTTATAATGATCATAGCGTTGAAAGATCAGACTAGTAGTTGCTTAGTATTGTGTGAAATAGGTACGGTGTACCCGGGTGTCAAAGAAATATTTCACTCGCCCATGACTTAGCGTATTGTCATATTTTATACTTTGCAAAATATATCTGCCCTGATTATTCAAATCTTCTAAGTAAAACTTACAATAAATTATAAGGTTAACCAGCATCATACACAAGACAGCAAAAGCAACAAATGGGACCTTGCTATCGTAGCATCATATGTAAACCCGCAGCTGACTAGTTAACCACAGATCGACGCAGCTGACTAGTTAAAGCACTAAAGTTTCATGATTATGTCACAGGAAAGACGAAAGAAGAGTTCTATTATGAAATCAATATTTGCGCATGTAACGCAGTCTGTAAAAATATAAGGTTAACCAATAACCAGCATCATATACAAGTGAGGAAAAATTCCGAAATGAGACCTGGTTATCGTAGCCATTGGATACTTGCTTCAAACTAAGACAGATTCAAAACATACATTAATGATTAAACACTGTAAAGAATCTGAGTTTATAAGAGAGAATTTCGTCATGTACCATATGAAACAACAATACAGTGAGAGCCTAACAAAGGAATTCACTAACATGAAAATCAAGTCTCGGTTAAAATGAAACTGTGTCCTGCTAATCATATCAGCATGAAGATGTATTAAGTGGCATGAAATTCTGCTCTAGTTGCAGGACCATTTGTGGAGAAAGCAACCTGACATGTCTCTGAGCACCTGGGAAAAGCCTGCAAAATATCCTTGCTCCACAATTCCGCCTTTAGGCAGTAATTAAAACTGATGACCATCTTCTGCAAATACTTAGCATGCTTCAAGAAGTAAGCCACGACATCGAATCCTGGTTTTGCACCACCAAAATTCAAGATCGAACATTTTGTAAAGTTGTTAGCAAAACAACCAGGCACCCTCATGGACAAAGCAGGATCAAGATCTGCGTGCCACTCGTGATCATGAAACACCTATTACGATAAACATGAAATAAACCAAAGGTAAACGCTATGGTTAAATTGATGTAAAGGTGGAGAATCATATGTGCAATATCTCTTTAAACATACCAATTCAACACAAAGGGAAATAAGCTCTGGTGCACAATCAAGAAGATGCAGCAACAACCCCCACTTGCGAACATTAATAAAACCGAGCTCCATTTTTTTCAAATTTGGGAATAAAGTCAAGCGACCATGGGAATACAGAATAGCCTGAAAGAAACAGTTTATGGGCTATCGACAAACTAAACAATCGACAAATAAATAAGTATATGATGGAATTAACTCGAGAACCTTACCAGCAGCGTCCGGTCGGACAGGTACAAATATTTGGTCTTGGAGCACGCCTTAACAAGCTCAGCAACACTCAAACCGAAATCAACACCACTTTCTTCCTCATCTTGACTTTGACTAGATTTGACATCAAGATGAGCTGTATGTATACGATTCAGCTCCTTCACAGTGTACCTAGAAGCCGTGTTATAGTCATCGTACCACAGCTCTTCAAGCGCAGGGGTCTCCAATGTAATCTCATAGTTCATAACTTCCTTCAACTCGTCTCCAATCTCCCGAAAACCACAGTATTGCAAGATCAAACGCTTAACCGAACGGCTACAAATCTCAACACTCCGTCCAAACAGACGACAAAAAGACAAACTCAAGTCCTCGAGCACAGGGCATCCCTTTAAAAAATCACAAACACTCGTCTCCCCGATCAAGACGTTTCTGAAATAGACCAACTTAAGATTCGGCAAGCAAAACGAATCCGGGGGGACAACGAGAGAGCAATTCTCGAGGCTTAAATTCCTTAAACTACTGCAACTCCCGATACACTCGGCCAACTGCACGGAACTCGACAACTCAAACCGCATACCGAGCGACCGCAGATTAAGCCTCGAGAAGGCATCAAACCATTTCCCGACAACGCGATTGTCGTACCCCGATTTCCTACAGGAGAACCCCAATGTGTGCAGGGCAGAGCCCATTTTCACACAATTGGACAAGACCCCGTCGACAAAGTTCGCGAATCGAACGTTTTCCATTTTATGATCCTTAAAGTATAGCTCTAAATTAGGGCTTGAGTACAAAACAGAGAGCCACCTGGTGGATAAAAATGAAGCAGCAACAGCTTGTTTTGTAGGCAAAAATGATAATATGTGAGAGAGCAGTGCATCAGGCAAATCGCTGATTCGATCAATTTGGGTCTCATTGTGGCGGATCCGTTTGGGATCCGAATCCATGATAATAAATGGATCGAAGCTACAATTGAAGTACTAATTAAGGAGAAAAACAATCATAAATTAATTAAGCGATAAATCGAATTGATCGAACCTGTGTTGCAGAGCTGATGAGCTTTCATTTTTGTTGCCCACAAAACCAAACCCTAATTTGATTTGAGTTCATGACATTTACAGATCTTTTTTCCCGCCAAATAACCCAAATGTTTGAGCACGTGCGAATTGAAATTTGATATAAATTATATATATATATATATATATATTAAATTTTTTATGCGGTAGCACGCACTAGGTAAACGTAATAATTAGCGTAATAAATTGCAAATCAAACAAACGAATAGGAGTGGACAACGGGATAGGTAGTTAAGTCGAATTTATCGAGGTGGGGGTATCTCTAAATTCATTACTCACAGATTTTAAGGTGGGCATGTTGAAAAAATATGACTGTCTATGGTCTCCATTTGACGAATACTATATATGTGTGTTTTTTCATACTATTTATTCATGTTATTAAAGAAAATATAAACCTAAACGGCTAAATCTCATCATTTTTTTGTCTCCTTATCAGTCAATTGTCTTAATAATACAAATTACGACATATATTGTCTTAACTCACATTGACTCCCTTTCGAGCGTTTCTACTTTTATTTTTATAATGAAAATAATAAATAGGGTATCATTAACACTCAAGATTGAACAAAGTTAAACTTCACATGCTAAAAATGAAACTAAATGACTACTTTTAGAATAACACCAAATTAATGAACCAAAAATCATAAATTCCACTGTTCAAAAAAATCATAATTTCCCACATTTCCCCATTTTAAAAAATTAAGTGTGTTTCCCAATCACTATTCGTCATGCCGAAATCCACTAACACTGAAAAATGGGACCCGATCACCCGGTAAACTCAATGAACAAGAGGGTTACGAACAGGCAACTACAATCAAAGAACATAAGAATAAATAATGTCTTAATGACTCTTTACTTGTTACTAGGAACCTTAGGTAATATCTAAAGAAAGAAAAAATATTTTAAAATGTGAAAGGTATTTGAGATTTAATAACCTTTGAAAAACTTTCTACAAATGTGTAAAATTTCAATAATAATCGTTGGTTCAAACTAATCCCTATTCTCTATTAAGGAAGTGTACTAGTAGACTAATCATATAAGATGCATTAGAGGCAAATATGAATGTTCTCAAAACACAGCTATATATATAACCTGCTAGAGTTAGTGACAAAAAATATCAATATATCAAAAATAGCGACAAGAACATTGATCTATGGTAGAAATAAAACTTACAACAATAAGTTAAATTAAATTGCGAACAGATTTATAAACTATTGAATTACCATCTAATCTAAAAGCTTAAGAGAGAGGGTAGGCATTTAATATTTATATATTATCTCAACACGCCCCCTCATGTGCATGCTGTAAATCTTTTGTTACGCCTGTCACATGACACTTTTTGATAATCGGATAGCGGTGGGATTCGAACTCAGTACCTCCTCCTTGGCATGAGCTCTGATACGATATAAGATTGTAATTTGTTGAGCAGGTTTCGGTGAGGGAGAGGGTGGAAATATGTGGTCAATGACTTGATAAGCACGACTGCACGAGAGTGGATGCGGAATAATTCCGACCACGGGTGATGGTAATAAAATTCCGAACGTTAGAGACCGCTAGAGCGGGGTGGAATTTGGAGAGAGAGAGAGAGAGAGAGAGAGGGAGGGAGCAGGATCACAGCTCAACCTCAACCTCAAACCGAAGAGCAGACAGATAGTGAGTCACCCGTTGCACATTCAGCTTACTTGAGATGAAAAAAGCAACCCACAACTTTGGGGGACATCTCCTACTAGGAAAAGGAGCATTCGAAAAAGTCTGTAAAGGCTATATCGAGGATCTTGGTCAGGTAGCAATAAAACGCCTTAACCCAAATGTGAGGCATGGCAATAAGATGTTCGAGGTTGAGCGTCGTACTTTAGAAAAAGTTAATCACCAGAATGATATTAAGCTTCTCGGTGTTTGTGCGGAAGGAAAGGAAAAGTTGATCGTCTTAGAACACATTCCTATCAGGTCTTTAGATCGGTTTATTCATGCTGACTCTCGTTCCAAGAGGCGCATTTTGGACTGGAACAAAAGGATCCAGATTGCAGCTGGTGCCGCTGCAGGCTTAAGCCATTTGCACGAGACAATGGTTTCGCCGATTATTCATAGAGATTTGAAAAGCTCTAACATCTTGCTGGACGTGACTTTTTTGCTAAACTTTCAGACTTTGGGCTTGCCAGAGAAGGCCCTATCGGTGACAAAACACATGTTTCAACAATGGTTTCTAGAGGTTTGGTGTGTTGCTACTGGAGTTACTTTCAGGAAGAAAGGGCCATGAATAGAAGGCATTTTAAGTGGAGAATGATGAGCTTCAATTTCTATCATATAAATATTATCTCCAACACAAACCATAAAAATGAGAGCGAAAGAATGCATCTCACGTACAAAATCACGCATCCAAACAATTGTGCGAATTCGGCAACGAATTTCAAAACAATGTAGAGTTTTACAAACAACGAATTAAAGAACATTATACACCTTAAAATGCAAACTCTAATCAAATCTTGCTTCCATGGCAGTGGGGGTAGGGCATCGATGGCGAAGATGATTCCCCATTTGATATCCCTTGCTTTCGTTCCAGCAGCCACATACTTGCAATATTATGCGGATCTTACAGAGAAATGATTGGACCGAAGTACACATGGGTATGAGCGATCCGACAATACATATCATCACAAGCAACTATGTGATCGAGGGTAAGATTATGGCTATCGAGTTTTATAAAAGAGCACAACATAATCAAGATTTGCCAATATGAACTCAGATATTGGTTTAGATAAGAAAAGAATTAATGTTTTTAGATGAGAACACATTGTAGTGGTAGCATTTGTAATTACTTTGATTCAATTTTTATTAATAGTAAAGACTCCACATTTTTCTTTTCTCGTTTTTTCCTTCTCCACTCTTCTTTTTTCTTAGCTCAAAGTTTATATGAAGAACTTTGTACCATTTGAAGAGTTTGAATCTAACAGATTAGTCACGAGAGGATACTTAGAAAACAACTAAATGCTAAGCACGACATTATTTTATGTGAAAAAATTAGTGATAAACTACTTATTATTTTACGTTAAATAGGCAAATTACCTTCAAATATATTTTTATATGTTAGAAAGTTGGATTTTTTTTATGTATCCAATTTAACATACCATAGGATGAAATATATAATTTATTATAAGGCAGTAATATATCATATAAATAATTAAAGAAGAAATAACTAATTTACCCACTTTGCGTACCACAACGAGTAAAATTCAGTAACTTGTATGCTTTGTATCTAATTACACGCTAGGGACTTTCTTTCTTCTCCCCCAAACACTATATTTCATCAAAGACAATAATTTCAAGAAAAGACTTGATTGTGACCCTATATGAAGATATCATATATATTGCAATTTGAAAGCAACGCCCTTTAATAGTTATGCTTCTTAGCTTCAAATCTTTCAAATATAATTGCCAAGTACTATACTGTTTACAAAGATGATCAGAAAATATACTCAACGATATACATGATACAGAAACTTGACTCCTATTATTTTACCCAAATGTTCGGAGAAAAACGAACAATCAAACAACAACAACAATTTAAGTATAAAAAGTTCAAAAGAATAACTGTGAAAAGTTGAACTTCTCTTGCCATTACTTAGGAGGGAAGGTTATACGTATGAATCACGACATCTTTGATGCTCCAATTAATTGTGAAGTGTTGCCCAGAAATTCTCTTCACGGCTCAAAAGTCATCTTTTCAGCTCTCTCTCTCACTGAATCAAATAGCACAGTAGAAAGATATCGCTCCCCAAAGCTCGGGAAAATCGCCTACATTAACCATTGTGAATAAGCAATGATCCCAAGTTATGTAATCCAGAAGCAAATTTAAGTTACTTATCCATTATAAGTCACGTACACATGTTTTCTAAATATGACCATAAAATGACTTGATTGCTGCAAGCATAGTGGCAAACATGGGCAATTCAACAAAATGCATGTGTAATAATAGTGAGAGTAATAAGCAGACTTGTATAATCAGCTCATTGTAGAATTAAGAAGAGTTAATAACAAGAATTACGAGCCTCATTGCGAAAATGATTGAAGTCGTGAAAACCATCGATACCATCATATCACTATTGATTCTTACCATTATTAAGAGCATTAAGGTGAATTTCACTAATTTATCTTATAAATGTTACTAATGTTACCATGAGTAAAAAGGCCTACTTAATTTGTGAGAAATGATTCACTTTACAATGTTAGATCGTTTGAAGCTGCTCTTTTAGATTGATTTTAACATAAAGTAGGCAAAACTTACCACAATGAGTTTCCCGGCATTTTCTGGTCGTTTTGCGATCCTAATAGCAGCAGCAGCTGCAGCACCAGATGATATTCCCACCTGCACCACATATTACAGTTTTGAACGTCTCAAAGACGGGATACATGCTTGAGACGGGATACATGCTTGAAAACGACGTAACATTTGGAAAAGCTGAATCATCAAAAACATTTCAAATGCAAAGGGACTAAATTAAAGCAGTAAAACCTACCAATAAGCCTTCCCTCAAAGCTAGAGACCTTGCTATCTCTATGGCCTCATCACTCGAAACCTTGAAGTGGGAGAGAAAGAGAGAGAATTAACACGTTGTAGTCAGGAAGAAAATATTAAAAATGCCCGTTAACTTTACAAAAAAAGTTAAAATGCCCGATTTTTTCGGACTTGTCCAAAATGTCCGGTATCTTTTATAAAATCTTGCAAAAAATGGCCGATGGCCTTATTCGAGCTAAATATGCCTACATGGCGGCACAGTCAACAAAACGTGCCGCCACGTAGGATAAGCGTGTTGACACGTTGGACTGCAATAAAAAGGTTCATCTGCCTAATATATATATATATATATATATATATAACCATTTATAAAAATAAAACACATATATATAAAAACAATAACAAACATATATATATATATAACTATTTGTAAAAATAAAAACAAATATAAAAACTTAAATCTTAATAAATTTAAAACATAAATATATTTAAAAAAAAAATTTAAAAAAAAAAAAAAAATAGACCACCCCCCCCCCCCCCACTGCAACTCGCGGTTGCAGTGGAATCGACGCCGCCACCGCTGCAACCGCGAGTTGCAATGGGGGGGGGGGGGGTGGCGGCACCGCTGCAACTCGGTGGTGGTGGTCGCGATCCGGCGCGGGGGGAGGGGGGGGGGGGATTATTAAATATATATTTATTATTTATACGAAATAGTTATATATATGTTTATATCTTTATTATTATTAACATATATATATACATTTGTTTATTGTTATTATTAATATATATATTTTTTTTTCCAAAATAGTTACATATATGTTTATATATATATGACCCTTTTTAATTATATTTATATATATGTTTATTATTCTTATTATTATTTATATATATGTTTATTATTATTATTTATAAATGTATTTATTATTTTTACAAAATAGTTATATATATGTTTATTATTTATATATTGGGGTGCAAAGTGCAATTTATTTTGGGGTGCAAATACAATATTTAAAATTAGAAAGGTTTGCTTGAAAATTGTTATTTAAACTGAAAATATGACGTGGCGGGGCAGTTTATTGACGTGGCAGCCACTGTACCGCCACATAGGCATATTTAGCCCGAATAAGGCCATCGAGCATTTTTGCAAGATTTTTTAAAAGATACCGGACATTTTTGCAAGGCTCGAAAAAATCGGGCATTTTAACTTTTTTGTTAAAGTTAACGGGCATTTTTAATATTTCGTCTTTGTAGTAATTGTATTGTGTTTTATATTCATGACTCGACGTGATTCATTCATGGTTCACATAGCCTATCCTAATTTAATTGGGATTACAGGCTTGGTGGTTGTTGTTTGAGTAATTGTATCGTGTGAAGAGGTTTTGCATGTTTTGAGAACTCAGTACAGTTTATTGAGTACTTCCATTCAGATTGGAACGAACAGAAGGAAGAAAACGACGAGTCTTACTTGAATCACTTCGTCCATGAGCTCTATCTCCAAAACATTGGGGACAAAACCGGTCCCAATTCCTTGGATCTTGTGTGGACCTTGAGTAGAATATACGATCATTTGTCAATCGATAAAGGAAAAACAGAATATGGCTGTGGTAACAAAAAGCTGCACACTTGACATGAAAATAACTATATATGATACGTCGTGTTTTTCTCATCTAGGTATGTTATCTATAACAGTAGGCTTATCCACTTTTAGAAACAACATGTAGGGTTGATTAAGGATAAAGAAATTATTCTACCGGAAACGGTATATCGCTGATTATGTTGAACTGTCGTACGATTCACTTGGATTTATAACTTTGAAGGATACTATGCTTGTTTGTAAAGTGGACAGAACAAACTCTATCGTGAAACAGCACTATAGCGAACGGATTAAACACATAGCCTCAGCACTAGAACTCACCTGGCTTTCCTCCAGAGAGAATAGCACTTTCAACTGGTTCCACACCGTATAGCTAAAAGACAACACGGGCGTAAAAAAGCGAAACAAAATCATCGGACAGAATCAAAATAACCCTCAAATCAGTATCATAATGAGAACTATCCACAAAGTGGCAGCTTAAAACAATATCTTTGTAGATTACCTTGATGTCTGGATTCTGTTCTTTAAGGAATCTTCCTGTACCAGTAATCGTGCCTCCGGTACCAATCCCAGAAACAAATCCATCAATTTTCCCGTCCGTTCCTTTCCATATTTCAGGTCCCGTGGTCTCGTAATGAATCTACAAAATAGCAAACATTATAGACCTGATGTCCCAAATGAATAACAACTCTACTCGATATAACGGTGTCAGAGCTTAAAAAACGACCTTTGGGTTCGCAGGGTTATCAAACTGCCCGAGCATGACAGAGTCGGGGGTTTTACTTAGCAACTCTTCGGCCTTCTCAATTACACCTTTAACTCCCTTAGCAGGATCCGTGAGCACTAGTTCAGCACCGAAAGCTAGGAGAACCATTCTGCGTTCGAGGCTCATGGTAGAAGGCATTGTGACGATTAGCTTGTAGCCTTTCGCAGCTGCTATGAATGCCAAACCTATGCCCGTGTTACCACTCGTTGGTTCGATGAGGGTGGTCTTTTCAACATGAAACAAACAAGAAGCTCAAAATTTGCAGTCACATTGTAATGAAACTATAAATCAAATATGAGCATCTACCAGTCCCGGTGTGATGACGCCACGTGCCTCAGCATCTGCAATCATACTGTGAGCAATCCTGCATAGAAGAAAAAGCATTGTTTAACAATGTACTATTATGGTTCAAATAATCTATGCACAAAATCAATCTTTAACATCCATGATCTTCATAATCCATTATAAACTGGATAAATACCTGTCCTTAACACTAGAACACGGCTCCATGGATTCAAGCTTGGCCGCGACACGCGCAACACAGCCATCAACAACTTTGTTCAAGTACACCAATGGAGTATTACCTATCAACTACAAACACAACCAATATATAACACATTATAACCATTTCTCGATAATGTGGTGCAATCAATTTGGTTAGGGCTGTAAACACACAGTAGGGATGAGATTACGAGAAGTCAATGCCTTATTATACATTAGAAATTTCATTCCAATCGTTGGTTACACCACGTCACTATGCATGGTCACATCAAATATATTTTCTAATTAAGCCTAAAATCAAAGAAATAAATAGAAAAGGACAAAAACTTTTTTATCAAACAAGAATACAACCATTAATTAATTAGCAAAAAGAGACTTACCTCAGTAACATCCTTAGCTATTCCAATCTTCTCCCCTGCCATGACTCTGTCCTAATCCTGCAATTACAATAACAAGTCAACTTTAGAATCATCAAACTGAATAAAGATCTTACCTTTTTTGTACAGATCACAATAAAATCTAATAATAACAACTAACACGTAAAAGAAATGAGAAATCCCACTTCAAGCACAAAATAATAAGGAAAAATATATATACTCTTTTTGTGGATATATCTGTATTGTTGAAGTCCAAAAGCAATGAAAAGTCAAGTTGCTTGATCAATTAAACTTCAAATTTGTGGAGCGTGGTGCAATTCACTGGTGAACGTTGGCTTTATTTATATACAAAAATATTTACCGCCCGGTCCGTTAATTACAATGATTAATATAATCTTAATAAAGCTGTCCTGTCTGACTTGGCATCGTGTAATAATTTTAATAGAGTGGAGTTATTCTAGTACATTGAATTGGGCCAAAGTTGTAAGTGAATCTAATGTATACTATTTTTGGCAAGCTTGTACGTAATTGATTATGCAAGCAAGAAAAATATTTATTCAAATTTAATGATATTTTTAAATGGAAAAGTTGTGTACGGTGGATAAGGATGTGTAGTTCACTCCACCATAGTGATTTTTGACCTGTTTAGTCTAAATTAGTTAAGGAGATGGTGGGATTATCCTTACTTTGCACCAAGCCATCGGCTATGGAAATTAAAAAAGTGTTCTTTGGCATGAATGATAACAAGAGCCCTGGTCCGGATGGGTTTTCCCCATTATTTTTTAAACACTTCTGGGATATCGTTGGTAAGGACATGTGCTTGGCAGTGCAATCTTTCTTTTCTGATCATACTTTGCCTAATGATTTTAATCGTTCTTACATTGTCCTTATTCCGAAGGAAAATAATGCTTGCAACGTTGATAAGTATCGTCCCATTAGTCTGTGCAACATAGTGTATAAGGTGATCACTAAAATCTTGGCTAACCGCATTAGACCCCTGTTGTCTAAAGTAATTAATCCCTTACAATTTGCTTTTGTGGAGGGGCGCCATATCCATGACAATAATATTATTTCCCACGAAATCATGCATTACTTAAATTGTAAAAAAGGGAAGAAAGCTTTTTTGGCATTCAAAGTGGACTTATCTAAGGCTTTTGATAGGGTCGAGTGGCCTTTACTCCGTAGTATTCTTTGCAATCTGGGCTTCTGTAACAGGTTTGTAGATTGGATCATGCTTTGTGTTACAGGTGGTTCATTCTCAGCTATTGTTAACGGACAGCCAGGAAAGTGGTTCAAACCTTCCCGAGGGATCCGTCAGGGAGACCCCCTCTCCCCGTACCTCTTTATCTTGTACACGGAAATGCTCTCAAGACTCATTACCAGTGAAGAAACTGCTAACAATTTCAAAGGAATTAAAGTTTCTAGAAATAGCCCAGTAATTTCTCACCTCCTCTACGCTGATGACCTTACCTTTTTTTGCAGGGCTGAGATTGAGGATGTCAATGCCATAAATAGATGCCTGGACAAATTTCAAACTTGGGGCAGTCAGGAGATCAATAGGAACAAATCTTTTGTGCATTTTAGTAAAAATGCTACTCCTGCTAACAAGATTAATCTGCTAAATTTGCTTGGAGTGCAAGAATGTCGACACCAAGAAAAACATCTTGGAATCCCATTTTGCAAAGCAAAAAGAAAAAAAGAAGCTTTCGAATTGATCCTTGAGAAATTAATCTCTCGATTTGGAGGCTGGAAAGGAAGTACCTTATCACAGGCGGGAAGAACTACATTAATTGGTTCAGCTGCGCAATCGGCTCCAACATACTATATGGCTAACTTCATCTTGCCAAAGTCGATTTGCAACAAAATTGATAGTGCCACTCTTCGATTCTGGTGGGGGGAAAATCAGAAGCGTAATATTTTGGCCCTTAAAAGCTGGGACTCCATTTGTAAACCAAAAAGTGTGGGAGGACTTGGATTTAGAAAAGCTGAAGATCACAACAAAGCTTTGGTAGCAAAAATGACTTGGAGTGTGGCGGCTAAAGAAGATAAAACTTGGGTGGATCTGATTCGGGCCAAATACGTGGGGAACCGAAATTTCCTCACAATGGAAACCCCGAGGAGCAATCTTTCTTGGATCGCTAGAGACATTTTCAAAAGTCGAGAACTCATTAAAAGAGGAGCATGCTACAATATTGTCATGGACTCTAACGTGGATGTTTGGGAGGATCCGTGGATTCCTTCTATCGAAGGATTTACCCCACGCTTAGAAGAGACTACGACCCATAATCCAATGATGGTAGTGAAAGTCAAGGATCTGATATGTCATGATGCTACTTGGAATGCGGAACTCACTGCTCGCTACTTTGGTCCGGATTTAGCGAAAGAAATTGCCAAAATCCCTATCGCTAATTCTTCGGAGGTTACCAAACTCTTGTGGTCTCCCTCCTCGTCGGGGAAATTTTCCACAAAGAGTGCTTATGAAGAAATCAGTCGGCCGAGAGTTGGGACTGCTGCAAACCCGATATGGAAGCTGATTTGGTCATCCAATTTGCACTTTCGACAGAAACTTTTTCTTTGGAAATGCATGTCGAATGCTCTCCCCACTCGTGATGTTTTGTCCTCGAGATTCCGAGTCCAAGACAAATCCTGTCTTCTATGCAATAACGGAACTGAGTCTCTTGAACATATTTTCTTCAAATGCAAATTTTCCTCTATGATTTGGCTTTGTTCGAAATGGAATTTAAGACTTGAACCGCTGTCACATTTTTCGTTAACTGACTGGTTTCTTTTTTTCTTCTCATGTAGGAAGGAGCAACTTCCAGAGGACCTGCAACAATCAGAATTTCTTACATTTGCAGCAGTCACAATGGAATCAATTTGGTTCCAAAGAAATCAGAAGGTTCATCTCGACAAGCTACTTAATCCGATGGAAACTTTGCTGAATATCAGCAATAAGGTGGAAGAATTCATGAAAGGAAGCGCTGATCGGAAAAGCATTAAATCAACCGCGCATAAACAAACACGCTGGAAAAGTCCACCGCACAACTGGACGAAGTTCAACTCGGATGCGACATTCAATGAAGAAGGAGCAGCTATTGGTGTGGTAGCAAGGAACTACCAAGGATCTGTTCTGCTGTGCTTTGCAAAAACGATCGATAGTCTTACTCCCGCAATGGCAGAAGCTAAGGCTTTATTAGAGGCCGTTAAAATTGCTCATGACAGAAGAATTCAAGAGGCGATTTTCGAAACCGATGCCCAAGTTGTGATTCGTATGATCCTCAATCCGGATATGGTAATTGATTGGACCGTCAAACCTTTAGTTGATAGTATTAAGAGATTTTGGAATGGATGGCCAAAATGGAAATTTCGTTTTGTTCCTCGTCATTGTAATTTTGCAGCCCACAACCTCGCTGCTTGGGCGTGGGAACAAACTTGGCAGGGGTTTGTTCCTTATTTTGAGATTCCTGTAAACATTTTTTTGTGACGGAGGATTTCCTTTGTTGGATCCTTCGTATTGCTAATATAGCTCATTCGTATCAAAAAAAAAAGTTAATATATATAGAGAAAAAGAATTAAAATCAAGATGTAATTCTCTAATATACGTTTATATTCTGTACTTTTAATTATAATTTTTCAAAAACAAATCTACAATAGAATTTGAAGTTATAAATAAAAATGTCATGAATAACACTAGTTTATTAAATATAACGAATACTACAAAAATATAAACTTTTGGTTTTATATATATTTTGCTATGTAAGATTATTTGCTGGGAATAGGTAAATATTTCCAAGGTTGACCCACACGAGTTCGTCTTTGCATCTGTCGTAAGCAAATTCGTACTACTATAGTTTTCAAAAAGTAAAAAAAAAAATCGCACTATTATAAGTTTCCTTAAACTTGCATTATGGTGTTTGCAAACTTTAGTGGAAAAGTAGAAGTTCACAATTTTTAGTTAAGCCAAAAGCACCCCCACACCAGCTTGAAGATTGTGAGCTTTTTTAGCTTAAAAAAAATTTTGTAACCGAAAAAGCTAGATTTGCAAACACCCCAAAATCACTTGTTCAAATAAAAAGCTGATTATAGTTTTTTTTAAGAGTTTGCAAACACCACCTAAATAAAAAACGCAAATGGTTGTTGGAAAGTATCAAAGTAAAGATGGGATCCCATAATCCATTGCTGGAGAATTCGAATGTGTTACTATTTTTAAAGTCAATTATATATTTAATTATCTACACTTTTAGGTCCAGATATAGATAATAATAATGTATATGCCCTTCCGTGGTGTCAAGGGGTGCCGTTGTACTCCATTGGTTTCATAGCTAAATAATTGTTGGCCTCTTCAGATCTGAATATTTTTACATATTTGCCTACATCACATAACAAACATTTGAACCTGCATCACTGGTTATGATTTTTGGGCATTTTACTGATCTCAAAAATATTGGATTCTGCAAATGAATCAGAAACATGTTTGGAAAAAATATACAATATTGCATTGCCTAAGTTAATTTTTTTCTTTGCAGATTATAGAACATAACCACTTCGCAATCACATTTCAACTATACATTTGTCACGACTAATCGATTTACTAGTCTTTTCCCCAAAAGGCAAATGATATACAAATCGTTACATCTTTCTTTCAACCGTATTATTATTGATTTTTTTAAAAAAAGGCGCTTATTACAATTTACAAATGATTGAATGAGGTATTCAATGACAGACATAATACATAAGAAGTTGTACAAAGCTTTCACAATATGTATCCGACTATTCGACTACAACAACCATAACCAAGCCATTAATCCTCATATTCCAAATAGACTGCCTGAACTAAATTCGAGTCACGGTCAATAGCGTAAACGTCTCCACCGTATTCTTCACTGTCCCTAAAAACATTGTGGTGCATGCTGTAAGATTTCTTTCCTTAAATTATGGAATTAATGGGAAACTCTTTCCTTAAATTATGGAATTAATGGGAATCTCTTTCCATTATAGTGGTCCATATAATGAAAGTTTCCATTAAGTTTTCACTAATATATTAAAGCCCAAAATTATGGATGATTTGTTTCCTCCATTTGATGGTAATGGAGCCTATAAATACTAGCTAATTTGAGGTCCCTAAACACACTAAAACATTAAGAAAAAATACACCATCTAAAGTAAGAGTAGTGTTTAGAAGAACCGTCAAATTTCGCCGGAGTCGAAACGCTACTCGTCGGAAATCCGAAGCAATGGCGGGAGGTAATCAAATCCTTTTTCGCTTCCGCATTTATGTGTTCATATCGTTTAGAACATGTGTGATTATGAAAATAAACTTTCATTTGGTATCAGAGCATGTTATTCCTCTGCCTTGCTTCGTTTCGATGAAATCTCCTCTTCGCAATGCAATAAAACCGATGCATGTTAGTCGTAGATTTATAAGCTGCAAAGGGCAAGTACGAATATTATACATTTTTCTATGGTTTCTTATCGTTTTGTTAGATTATATAATGTGTCTGTTTTTGCTCTGGAAGTAATTCAATTACTATCAGTAACATAAAATAACCGTACATTATTTAGTTAGCATCTTGAAACCTTCTGTGCTAAGACAATTATGAAACAAATTAGATGCTTAAGACTTAAGTACTGGTTTAAGTTATGCAGTACTCTGACCTCATATATAATTACACACTTGTCATAGTGATCAAATGCATCATTGTCGCACAACCACGATCGACATTATTATTATTTGGCATTAAAAACCTTAAACTATTATGCTCTTAGTCTACAAATTGTTTTGGATGTTAATGGTCCAATATGTAATTTGCAAGCACCCTTAGTTTAGGAAAGTTGTTAAATTAAATAAATAAATAAAATTGACGGTTAAGTGCTATTGACTAAGAATCTAATATTTGATTTAATCTGATGTCCTTAAATAATTATTAGTAGTCGTAAACAAGAAATAAAGCAAGTTTGATTACTTCACATCGACGAGACTAACACGCAATGCAATATAATTAATCCATTATTTTATGAATGTTGGATTATAGTAGTTTCTATCAAATGTTTTTTCTACTAATGTAGTTGATATATTTTATGTAAATATCAATATTTACTTTCTTGTCATACATATAACATTTAGTATGCACGATAAATCTGAAAGTTCGCTATAGTGTTAAAAGCAAACTCTATCGGTTGACGTTATGTGATTTATATAATCTTTGTTCGTTATAGAGTAGTCACAGCATCTGTAATTGATTAAGATTGTATATTTAAGAATTAAGATCACATAAATAGTTGTAGTTGATCATAAAACACTACAAGAATTATTGTATATAGGAGGCGAGGAATGGCCTCCTATAATCCCGTAATCGCCTCTTATATAAATAATAGGAGGCGATTACCTGCCATCCAGTTGTTGCCTCTTATATGGGTGCCTTTTATCATATAAGAGGCGATTATTTGCCTTCATAAAGCTGCAGGCGCGTGGGAGCGGATAAATCGCCTCCTATATTCAGAGATAGGAGGCGATTAGTTCGCTGCAATTTAAGTGGGGTCAGACGTATATTTAATATTTTATATTACAATGGGAGGCGATCTATCGCCTCTTATATTTAATTTATCATTTAAATATAATGCGAATTGTGGGAGGCGATTATTCGCCTCCTATATTTTATTTATCATTGAAATATAATTTCGGCTTCTAATTATTATTAAAATATGAGAATGGTGGGAGGCGATTATTCGCCTCCTACCATTTACAGAATTGTGTAAAAAAAATAGCGGCAAAATTTTGCCGCTAATTTTTTTCACTAATTTTCATTTGAAATAATAGCTCCTAATTTGGTTATTTTTGAAATTAAAAATTAAAATTGAAACACAACATGATTTAATTCATCAACATTTATATATACCAAAAATTATTACTAACATTACAAACATATATCACTACATTCCAATACATTACATAATAAATCTCAAAAAAAACTATTTATTGTGTTCGTGAATAAAAGTAGCTAGCAAAAAAAAATGAATATGAACACCATCTTCATCTTGCATTAATACTCCTTGTATTCTTCCTTGTATCTTTGGTAATAACTTCATCTTGTGAATGTTGGTGAAGATTGAATATGAACACCAAGAAGAATGTTGCAAATATAACTTTGGTATCTTTGGTAATAACTTTTTTTTGTTGTTTGTTCTGTGGGAAGGTTGTTCGTATATGTAGAATTTTTTTTCACATATGGGAGGCGATTTTTCGCCTCCCATATGTCACCACATGGTTAAATTTAAACGGTTCAGATGTGCTGATTGAGAATATCTAACGGTACAGACCTACCAAGACACCTTTCACGCGGATCGTGGTCTTGTTGATGGGAGGCGGAATTTCGCCTCCCATATTTATTTAAAAAAAAGCTAAATTAACAACATTCACTTTAGGAATAGATTAATCCCCTTCTATCAATTATTGCACGGGAATCTCTCCCTTCATCCTCTATTCACCATCTTCAGATTTCATTTTCCTCCATTGTTGTTGTAACAAAACATCGGAATTGTATATGTATCATTAGATCTGCAAAAGTCGAACGTTAAGAGGTATGTAATTTTTTTTCTAAGTCTTTAATTACGAGTTCATGAATACATTACATATATTTTTTTATTATTGACTTAGTTTAATATTGTGGTAAATATTGTTCGTAAGCTTTAATTAGTTTAATATTGTGGTAAATATTGTTCGTAAGCTTTAATTAGGGTAGATTTTTTGTGATTGTAATGTTTATTGTTAGTATTAGTAATATTAATGACTTGTCATGTAATGTTTATTGATGAAAGATTTTTTTATTATTTGACTTGATATGTAATGTTTATTGTTAGACAATAAATTCGATTTCTGATTGTTGGTGTAGATCTAAAATGTATAACAACGAAGATCGGAGTTGGATGTACGATAGATTGACGGATGGTTATGTGAATCAGAGCTTTATTGATGGTGTTGATAGGTTTGTAGAATATGCATCTTCTCAGACTAACTTGCTCAATCGGGGCAAAGTTAAGTGCCCGTGCCGAAAATGTAAAAACACTAAGTATCATACAACGGACAGAATTAAGTATGACATTTACGAGCGGGGTTTTGTTCAAGATTATTATGTTTGGGTAGCGCACGGTGAGTCATTTGGTAACACATTCGGGGCGTCGAGTTCTTATAATCCAGTGGAGTCACCTCCTCGTGAAGATTTTGGTGGTTGTTATAGGGAAATGGTCGACGATGTGTTTGGTGGTCGTTATGAGAATGTTCAGTCTAATCAAGAGGCAGAGGACGTACCAACCCGCGAGGCAAGGGACTTCTATGAATTATTGCGACAGTCAGAGACGCGAATAAGTACAGGAGACTGTGAAACGGCTTTGGAATTCGTGGCCCAGTTTATGACAAATAAGATTTTGCACAACACGACCGAAGCTAGTTGTAACAAATGGCTAAAACAATTGCACAAAGTGTTGACTCCAAAGGACCGCGAAAAAATTCCGCAGAATGTTAGAGGGATGAAGCGTGTATTAAAACGGTTTTGCCTGGAAAAGAAGACTTATGACCTATGCGAGAATAATTGTTTCATGTACTATGGGGGGTTCAAAGCTAGCAGTTATACTAAATGTCCAGTGTGCCAAGCAGACAGATTCGAGGGCCGAGAGAGTACAAATCCAAGGGCCAAACGTATTCCCAAAACGAAATTGTGGTACTTTCCTTTGACATCTAGATTGCAGAGGTTGTATATGTCTCGACTCTCGAGCAACGTCACAACACATGACGTGGCATCTGAAATGCAAAGGAGAAAACGATACAATGATTCACCCAACTGCTGGTAAGGCGTGGAAATCTTTTGATGAAGAGTATCCAGATTATGCTGTCGAGCCTAGAAATGTTAGGCTTGGTCTTTGCACAGATGGGTTCACCCCGTGGGGAAGCTTTGGTAATTCATACTCTTGTTGGCCGGTTTTTGTTACGCCCTACAATCTCCCTCCTGATATGAGGCAAGAATATATATTTTTGTCTTTGTTGATCCCTGGACCAAGGAGTCCTAGAAAGAACCTTGACTTGATGCTAAGACCCCTAATCGATGAACTTTGTTCGTTGTGGATGATTGGAGTTGAAACTTATGATTCATTCCGGAAGCAGAATTTTGTAATGAGAGCGCATTTGATGTGGACGATTAGTGATTTTCCAGCTTACGGAATGTTACCCCAGTGGAGTACGCACGGTAAGCTATCTTGCCAGTATTGTATGAAGCAAACAAAGTCTTTCCGTCTTGATCATGGAAAGAAACCATGTTGGTGGGAGTGTCATCGCCGTTTTTTGCCTCCTTTACTTCCCTTTCGTTCCAACACTACTAATTTCAGAAAGGGTGAGGGAGATTACGATGCACCAATAGTTCGAAAATCGGGTCGAGAAATCAGACATGAGGTTAACTATCTACCTCAAATTGAGTACGGAGACAGTGGAGACTTTGTAGGGGGTTTTGGCACAGACCACAACTGGATTCGACGTAGCATATTTTGGGAACTTCCATATTGGCATTCAAATCTTATCCGTCACAATCTGGACGTATTGCATTGTGAAAAAAAATTCTTTGACAACATCAAAAATACAGTGATGGACGACCCAGATAAAACGAAGGATAACTTGAATTCGCGAAAGGATTTGAAGGAGTTGACACTCAAAACTGGGTTATATCTGATACCTTCGCGTAACGGCCAATGGACAAAGAAAAAGGCAAAGTACTGCTTAGGTAAAGATGAAAAGCGAAAGGTGTGCGAATGGGTAAGTGCAATCAAGTTTCCGGATGGATATGCGTCGAACATTAACCGTTGCGCCCAAATACCCCAACTACGACTAGCAGGAATGAAAAGTCACGATTGTCATGTTTTTATGCAAAGGTTGCTACCTATTGCATTTCGGGACTTATTAGAGGACCCTATTTGGGAGGCAATCACGGAGGTGAGCGTATTCTTTCGATCGCTTTGTGCGACAGAGTTAAGCATACACGCAATGGAAGAATTAGAGAGATCTATTGTGATTACACTGTGCAAGCTCGAGCAAATATTCCCTCCCTCGTTCTTCGATTGTATGGAGCATCTAGCCATACACCTTCCTTGGGAAGCAAATGTTGGAGGACCTGTCCAATACAGGTGGATGTATCCCTTTGAGAGGTAACTGTATTTTTTTGGTCTTTATTACACAAATGTTCTCGATAATTGTTTATTTGGTTATTTATTTATTTTGGTTTTTTGTATATTCCAGACGCATGCAAGATTTAAAAAAAGCAGTAAAGAATAAGGCTCGTGTAGAAGGATCCATTGCCGAGGAGTATCTCATTTTTGAAGTCACCAACTTCTTACAACACTATTTTGAGCAATCTATTGAGACAAGAGCCAATCGTCTCAACAGGAATGAGGTTGCACTTTCTGAAGGTTTCAATGAAGAACTCTCAATCTTCCATGTGAAAGGGGAACCGATTGGTCGTGCACTAAGGGATAGGTACCTTAACACGGTCGAGTATAGAGCTGCTGAGTTATACATCCTTCTCAATTGCCCAGAAATGGATCCATGGTTGAGGTAAGTACATTATTATATTTGCTTAAAAACTTTATTACCCCTTCCGCCCTATTAAAATTGTGAATTTCATAGATTGTTTGACGAGCAAATGTGTGTTGGCCTTCCGGAGCATAAAATACAAACACACCGTAACATGTACTTTGTTGACTGGATCAAGGGTATTATTGCGTCTCAAAATTATCCTATAGATCCCCGCATCATTGCGTTGGTAAGCGGGCCAATCAACAGTGTGAAAGTATTTTATGGTTACTTGATAAATGGGCTTAGGTTTCACACCACACAGTTTAACAAGCGTAAGAAGACAAATAACAATGGTGTATACATTAAGGCCGACAATGCAGGGGAATCCCATTATTTTGGAATCCTACAGAAGGTAATAGGGGTTCAGTATTGGGGAAGTGGTCGTGCACTAACTGTGATTCTTTTCAAGTGTGATTGGTATGATTTGTCTTCGCTTGGGATGCAGAAACATACGAAATATCCACTAGTTGACATAAACTCAACTCGTCGGCTACCAACAGGGGAGACGGATCCGTTCATCCTGGCGACTCAGGCTCAACAAGCATGTTATTTCACATACCCCTCTCAGAAACAGATTAGGAGAGGGTGGTTGTCTTCCCAAACCACGAAAGCAATATTGTGGACACATCCTCCTTACGCAGTAATGTGGCCGAAGGACCAGAAATATTTCAAGACGACACACCTCCTTTTTTCAGATTGGATGTTGACCTAACCCCGTACCACATTCATAATTTAGCAGACAATGAACTAGAAAGCGTGGCCGACGATCCGGTGAGTCATCGAAACGAAGGTGCAGAAGAAGATGAAGAAGAAGAAGACGAGGAAGAACTTGATGAGGATGACACCGAAGAGCAAGATGACGATGATAGTGATCCTGATTATGAATAGTTTGTTTTGATAATAATCTTTGAGACACTATATTTTCATGAATGATAATATTCCTTCTTAACCTGGTTGTCTATGGTTATGATTTTTTTTTTGGGTTTAAGGTTCTAATTATGATATATCCGTGTGTCCCGTTAAATTTTATCTTAAACTTTTAAAACAACTCAAAATTCAATGATTTTATCCTAAAATCCTAATTATGTTAAATAAGTATGTCTCGTAAATTTTCAGCAAAAATGGAGTAAGCAATAACGTTGAGAAAAAAATTAGGTTAAAAATATAAATATGCCAAAGTTTGCTCTACCCAAAAATTGAAATTAAAAAATAACGTACATATTATACTAATTATAATACGTACACTCCAAATTAACATATCATCAGATCACTCCACTCCCTCTTATTATCTAGAACCCTAATTTCTCCCCCAAATTCGTACACTCCAAATTGAACTGAATTCGTACCCCAACAATGTCTGAAACCACTTACGTAGCTGATATTGATTGTTGGTGTGGTAGACGGGCGGTGAGCCGGTGACGAAGACCGCGCTGACCGACGTTAATCCGGGTCGTCGTTCCACAGGTTGTTCAAAAGGTAGTAAATTCGGTTGTGGGATGTGGTTTTGGGTCGATGATCCTTTATGCAAGCGCGCGAGGGTAGTGATACCTCAGTTGAGAAGGCGAATTGAAGCGTTGGAAGCAAAATTGAAGGAGTCTCGTAATTCTGGATTCCAAACCGAAATGCAAAAGAAGACTTTTGAATTTGAGAATATGAAGACAAGTCTTACTAAGAAGATCGAAGAACTTGAAGAAAATTCTGCTAATTTGAGGTACAAGAATAGAAAATTGTTTGTTGTTGTACTAATTTTGATTCTGGTGTTGATATACCGATTTGTGTGAATGTTGAGAATTAAGGTACTTTGATTGTGTTATAATTAAGTGTGTGAGATTGTTCAAGGTATTTTAATATAGTTAGAGTTTTGTTAGTGTTTAAGGTTGTAATATGTTGGTTTCCCATGTTGGACTGATTTCAGTTGTTAATGAAAGCATCAATGTTTGTTTAAGGTAATATATACACCTTGATATGTTTATATATGTGTAATAATTGTGATCGAATATTTTATTTTGATAGTTATATTCAGTATGGGCTTATAAGAGATTGTGATGAAAATTTCCTTAAGATTTGTGAACATTAATCACGCGGACAAGTTCATTATTTCCAACAAAAGATAGTGCACAATCTGCATAATATCAGACACCAAGTATATCTAAATGTTGTATAGTAACTCATTTATGTAAAGTCTTTCATTTAACCGAGGCAATGGTTAGACTTTGAAAAAAAATAATAAAAAGTAGGCACTTAATTAGAGTCGATTCGACTGGTTGTCAGGGGGGCGTTGAGATTGTTATTAAAGATTACTATACAATCTGTTCATTTTCTTCTCATAAAAACTCTGAACCCTAAAAACTCTTTTCATTTCTCCATTTTCTCTCAAATTCTGAAAGCACAAAAAGTTGGTCTAATGGCAGCAAGCAACAGTAACTTGAAGGAAGTCTACGATACTACAAAGGTATTCCAGTTCCTCATACCCAAATATGTTGTCTTTCTTGCAAAGCACTTTTCATTTCAAAACCTTATTCTTTGCATGCGGATGTATTACAGGATTTGTTGGTTGATCCGTTCATGAAGTTTACTAATTTTACCGAGGATGACGAAACCTTTATCTTACGCGCCCTTAAAAATCACATGGGAGGAGGGATTAGGTTTTATGTGGGTCAGCTAGAAGAGATGCATGCGGATCTTGCGGTGAAGCTATCCAGGCGCAAGAAGAAGGAAATCACTCCATTAATGGTTAAGGAGAGGTTGATGATAATGAACACCCGCCTCAAACTCTTCCAAAACTTTTGGGCCCATCCAAGAGTTCAATTCAACATAAAGGATGGAAGTGTTAAGCTACACCCAATCAAATACCCGCAGTTTTGTAAACAAGTAAGTCTAGAACATGAATCCTCAAAGACTACTCTGATTCACTGCTGATTTGTTTTAAATCTAAATTGTTGTTATTTCAGCCTATCCGGATCGACCGAAGGTTTGCTGAAAGAGGTTTCAGGAATTATGACCGATTCTGCTACTGCTTCTAGATCAAGAAACTCCCTATCCAGAAGATCAAAGTGGTGACAAAGTTTGACCGCTTTGACATGGGAGTTATATATGATTCGGATTAGTCATATTCTGTTTAGTGGAACATTGTTTGGATTGTTGTTTTATATTTTCTGGTTGAACTATTAGTTACTATGGTTTACTCTGGTGTACTTTTGGTTTACTATTTATCATCAGGTTTTGTTGATTTCATGTTACAGTTGTATTTATGTCTATTTTCTGATCATGCTCCTGGTGATGATTAAACTAGTTGATTGTGGGCAGCATCATTTGGTAGTTGCTTGTTGTTTACTTGTTGACTTCATATTACACACATGATGAGTCTCATTGCAGCTGTGTAGCAATTGCATGAGATTTAACTGGTGTTTTGCCTTTAGAAATTGAACCGGACTAATCTTTTCGCTATTTGTGGTGCAGATCTGTTTTTCTTCTCTGTTTTCTGTCATCTGTGTATGCATATCTATTCATGCAGTACTGTTAGGCTTATGGCCTGTTATTAATCTATTGATTATTCCTTTCAAAAAAAAAAACTATGTCTCGTAGCAATTGCATGAGATTTGATTGCAAAATTGATTTGTTTCTTGTCTCTAAACAACATTCTCAACTCAAAACAGGGGTTAAATTTCTCATGAAATAAGATTAGTGTAATACTCCACCATGAAATAAGGTTAGTGTAATACATCTCTTCTTTGGAAAAATTGGGGGGGGGGGGGGGGGGGAAATTGGAGGGAGAAAAGTAGAGGGATGCACACAAGTGTTTTTATTTTTTAAAATTAAAGCAAAAGATAATTCCAGAAATGAATTTTCCTTTATTTTTTAAGCGGTTGGAGGCGATTCCAATATGAAAATATATATACGACCAGAAATAGAAATTGACCAATTAAAAAATCATCATCGTTTTTTCCTCTCTCTCTCACAGCTCTCTCATAGTTCACCAAAAAAATCGATTTCATTCGAATTGACGCCGTGGGTCATCACAAAATTTGGGGCTTTTGATTTCAGTAGTATTTTGAGTTCAATTTCGACTTAATGTAAGCCTAATTCGTACAATTTTCGTTCATTTTGTTCAATTTTCGTTAAATTTGGACTTACCCTAATTCACTCCGTTCTTCAAATTAGGTGTAAATGCGTTTGAGGGCTTAATTTGGTTTGCAAAGATTTTATAAAGTCGTGTTCAATTATCGCATTTTATATGAACAATTTAATGGCAGTGTCAAGTGTTTGGTGATATATACTTGTTTCACATCATATTTATGTAGCTTACTTTCTGTAGTGATAGTTTGGGTGATATACACTTGTTTCACAGCAATGATTTTATAAGAACAGTTTTTGTGTATATTTTGGTTCATCGCATTGATTATCTTACTTTCTGTAGCTTGGTCAATATGTGTGTTGATTTGTTTGGTCATATATACTTGTTATTTGTTAGAAGCTTTGTGAAACACATGTGTGTTGATTTATAAGATCTTTGCAGTCTAAAAAATGTGAGTGACCACATGATTCATTATAATGCAATAGCTGTTTGGTGGACAAGTTTTCTTTCATGATCTTAGTACTTAAGTATCATGAATATCTTGTAGATTCTTTAGCATTCATGAGTTGTTGCTAAAGTGATATTTCCTGATCTTAGTACTTAAATCTCATCATTTACTCAGCATGTTTGTGTTTGACTACGAAGTCCTGTTTTGAATATAATTCCTGTTTTGATTCTTCTATAATGTTTGTTGCTTTATGACATTTTGATTTCACTGTAATAGTTTGTGTTAATTGATATTTCCTGTCTAAAACTAGATCGTCCACCAGTTAATGCTGTAAGTTTGTTGGATACATGTGAATGTATAATATACTTGTGTGGTAGATATATCAAGTAGGACTGATTTTGAAAAGCTCTATCCCAAATTCAATAGTATTAGGACATATTAGAAATTTTTATTTTACGTGTTTATGTTTTTTGTGTTAAAAGTGTCTGATTTTGTTTTGTCTAATGAATTGTAGATGGTTGGTGGTGGTTCATCTGATCGACGCAGGCCTGTTCCGATGTTGAGTCGGGAGGAACGGGTTAGTGGTTCAGGAGATGATGGATCCAAAAGGCAGTGTACCGGTGGCCTACAGTCAGCACCACCGATGATGTATCCGCCAATGGACAACGCCCCCCAGGCTTCGTATTTTATGGCTCATCTAACTTCTCTACATAGCAGTCAACCTTTGCCGTTCACAGGACCCTTCACCCAACAACAAGTTGGGTTTACGCAGCCAATGATGGGGCCACTTTCGATCACAACCTCCACCTACACCTCCTCCCAGCCACAGTGAGTGTATACGCAGGCACAGTTGGCACGGATGACCGGCCTACACGAGGACACATTCAATGGGACACATTCTGGCAGTTGGTCGATGCCTCAGTACGGGACGACACATTCCTCACCCCAACATACATCGACGGGGGCTGGTGGCTCGGGCCAGTGTGGTGGGTCGGAATCTGTGCCCGTTCAGCCTGTTCAGCCAGACCAGCAGGGCTTTATGTCGGCTGACGAGTTGTATGAAGTCGCTTTGGCTCAGTCGGTGATTTACTACAGGCCACAGCCGTCGACTCAGGCATCGCGGGAAAGCACATGGGTTATAGAGAATGAGGATGAGGATGATGTTGAGGGAGGTGAAACGGAGGCTGTTCAAGATGATCGAGAGTACGAGTTGGATGAGGAGTTGGCTATGTTGGGCACATTGTACCCAAAATGTACAGGCTACAGAGGGTCTGGAAAATGGCGGCCTGAGCAAGCGGTCGAGTCGTTGAAGCCGGAATTAAAGCTCGCATTTGATGGGAGCTTCATTGATGCATCACCCACTGTCACAAATATTTTAAAGGAGGTGATGAGGAAGTCGCACACGGGATACCCTGATTTTAGCAAGGACGAAAGGAAAGACGACTGGGAAATGTTTCAGGTATTTTTAGAGAACTTTTACTAACTCCTTAAATGTGTTGGCAGTTTAATATTGACAGAACTTTAGTATAAATAAGTTGATAGTAGTTTAAATATAAATAAATTGACTGTAGTTTAATAATTTGTTGGTTATATTTGTTCTATTTTGTTGTTCGGTCTGTGAGTAGTTAAAGTTAAATATTAGGTGATTAAACAACAAGGTGATGATATGATTTAGCCAAAAAATGAGCTATTTTAATTATTATAGCACAAGTATGATTGAACCTTATATTTATATTTTTTCTGTGATCAGGATAATCTATTGAACTTTAGTGTGTTATTTTCTTTTCCGGTGATCCGGCTAATTTATTATATTTTTGTGTTAATTACAGTAAATTTGTTATGTGCCTTGTAGAGATGCTATCGGTGGGACAAGAAGCATTATCTGACCATTGAAGCGACATATCACAAGACGGCACATGCCAATTTTTCACGCATGATCACAAATTGCAAGAAATTTTGGATGGCGTTCAGGAAAGACCACAGCCATATGGAGAATCACAAAACCTGGGCAACTGTGGGGTGGTTGGAATCCTACATAAGGTACTGGAACACGACAAAATCGAAGGATAGAGCTAGAAAATCGAAGGACAATCAAGCCAAGAGGGAATGAGCTCCCTATATCGGGGGGTGTAAAAGTGCAGCAGCCTATAGACATGAAATGGTACGTGTAGTTAGACTTTATTAATTAGTATGTTTTATTATAGTAATCTTGTAAGTTTTGTAGACGTATATTGATTTTTAATCTTAATTTTCAGGCGGCAGCAAGAGGGATACGCCCTGAAGATGTCCCTATTCAAGAGGTTTGGCTGAAAACACATTCCAAGGTTGTCGGCGATGTAGTGAAGTGGGGTAGTGAATGGGCGCGCGATGTTTATGTAAGTCATTATTAAAACTATCTCAAATAGAATGTTTATTAGTATATTATATTAGTATTAATAAAGAACAGTATGTTTCAATGATTTGGCTGAATTATTATGTTGCATTGATCTGATTTCTTGTATATATGTATTTACGAGAAATTAGTATAGTATTTTGATGATTTTTATGTGAACAGTGTGTAGCATTTGATCTCTAACAGTTATTAATTTATTTTTTTGATGTTGGACAGTTGAGATATATACGTGAGTCTATAATAGATCACACCGCTAATATGACCACGTGGAAACCGTTGAATAAGGCTGTCTGGTTGCGTGTTGTGAATGGTGCCAAGAAGAATTTTGTTCCAGGCCTTTCAAAGTGTGGCGAACCAGAGTTCGTCGGCTTCGAGACAAGGTCGAAGCCTAAATACGGGTATATCAGCAGGTACGAAGACTTGCTTGAAAAGCAAACTGAAGCTATAGCATCCTTGATTGAAGCGAATACGCAAAAGGATGAACAAATTGCCCAACAAGCGAATGATCAGCAGACCTTGAAGCAAGCGGTGAAGGCCATATTCGTGTTGCAAGGTCTAGTGATTCCTCCCCAGTTTTACGCTCTATTCGCTGAACCTCAAGTCGCACCGCCATCAGCTGAACATGAAGCCACTAGAGCATCGCCTACTGGACCATCAAAGGCACCATCAATGGCAGGATCATCCGGTATCGGACAATCACCTACCGGGTCTGCTCCGATGCCAGAACCTTACTATCCGGACATGTCACCTGTTAATCGCCAGTGAACTTGTATTCCTTTTAGAACTCATTAACTTTTGAACAATGTTTCACTTTTATGTATTGTCATGTATTTAAGTTGTTGCTTTTGGAATAGGCCTTATTTTGGTTTTGGAATTGGCCTTACGGTTTTGGCAGAATTGTTTTGGCATATTGGTTGAATGAATTCTGGAGTAGGCTTTGGAAATGGCCTTATTGTTGTTAAAATGAATTTTGGTATTTTGTGTTTGCTATTAGAAGTTAGAACAGGCAGCTGGTTTTAGCTATTTTGTTTTTGGTATTTTGGATACAGTTATGTTGGTGTTTTTTGGCACCTGGCTGGTTAATATTGTTTTGTTTTTTTTTTTTTAAGAACAGCAGGCAATTATTCGCCTCCCATCATGTTTTAATTTAAATATTTATTTTCAGAATACAATTTGCCATTTTCCTTTATTTTTTTGTTAAGTTTTCCGGACAAATGGGAGGCGAAAATTCGCCTTCCACCACGTGGCCGCTTCTGATTGGAAGCTTTTCAACCATTTGACTAGGGAGTCAGCATAAGAGATATAGGAGGCGAATATGGGCCTCCTGAATCGTAGAAGGCCCGAAATCACCTCCTATATTGCCTCCTACTGTAGGAGGTCTGGAATCGCCTCTCATATCTAGCAGCTATATTTAAGCATTGTTGTACTGAAAGAATATTATGAAATCTACCCACAGGAATTTTGTGATATTTGTATGATTAATTAGGATAAAATTTCAAACTATATTTCCTATTTAACCCACAGGTATTAGGAAAAGGGACATATTTGATAGTTTTATCATGTTGCTATGAATCTAATTGAATTAAAATCTTTAGCCTATAGGCAAGTTTTATGTCTTTAGATTCATTGGACGAAATATGTTTGCATTGGTGACATATGAAATACTTATTAGCCTTTAAAACAAATTTAATAATCATGTTTATTTATAAATTGCAGTTAGTCAATCTGTTGGTTTCTCTGATGTAAAGTGTGATGTTCCTGAACTCAATGGTGAAAATTTTAAAGTTTGGAAGGAACGAGTTCTCCTTCATTTGGGTTGGATGGACATTGACTATGCTATAAGGAAAGATGAGCCCGCTGCAATTACTGCAACGAGTACCCCAGCTGAGAAAGAACTTTATGAGAAGTGGGAGCGATCTAATCGCCTCTGCGTTATGTTCATAAAGACTAAGATAGCTGCTGGGATTAGGGGCTCTATTGAGCAATATAACAAAGTCAATGTCCTAATAAAAGCTATTGATGAACAATTTGTCACTTCGGATAAGGCTTTGGCAAGTACCCTTATCATGAAGTTCTCATCCATGAAGCTCACCGGGATAGGAGGGGTGCGTGATCACATCATGCGCATGAGGGATATTGCGGCTCAACTCAAGGCCCTAGAGGTTGACATGTCGGAAACCTTTCTGGTTCACTTTATTTTGTGCACTCTGCCCCAACAATTTGGCCCATTTAAGATCTCTTAAAACACACATAAAGACAAATGGTCAATCAATGAACTCTTGACCATGTGTGTGCAAGAGGAGGGAAGGTTGGCTATGGAAGAGGGTGAGAAAGTGAATCTGACTTTTTCGGAAAGGAAAAAGAAGGATCATGCTAAAGACAAAGGCAAGATCCCTGCCAAACCTGACATTAAGAAAGAGTCAAAGTGTTTCTTTTGCAAGAAGAAATGACACATGAAGAAAGATTGCTCTAAGTTCAAGGTTTGGCTTGAGAAGAAAGGTATTCAACTTTCGTTTGTATGTTATGAATCTAATTTAACTAATGATGGTCATAACACTTGGTGGATTGACTCTGGTTCTACAATCCATGTCTCAAATACTTTGCAGGGTATGCAAAACCTTCGGAAGCCAGTGGGAAATGAGCAATTTATCCTTTCAGGAGGGAGAATGAGCTCACATGTGGAGGCTATTGGTTCTTGCAGTTTGGTGTTAAGCAATGGTTTTATTTTGCATTTGGAAAAGACTTTTTATGTTCCTAGTTTTTCTAGGAATTTAATTTCGGTTTCAAGACTTGTACCTTTTGGTTTTGAATTTCGTTTTTCGGATAATGGTTTTACCTTATTGAATAAATCCGAAATTGTTGGTTTTGGTACATTGTCTAGTGGTCTTTATCCAATTATTTTGCAAAATGATCCTGTTTATAACTCCTTGAATACCACTGTTGGGTTAAAACGTTGTGTTATGAATGAGAATTCCTCTTTATTATGGCATCGGAGATTGGGACATATCTCCATTTTGAGAAGAAAAAGGTTGGTAAATGAAGGGGTACTTAGTGCTCTAGATTTTGCTGACTTCGAAATCTGTGTGGATTGCATTAAGGGAAAGCAAACCAATAAGTCTAAAAAGTGTGCAAAGAGGAGTAATGATTTGTTAGAAATTATACATACAGATATATGTTGTCCTGACATGGATGCTAGTAGTCCAAAATACTTTATCACCTTTATAGATGATTTCTCACGATATATGTATCTCTATTTACTTCGCTCTAAGGACGAAGCTTTGGACGCCTTTAAAGTTTTCAAGGCTGAAGTAGAGAAACAATGTGGTAAACAAATTAAGATAGTGAGATCAGATAGAGGTGGAGAGTATTATGGTAGATACACTGAGAATGGACAAGCACCTGGACCATTTGCGAAGTTTCTTCAAGAGCATGGGATTGTTGCCCAATACACAATGCCTGGTTCTCTAGATCAGAACGGTGTAGCAGAAAGAAGAAACCGAACATTAATGGACATGGTGAGAAGTATGAGGAGTAATAAAAATCTTCCTCAATCGTTGTGGACTGAAGCCTTAAAGACGGTTGCGTATATATTGAATTGGGTTTCAACCAAGGCTGTTTTAAAAATGCCTTTTGAGTTATTTAAAGGATGGAAACCGAGTTTGCGACATATACGCGTTTGGGGGTGCCCGTCTGAAGTAAGAATTTATAATCCACAAGAAAAGAAACTAGACCCTAGGACTATTGGTGGGTATTTCATTGGATATGCCGAAAAGTCTAAGGGTTGTAGGTTATGTTGTCCGTCTCACATCGTTAGGATTGTGGAATCAAGAAATGCAAAATTTCTTGAGGATTATTTGATTAGTGGGAGTGATGCCATACAGAACTCTGTTTCTGAATTGGATCACTACAAAGCTCAACCATCTACATCAAGTGACAGGTTGATCATAGTACACACGCCTCAAATCTAAATGCGTGTGACACAACCTATTACAGAAATCCCACAAATTGATGATGTTGATCTTGTAGATCAAGTTGCTAATCAAGACAATGTTGAACAACCAATTGAGCAACCGGTTGAACAACTTGTCCCACAAGAAAATGATGAAGCAACATTAAGAAGATCTTTTAGGGTTAGAAGATCAGCAATTCCTAGCGATTATGAGGTGTATATGCAAGAAATGGACTACAATATTGGAGTCGGAAATGATCCTGAAACGTTTTCACAAGCTATAAGTTCTAAAGAATCAAACTTATGGCATAAAGCCATGATTGAAGAGATGAACTCAATGGCATCTAATCGAGTTTGGGATCTCGTCGAGTTGCCTGATGGTGTAAAAGCCATCGGATGCAAATGGGTCTTCAAAACAAAGAAAGACTCACAAGGCAACATTGATAGATATAAGGCAAGACTTGTAGCCAAAGGGCTTACTCAAAAGGAAGGAATCGATTACACGGAGACCTTTTCTCCCGTATCAAAGAAAGATTCACTTCGTACAATTATGGCATTAGTAGCTCATTTTGATTTTGAGCTACATCAAATGGATGTGAAAACGGCTTTCTTGAACGGAGATTTAGAGGAAGAGGTTTATATGAAACAACCTGAAGGATTCTCCTCTAGCGATGGTGAACACTTAGTCTGCAATCTTAATAAATCCATCTATGGTTTGAAACAAGCCTCTCGCCAATGGTATTTAAAGTTTCATGATGTAATCACTTCATTTGGATTTGAAGAGAATGTCATGGATCAATGTATATACCATAAGGTTAGTGGGAGTAGCATATGTTTCCTTGTTTTATATGTGGATGATATTCTGCTAGCAACTAATAACAATGGATTATTATATGAGGTGAAACAATTTCTCTCCAAAAACTTTGATATGAAAGATATGGGTGAGGCTTCTTATGTCATTGGCATTAAGATCCATAGAGAAAGATCACGAGGCATTTTAGGTTTGTCTCAAGAGACCTATATTAATAAAGTTTTGGAGAGATTTCGGATGCAAGATTGTTCACCGAGTGTAGCGCCCATTGTGAAGGGTGACAAGTTCAGTTTGGATCAATGCCCAAAGAATGACCTTGAGAGGGAACAAATGAAGAATATTCCATATGCTTCCGTTGTCGGAAGCCTTATGTATGCTCAGGTTTGTACTATGCCTGACATAGCATATATTCTTGGAGTATTGGGTAGATATCAGAGTAACCCAGGTATTAAACACTGGAAAGCTGCAAAGAAGGTAATGAAATACCTTCAAGGAACAAAGAATTACATGCTTATGTATAGACGAACCGATGAGTTGGAAGTGAAAGGCTACTCTGACGCTGACTTTGTTGGCTGCATAGATTCAAGAAAATCCACCTCAGGATATATCTTTATGCTAGTTGGTGGAGTCGTGTCTTGGAGAAGCACGAAGCAAACTTTGACTGCAACTTCCACTATGGAGGCTGAGTTCGTATCTTGTTTTGAGGCTACATCACATGGTGTATGGTTGAAGAGTTTCATAACTGGGCTTAGAGTCGTAGACTCCATTTCTAGGCCATTGAAGTTGTACTGTGACAACTCAGCTGCTGTTTTCTTGGCGAAGAATAACAAAAGTGGAAGTCGAAGCAAACACATCGACATCAAATATCTAGCCATAAGAGAACGTGTTAAGGATGAAAAATTGGTCATCCAACACATCAGCATTGATTTGATGATTGCTGATCCTTTAACTAAGGGCATGCCACTAAAGAAATTCAAGGATCACGTTGAAAGTATGGGACTTGGTTCCACAATGTAATTTTCTTTGTATGGTACATTTAGATTTTTATAAAACTCTTATTAAGTTTTTGATATTTCTCATATAGTTGTGCACATTTAAGTTTACTGAAAGATTCGTTTGCGTGGACCTTAGAATAAACATATGGTTTATTCATAAAGATTAATGGGCAATAAATTAAAAGACTTGATACATTGTGATACATGGAAGATAATACTCGCTTATAGAGAACCTGTCGCCATGATCCATATATCTTGTTTCTTTTTAAGTTGAGTGTCTAATTATATGGACCAAGTGGGAGAATGTAAGATTTCTTTCCTTAAATTATGGAATTAATGGGAAATTCTTTCCTTAAATTATGGAATTAATGGGAATCTCTTTCCATTATAGTGGTCCATATAATGAAAGTTTCCACTAAGTTTTCGGTACGGGAGTACGTTTCGGTTAGCTAAAAATTAGAAACGTTTCGTAATATTTCGAGAACTTTTCGACATGTTTCGAATAATTCGTAAAACTGTAGTTATAACTACCATGGAAACTAAATGTATATTTCGTATCGGTGAAGTAAAAAATGGAAATTTTTCGGTACTTTTCGAGGAAACGCGCGGAAATTTTGATCCATGCCCTAAACACACTCAAACATTAAGAAAAAATACACCATCTAAAGTAAGAGTAGTGTTTAGAAGAACCGTCAAATTCCGCCGGAGTCGAAACGCTAGTCGTCGGAAATCCGAAGCAATAGCGGGAGGTAATCGAATCATTTTTCGCTTCCGCATTTATGTGTTCATATCGTTTAGAACATGTGTGATTATGAAAATAAACTTTCATTTGGTATCAGAGCATGTTATTCCTCTGCCTTGCTTCGTTTTGATGAAATTTCCTCTTCGCAATGCAATAAAACCAATGCATGTTAGTCGTAGATTTATAAGCTGCAAAGGGCAAGTACGAATATTATACATTTTTCTATGGTTTCTTATCGTTTTGTTAGATTATATAATGTGTCTGTTTTTGCTCTGGAAGTAATTCAATTACTATCACTCTATCAGTAACATAAAATAACCGTACATTATTTAGTTAGCATCTTGAAACCTCCTGTGCTAAGACAATTATGAAACAAATTAGATGCTTAAGACTTAAGTACTGGTTTAAGTTATGCAGTACTCTGACCTCATATATAATTAATTACACACTTGTCATAGTGATCAAATACTCTGACCTCCAATAGCTTGAAGTACTCTTTCCAACGACATAAAACAAAGCGAGAAAACTTTTTCAAGGCTCAAAAGTCATGTTCTCGACCTCTCGTCTGACTGAATCAAAGAGCTCGGTGGAGAGATATCGCTCCCCAAAGCTTGGGAAAACAACCTACATCCAATGAGCATTAAATCAGAGATCTTAACAAGAGAAGCATCAAAACCAGAATATTATAAATAAGCTAACTGTTCAGTTTTCTTTAAGGTCGCCAACGCCATTTTGTATCAAAATTCACGGGATCATACCCTCCCAGAAACTGTCGTGGTACATTCTATAATAGCGGAGGTCCAAATTCTACACTAATAATTGCAAAGACAATGCAGTAATGCAAATTTCACATCATACCAACGATGTTCGAATAAAGTAGACAGAAACATACAACAATGAGCTTTCCAGCATTTTCTGGCTGCTTTGCGATCCTTATTGCAGCAGCAGCTGCTGCACCAGATGATATTCCCATCTACCACGTATGTTAAAGATTAA
Organism: Linaria vulgaris; assembly: GCA_948329865.1. NCBI lineage: Eukaryota > Viridiplantae > Streptophyta > Magnoliopsida > Lamiales > Plantaginaceae > Linaria > Linaria vulgaris. Next base: position 106,217,694 of record OX415253.1, on the reverse strand, counting down.
GAACAGCAAGAGATAACATGAACACGATATGTACATTGAGAGAACGTAGATTTGGACAAAGTGACGTAGTGAAACTGTGAGAATCATCAAAAAGCGTTGCAAAAGTGTCAGCAAAGGGACTAAAGCAGTAGCAAAACATACCAATAACCCTTCCTTCAAAGCAAGATTCCTCGCAGTTTCAATGGCCTCATCACCTGAAACCTTGTAGAGAGAGAGAGAGAGCAGTATGATTATGGAACAATTACATTCCATAGTTAGGCCAATCTTCTGGGGTTACGAAAGTAACGTAAAGGGGATAAGACGAAAACTGCGAGCCTTACCTGAATTATTTCATCCATGAGCTTCAAATCTAAAACACCCGGAATAAAACCGCCACCAATTCCTTGTATCTTATGTGGACCTTGAGCAGTATTCAAGGTCAATTATCACTCTCACAAAACTTACATTTTAACAAAATTAAAGATCATCTGAAAAAGATAACGCGTCAATCACAACAAAAAGCTGCATATTGAACAGATATAATCTACGTTGCACGGATACGGACACAGGGACACGGATATGACACGATTCGTCACGGCGACACAGAGGATAGGACACTGCATGGATACGTCTAAATGTTTTAATATTTTATTCTAATATACATATAGAAACAACATCAAAACAAAATATTTGAATTATGTTTTTAAGTTCATGCACAAATAAATATCAAATATGAGTATATTGGTTGAATTCGAATCCTACAAAATAAATTGGTAAACTAAAATAGTGTAGTACACTTTTAGAAGTTTTTATTTCTAAATTCTAGATATAGGATTATTAAAAGTCATTAAAAGTAAATAAAAATCAAGTAATTAACTTAGTTTGACAATTGAAGTTTAGGTATAAGAAATATAATTAAAGGGAAAAAAAAAAGAAACTTTGATTCTCATTTGTAGTTGAGAAAGAAATGGTTGACGCGCTACATGAGAAGATAGTGGGAGATTTTAACTTTGTTTTTTAATTTATTAACTAACAAATTAAGTTTTTAAAGTTCGATTTTTATAGGTGTCATATTTTAACAAAAAACAAGCTTTTAATAATACGTAAAATAAACTCAAATGTGTCACAAATGTGTCGGGCACACACATCAAAAGTGTCTGACACGAGTGTTTGAATTTTTATGTTTTATATTAATTATGGACACGCCACGTGGCGTGTCGGACACGTATCCAATGCGTATCCAAGGAGTGTCGGTGTCCCCCGCGTGTCTGACACGGTATTTTTCAAAAGTTTGGAGTATTCGAACAACATAGGATATAATGAAAAAAAACCAATACAACCAAATAACCAATATCGAGAAAATTTTAGCTAAGAAAGATAAAGCACATAAAATATTGCGACAACGCAACTGGTTCGCATAAAGAAAAGTTTACACGCAGGAAGTTGTTATTTTTAGAGGATCCACTAATACAAACACAACAAGAGACGCAATATCAGCTACCAGACTCACCAGGTTTTCCTCCGGAAAGAACGGCGCTTTCAGCTGGTTCAATGCCATATAGCTAAAAGATAAAACAACGGCAGAAATGTCAAAGAGAATTATCACAAAGAATACAACTCAGGCAACTTCACTACATCGATATCATAATTCGAATTAATACAGATAATTGTAACGTCAAGATTACCTTGATGTACGGGTTCTGTTCCTTAAGGAATCTTCCTGCACCCGTAATGGTACCTCCGGTGCCAATCCCAGAAACAAGCGCATCAATTTTTCCTTTAGTTCCTCTCCAGATTTCAGGCCCAGTGGTCTCATAGTGTATCTACAACAAAGGTACACGTTATTATTGCCAAAGAAAGTTCTCATGTGATGTGGAACAAATCTGAACACAAACAAACAATAAAAGTACTAATTGGCATGGAAGTTAATGACTACCCTTGGGTTGGAGGGGTTATCAAATTGTCCAAGAATGTAGGAATTTGGGTTCTTATCCCGTATCTCTTCAACCTTGTCAAGAACACCTTGCACTCCCTTAGCAGGATCCGTGAGCACTACCTGCGCACCAAAAGCTAGGAGAACCATTCTGCGTTCAATACTATAAGTCGAAGGCATTGCAACAATAAGCTTGTAGCCCTTGACAGCTGCCATGAAGGCCAAACCTATGCCAGTGTTGCCGCTTGTCATTTCAATGAGGACGTTCTGCATCAAATTTAACAATAGCATACTCCCAATTCAGAAACTCAGAAAGCTAGTTACGAAAAGTTAAAGTGTACACCAAAGCCTGAGTTTTGCTCAAGAAAAAACTCGAAACGGTAAAAAGTACCACTCCCGGTGTGATGAGGCCTTGTGCCTCTGCATCTGCAATCATACTATAGCCAATCCTGCATAATGAAAAGCTTACCAACTTAACACAACATTAACTACGAGGGTCGGTTTCTCAAATATTCGTTATTAGATAAAAGGGAAAATAATCTTGATGATCCTCAAAACACCTATCCTTGACACTAGAGCATGGCTCCATGGATTCAAGCTTGGCTGCGATACGCGCAACACAACCATCAACAACATTGTTCAAATACACCAATGGTGTGTTACCAATCAACTACAACAACAAAAATCGACATACAGCCATAAGCCCGTAATACGTTAAAAACGAGTAAACACGAGGAGCTAAAATTAAACAAGACCAAACTTGTAACTAAACAAGTAATGTCATTGATTACCCAAAAAAAAACTTACTTCGGTAACATCCTTAGCAATGCAATTCTTTTCCACTGCCATATCCTTTTTGTACTAATCCTGCCAACCAAATCAGAAAGAACTATCAACTAACTCCATCAAGCTACCACCTTTGTGGTATAAATGAAGATATTAAGTACAATTCAAGAATCATAACAAAAGACCCCATTGGAAAGACATATTTCAACACATAAACTGATAGAAATTTACCAAAAAAGAAATCTCACTTCAACAACAAAAATAGTTTATTTATGACTAACAAAATTCAGATAACAAGTCTTGAAAAGAAGATCAATCCTTCGAGGTCCTTCCTTCTTCTGTAATGCTGAAGAAAAATTATTTAACTATATCTAATGTTTTTTGAATCGAGAAATAATTGGCTAGTCAAATAATCAAATTGGTGGTCTAATTAGTCAAGCGTTGACTTCAATGTTTTTTCTTTCCATAAGAATATAATGAAACGATTGATTAATTGTTTAGCTCAGTTAGTCTCAGTTGTTTACATATCCTCCACAGACAAGGACAATTTTATAGGATCATGTTCTTAAGCCATTAATTTTTTTATTTTATACCCAATTTAAATTTCGAAAAACATTCTTATCTTTCCAACTTTAGTAAAAGGACATCGCACTCACATCAGACTTTAACAACTAAAAGCCCAACGATGAGACAAGATCCTCTCCTCCACTCTCTCCTCCACCTTCTCTCCTCCATACAAATCATAGGATAAAGATATTGATGTGCCTTGTACTTCTATTTGCAGAATTACCCATTTTTCTTATATGCATTTTAAGAAATCATCTTTTGAGAAATTTAAGGTTTACCCAGATAAATTTTGATAGTTTTATTTTCAGTATTCGTTCAAATGGATATAGTCCATTACGACCATATCAGGCCCAACATGCTTCCGTATTGAAGATTTGAAACATAACAAGTAAAAGATACCTCGTTTGACCGTACTACCGTCGGGTATTCCACCAGGTTTTACGAAGACTCCTCGCCCTCAACCACTCGATCGCAACCGATGGTTCTGCAATAGCTCCTTCAACGATAATCAGCACAACCCTGGTTCGTTTCCTACTCCGGGCGTAAGAGGTAAGCTTCGGTCCGAAATGTTCAGAAGAACATCAAACATTAACACGCTTAAGCGAAAGCCTTGATTTTATTTATATAATGGAAACTTATTTATTACAATATCATAACCCTTTTCGAGAAGAGATACTTGATTAGCTACTCATGGTAGCTTTGTTTCCCTCACAAATTCACTCGTATTTAAAACAGAACTATGAAATTATTACACACTTGTATTTTACAGTGGGAATAAAACACTCAGCTATTACAAACTATTGATAGACTTTTTTTTATTTTTTGTAAGAAAACGGAGGGGAATGGTCGATGCCTTCTGCTTTTCTTCAGCTGGGGTATATATAGATGAGGTCGCGGACTTCAATTGCGGACTTCATCCTTTCTTGATAGTGGAATTGTCATGGCTTACATCTCATTCCACTTAGCTTGCGGTCCCTCCATTATTTATCAGATAATGGTGCGGTTGTTCGAAATTTCTTGTGGTGGTCCCTTTTTTCATGACTTTTCGAAAGTAGGGGTGGTCCTGGTTGTTAACCTGTCATGGTCAATCACATGGCCTCCTTTCCTTTGTCAGAGAAATTTGTCCTTTTCCCGGCACGAGGCATCTTTCCGGGCCTGGTAGAGCTTTCCCTGTCATATTCCCACTTGTCTTTTTTGATTGGGAATCTTTTGCCGAATAGAGGCTCCTTTTGCTCGGGGCATTTTAGACAAATGCGATCTTTCCATTTTCCGACATGCATCATGTTGCACGTTTTTCGTTTAGTCTCTGCCGTTGATGGAATCTCGTTGTTCCACAGTTTTTGCCTCTTACTCTCAAATACTGTTTCGACAAACTGAGTAGTGGTACTTGTCATAGAGTTGAGCATAAGTGATCCGTTTTCAGCATTCTGGAATGTTTTAAACGAATATTTGACTTTGTCCATTTCTGTTAGACAAACCCAAAGTCCCCAAGCTCTTCTTGTGGTGATATCATCTTCCGATATCGGAGCAACTAGAAGTTGTTCTTCTGGTGGTGGCTTTATGAAATCTAAAGCCTTCATGTACGGTCTCTGCAGCTTAATAAAATGAAAGCTGGGAAAGAAACCTTTTCCATTAATCTCTGGTGCGGCTGAAATGAATTCAAGTTCCAGAGTTTCACCTCGTCCGAGTGTGTGGTTGTTTTTCCATGATCCATACACTCCCTCGTATATCCATCCTGGCAATTTCGAAATTTCCAGGAACCCTGGTGATGTAGTGAAGACTGAGGCTAAACAGCCAAAGTCGAACCACTCTCATATACTCTCCGGTTTTGCACCTGGTAGAGTCCAAACTCGTGGGTATTTTCCCGACCAATCGGCCAAGGATTTACCTGGGACAAGTCCCATTCTTGTATATAACCTTTCCCATGTCCTTTATCAATGGGGATGGTTTTAAGTTATTATCTTGGACCTTAGATTTTCCAATCCTTGGTCTAAGATTAAGCTCGTTGATTTCAGTCTCCAATTTTTTAGACTGGTCGGATTCTTCAGATGTTTCCATCTTAGAATCTTTCTTGTTTTCAGGAACCTCTTCATCATCATAAGGGTCCTTCCCTGTGTTTGGGATGATAGTGCTTGCACTACTTTCCCATACTTTATCGTCCTGCACTCGTATTTCAGCGATTAGTTTTGACGTTGATGCCTCTCGCATAATGGGGCCATAAAGGCTATCCCATAACATGGTGCTATGAAGCCTTGCGGCTTTCATTTCAGTCTGGACCTTGTTCAGGTCTTTCTCTTGTACATGTCCAGAAGCCTTTGCATTGACTGCTAGGCTGTCTATCGCCTTGTTTAGCTCCTCGAGGCTGTCACTGTGATGCCTCCACCTTGTAAGGATGTTGTTGGCTTCAATGGGCTCCATCTCGTGTTAAGAAATCTGCAAGAACATTTTCATGAGATTTAATAATTGTGACGTCAAAATCGTAATATTGACACTCGGCTTGCCATCTTAAGAGTCTGGCTTTCTCGGGTTTACTTTCTATTTTATTTTTTAAGAAAGCCTTAACACTTGTATTATCAATTTTTAAGGTAAATTTCTTTGCCAGTAAAAACAGAGGCCATTTTTTGAATGCACTGCGAACCGCAAAGAACTCCTTCTCATTAATGTGCCATCTGGTCGCATTATTGTCTGCAAATAGTCCGCTGCAATATCTGTATGGGACTTCTCTTGTTGGTTCTTCCTTCATTAGAACTGCTGCCCACCAATGATCACTAGCATTTGTATATAATACCAGATCATCTTCATCGTTTGGTATAGCAAGTTTGGGAAGGTTTTTACACAACTTTTTTAGTTGTTGAACCGCTCATGTATGTTCATCGGTCCATTTGAACTCAGCATCCTTTTTAAGTAAGGGACTGAATATTTTCCTGTAACTCGCAAGATTGTTGATAAACACTCCTGCAAAATTAACTAGACCCAAAAAGCTTTGGAGTTGTCTAACTGTTTTGAGCTTGTCTGAGAAATCACGTACCTTTTCGACCAAATGTGTTTGGAGGATGATACCTGATTCGTCGATCTCAATGCCAAGGAATTCAATCTTCCTTGTAAGGATTACTGCTTTCTTTTGAGATAACACTAATCCATTCTTGAAGCAGATGTCTGAGAAAATCTCTAAATGTTTGAGATGTTCCTTGACTGTTTTGGATGCTATGAGGATATCATCCACATAGACAAACATGAACCTGAAGTAATCTTTAAAAAGATTATCCATTTTCCTTTGGTATATTTGGGGTGCGTTGGCCAATCCCATTGGCAACACATTCCAAATGTAATGTCCTTATGGCGTGGAGAAGGCGGTAAACTTCTTGCTTTCCTCCTGCATCTTAATCTGATAAAAACCAGATTTACAATCAAATTTAGAGAATACCTTTGCGTTTTGGACACAATTGATTAGGTGTTCTCGACTTGGAATATAGTAGCCATCAAATTCTAGGATCTTATTGATTCCTTGATAGTTGATGACAAGTCTTGGTTTTCCTCTTTTCATCTCGTCATGGTTTCTTACAAGAAAGCTTGGGCTGCTGTAGGGTGAGACCCCTGGTGAAATTAACTTAAGGTCAAGGTGTTACTTAAGAATCATTTGCATATCCTCCCGATCTCTTTGATTCATCAGGATTGGCTTGTATCGTACGAACTCATGATCCTTTCCCTTCTGAAGTTTCAAGGAAGCTTGAAGTTCATTCTTATTCCACCATGCCAAATGATCTTCGCTGAAATTCCTTTGAATCTTGTTTTTGATATCTTCAAGTGATATTTGCTCTTCACTTGTGATATGTGTTTGCGAAACTTCTTACATGCTGACCTTGAGAAGCTTGATTGTTGTTTCTTTGATCCTTTTTGTATCTGGATCATCTCTTCCTATTAGGTCTGCTCTCAACTGGAGTATCGCTTCTCCATACTTGCGTTGATCCCTCATTTTTGGGTGTCGAAGCTGTCCTTCATCACCACGCTTGCTGCGAAAATTGAAAGGCATTTTGCGGTAAAATGCTTCCCTTAGTCGTTGAATGAGAATCTTATGGTCACAAGGCGTTGTGAGAATAAGTCTTCTTGTCTCATTGTCCTGTGTAACTCTTTTAAAGGCCTGCAGGAAATTGTTGCCTAGGAGAATATCTGCTCCTGTATCATAGAAATAGATAGGTGGTGTTTTGACCTTGTACCAAGGGCTACCTCATGCGCCTCCGATGAGTATTTCTGCTTGCTTGATTCCTCTTTTAAAGGTGATAATCCTTTTAGAGAAGTCTCTTCCTGCAACCGCTGGTAATTCTTCTTCAAGGTTGGGAGGAAACACGCTCTTTTTTGCCGTACATATTCCAGCACATGAATCGATGTATGCTACAAAGTATTCTGCCCTGTAATTTTCATATAACATCCCTACGGAGATGTATATGGAGAATGGGCTAGTGGTCATCGGATTCGGTATATTTTTCCTTCCACTGTAAATTCCATTCCATCATGTATCCTTTCCCAAGGTTTATATTCCTCTAGAAATTCTAGTCCGAGTATTAAATTCTCGGTTAATATTCCTGCAATTCCTTGTATTGTGAAATCCATATTCCCCAATTTTAGACGTCCTTGATATCTTCCTGGTAAAGGCTGTTGGAGATAATACAAAGCATTGCTTGGAAAGGTATTATCTTTCTGAGTAATATCGAAAATTACTTCGATTATACTCCATCCTGCTGGACACTGAAGCTCTCCTTCGGTAATGAACTGGCCTGGTCCAGTGATAGCTTCAAGCATAAGTCTTTTTCTCATTCTTTGACTTGTCCTTTGGCTTATCATTCGGTTTTCACTAAACGAAGCTCGTCTTTGCTCAAACCTGTGACTAGCTGTCTGATTTAGTACTGGCTGATCTCTGATAATCATGTCCATCTCTTGGATGTGGGGCAGATCAGAAATTTCTGGTTTGATCGCTTGGGCCACCTTCTCGAATATTTCTGGGATCTCAACGAACTCTTTTCTCTGAAATACCTCAGAATGATGGGTATTAGAGAGTGCGTATGAGATGCTATATGTAACAGAGTATGGTCTATTCCCTTCTTTCATCAGATCTTTATTTTTGAAATCCTGATGAAGGGTTAACGCTCTATTAAAGTCTCGATCCGCCAGGTTATAGGCAATCTTTGGGTAGATTAACATTGCCACCTTTCCTGCGAGTAGGTTGCCGGAGATTCCACCTAGACATGCATCTTTCAAATTTTGAATTCTTATATCGAAGACTGCAATGTTGATTGGGGAATTGACTCCTTCTTTGAATATTGCTTTAAGCAAGATTCTTATGGCTCTGACATGGATCCATGACATCTTCTGAGCAACTTCCCTGTTGAGTCTGTTTAGTTCCTCATTGATTTCCATCATGGGAACTAACTGCATCTCCATCACATTACTGGTCAGCTCCATTGGGATTGAACATTCTCCCGCCGTGACTTTGTAAATGATATGATGCTTCTTTTGCCTTAGACTCAATTGGGTCAAGGTTATCTCCATTTTGCCGACTGTGAAGCCGTCATAAATGCGGAGTTTTGGATCCTCCTTCATAATTCTCATCAGAGCTTTATGTGATATACTCGTCTGTGAGAAAAACCCCGAGATATCCTCTTGCGTCTCCTAATGGAAGATTTCCTCTTCTTCAGTCTAATTCTGATTCAGAAGACTCATCGTTGTATTCTTCTTCTTCGTATATGCTTTCGTCTGAGGGAATGTCCTCGAACCGATATACTTGAATAAGATCTTGATAGTAAACGGCTTCCTCGATTTCTGGTGTCGCCTCGAACCGTTTGACTCTTCGGTTTTGGTTTTGCGGACAATCGGTAGAGATGTGGCCTAGAGCGCCACATGTCCAACAATTGCAATCCTTAAAACTTTCATTGGCTCTGGTGTGTGGTCTTCTGAAAGTTCTCTTGGTGGATATCCTGTTGGATCTATCCCGGCTTGTGGCTGGTCGTCCTCGACTTGACCCTGAACGATGTCCCAATTTGGAACTTCGGGCCCTTTGTTTGGACCAATATCTTATCGGTTTCCATGAAGACCTTTCTTTGCCCCGTTTTTCTTTTCTGGCATAAGGGTATTTCTTTCGTTTCTTATGCTCTCTGGTTCCTCCGACAACTGTTGGGATGTCGTTGTTTTCGCAACAAAGAGCAACATTCTTGTTGACTCTTCGCAACCTCTTGTAATTCTTTAGCTCAGCTGCCTTTTGGCACCATTCAGCAAGTTTACTTTTGAGAAAAGACATTCTCCTTGCCACGGTATCGATACCTTGGGGCAATTCGTATTCTTTTATCAACATTTCCCTCCATGGGCTTGGGATTTTGGCGAAGAATAGTGGGATGGCCGTATCATCACTCACCTTCGACTTCCATTTGTACTCGGTGAAGAGTTTTATGTATAAGTCTATGTTACATATGTCGTGTGACTCAAGACTATACAATGCTCTTTCATATCTCCTGGCTTGTCTCGGCCTCCTCCAAAGTTTCCTTCTGAATCTTCGAAGTAACCAATTCCAATGAAAAGTATCTTAAATACTTTCGCCATTTTATCTACGATATTTTTCATGGATTCTCCTGCCGCCACTTCTTCTTTGGTTCCCTGGTCTGTTTGTTCCCAGGCGATCTTGACTGACCCTTCCAAACTCATATTAAGCAGTAATATGAATGCTTCTTTGTTGAGATCAAGGGTTCCTGCTGCAATCCTCATTGTTGAGGCTCAATCGTCAATCAGAAGCTCCATGTTTTTGAAATCAAGGGTATCAAGATTGAGCATTAACCCATACGGATGTATCGGGTCAAGTTGGGATTTGACATATGGTGTCTCTCTTATGTATGGCCTTCTTCGAGATCTGGTTATGTCTGGTTTTATGAAATCTGGGTGTAGATTCCCTCCAGGAACAAAGTCTCCTTGGTGCGGCATGGGCTCATCTTGCTGAGGGGGATTGCTCACTCCGCTCTCCTCTGGTATCGTCGGTGGGGCATGAGTGGAAGACTCTGCATATTGAGTTATTTGCTGAGTTTTGAGATTCACCAGATTTAGTCCGGCGAATGATTCTGCAAGGTCGTTTAGATCTTGCAAATTTCCGAAGTTGACTTCGTCGAGATGGATACGAGCCGTCATGGTCTCTTTTGAGGAACCGACTCTCCTCTTAATAAGGCTCTTATCTTTTCTCCTTTCGTCATCTCTCGTTTTACTTCTACCGTCTTGCCTTTCTGGTGTAGAAGTGGTTCTGTTCCATAAGATGGTGGTAGCCATCCACCTCGCTTTCTACCTGAAGAATTGGGTTGCGATTCCAAATTCTTCATTCTCTGCTGGACATCAAGAAAATTTTCCAAGATCTCCCTTTGACGCCTAGACATGGATTCAAGCTTGTCTTGGAGTTCTTGAAATTGCTCGGGTATATGGTATAGACGGTTACCATATGTTTGAATTGTCTTCTGGATTTCTCTGAGATCTTGGGATAGCTTGGTGCTATCGGTCTCGAGCTCGTTGAAATTAGGCAACGCCAGATTGCTCATCTATTGTCCCTTTCAAGGATTAATCTCTTAATCCTTCCGATCTCCGCTGTAAGACCGTTAACCGCCGCGTACTTAGCTCTGACGTTGTGGATGTTAATTGGCCTTTGTATGGCCAGGTCCTCGAGCTTTTGCATCAAAAGTTCAAGCTCGTGCTCCAAAGTGATACCGGGCATTATAGGCTTAGTATCGAACTCTGCTTGTTGGCCCTTTTAAGGCTATATTTTATTCGCTCGACTCCTTCGAGTCTAGCCCTGTTCATGGGACATGCTTGTTGTTCTAGGTCGCAACATAGAACCTCGTGATGTTCAATATAATTTTCAAGCCAACCAAGTCGTTCAGTTAAAGTATAGATAAAATACTTTATGCTCGTGGTTTTCGGTCCTTTAAAAAAGAACTGAATAGGGGGTACCAAATATCATCCATTTCTGAATTATTCATGTTTGTAAAATACTCTTCTCTTAAAGTAGATTATAATTTTGTAATATAAGTTTCCATTAAATAAATAAATACTGGCTCTGATACCATTGTTCGTACCAAAATAAAACTCTCCAATTTATGGGGTATAAAGTAAAACAACTCAGTATTTAGAAATCTTAAAAAATTCAAAGGTAAGGGGTATTAATGCAAAAGAACAAAGTAGGTGCAGTGGTAATGTTACCATACACCCTCACTTTACTTTACACATGGCCCAATAGAGAAAGTGGAGGAGGGATATGGAGGAGAAGATTTCACCCTAAAAACGATAGCTCTTGCATGAAAGCACACTCCAATGCGAAAATCGGGAAAAGAGCCTCTCAATATTTTCAGTAACAAGTTTCTAATATTCAACGTTCTCTTTAATGAATGTATGCGTTGTCAATTATCTATTATCTATTTCATGTTATAAATTGCCTTTGTAAAACTAATAATCCTCAAATAGTGCAAGAATACATAAACTAAATTTTCTTAGTTCAATAGAAAATTTTGGCAGACTCCACAATCACTCAAACCTTCAAAAATTTGGCTATACATCAATGATCAAGCCTTTCTGTATGTTGCAGCTATCCAACTTACTTATATTAATGCAAGTTCATTCTTAATTAATATAACGAAATTACTTTTTTCACAAGAACCTATTTAGTAGTACTACAAGTTTCAACATCCAGAAAATACAGTCCTGCCCCTTGTCAAGGTCAGTAGTAATTAAAGGATCAACACACACAACATAAGCTACCATTAAGGTTAGTGATTACAGACCATTAAAAATGAACATTCAAAGGATTATGTCATAATATCAGTAGTAGTCTTTCTCCAGAACCCCCCAGTCATTTTTTTCTTTTTTTGTTCCATCAGTAGTAAGCTTGTGGGTAAGCAGGCGCCATTCCATTGTTGTATCCTCCATAGGGGCTAAAGTTCACGGGCGAGACGGGATACGAACCTATGAGAGTTGGTGGGGCTGCTTCTGGGGAGTAAGCGTAGGGGGGGCTCCTGCTGCCATACATGGCCGGAGATGCTGGGTATGCTGGCACCCCAGTCGGGTATTGGGTGTGCGATGGAGACCTCATGTATGTTGGAGGAGACGGGAACGAGGAGACGTAGGCATTTGTGGAACGCCCTGCCTTGGCTGGGGGCATGGGGCCTCCGTTGCTGGCTCGCGTTCTCTTGGTGGCGGGAGTTGTTGGTCTCTTCTTCTCGATCTTGGCCTTCTCTAGTTGCTCGAGGCGTTTCTTGAGGCTTTCAGATGGGAATTCCGACTCAAGTTTGTATTCTTCTATACATTTGAGGACGGCACGGATTGCTGATTGCTCTTTCTTTGCTGCCAGATGCTGCAAATAATTGGAAATGGGTTAGTGGGTAATTGAACAGAACTAAATTCATCAAACAATGTGCTCTCAAGAAATAAATGCCACGAAAGAGCGTCATGCCCAAAGGCACAAATGTAAAGGTGCATGACACAAATTTAAAGTTCCTTTATGCGAATGTGTTCATCAACCTCTTCATTTTGTGCTCCAAAGATGACCAAAAAATTATACATGCTTGAACCAAGAGACCAATTTCGAAGAAAAGAAACAGACTGTCTAATTTAGGCCGGTCCGACCGGAAACAGTAGTTCACAAATGAAAACGAGAGGAACAAAGAGGCGAATCACATCAGTGCACAGATGCTCCGCAAGAGCCCCAAATTATGAAATAAAGAAAGGATGTCATAGCGTTATTTAAGAAGGAAAAAAAACAAGAAGGTACAAACTCTTCATCAAGAGAAGTAGAAATGAAAGCTTACTGAAGAGCGGCCTGAATTGTTGGAGTCCTCCGAGATTGATGTAGCTGCCTTCTTGGCATCCTTTAGAAAAGCTCTCAGCAGGGGGACGGGAGGGAATCTTTCGGCAAGACCAACTTCATAAGTGAAATGGACAGCATCAACCTGTTGTCCCCTTCCGATCAATTCTTCAATAATATCTGCAGAAAGCAGTCAACAGCACTGAGACATTACTGAAAAATCTGAAAAAGATGTGAAGCACATCCTGACACACTTTCCCATGCACATCATGTAACGCAACACCACGTCTGTAGAACATTATTTTAGAGATAAACCTCTGATGAATATCACAAAACAACAAACAGTCCAGTACAATCTAAGGTAATATACAATAGGACAACCACCTTACATACAAATCTGAACATATTCGACAGTGCTGAAATATATAAGAGGAAGCTAACATACGAATTGTGCTGACAAGAAAGTCAGAAACTGAGGGCAATCAAATGAGGTAGGCCATAAGAGAAGGCAAATGTGTAATACGGCTGGCCAGGGAAGGATAGAGGTAAGAGGTTGAACCATGTCACCACAATTTATCCTCGGGATAAGGCCGAGAAAATGGCAATGGTTTATGGCCTTATGGGATTAAACTAAAAATTTAACATCACATCGTGTTCAAAATATTGCCAATATTCTCCTGTTAGTCTACTGGACCATAACCGAGTAGTATATGAGTAACAACCACAACATGACAGTCTCGGGTATCACACATCACAATCGGATTATTAAGAGGAGTGCATTCTAGTAATCTAATAACCTTCTGTAATGTAATCCACTAGCCATTAACATTTTCTTGCTATGCTCACTCACAAAAGCAAGGACCAAATATATATCCGGATGAACCACATCTTTGATAACAAAAAGGTTGTTGCAATGCATAGCCTGTACCTTCTACTCCAAGATAAGTCAGCATCTCCCTAAAAGAAGCTACTTTCACTTTAACTAAAGAGAAGTAAAGTAGAAGAGCACCCAAGACTCTCGAATTAAGTGCAAGCACTTCAAAAATGTTAGCCTGCACCTACTCAACTGCAGGTAACAGCAATCTAAAAGAGCAATTAACTCAGATGATACAACTCAATACTAATAATCCGAAGAAACCAATGTCAATTCTCCTTCCGGCACAAGTGATTGAATTCAAGATCCAGCATATTGAACAATTCCAGCTAAAAACTTAAACTAAAAGCATAAATTGAACAACTAAACCAAAACACAATACCGGGCATTTTATCGGCAAGGCCAAGCGAAACCGCCAGCTTCGGCATCTGCTTCCTCCACGCGGAAGCAACCACAAGCTTCCTATACAAATCCACATCATCCTCCTTCACAATCCCAAAAGTCACCAAATGCTGCAAAAAGGTATGCACATCCGGCGTCTTAACATTCTCGATCCCGCCCCTCTCCTCCAAGCTCCTCTTCCACGTCTCCGCTATCTCCTCCGCCTTCCCCTTAACCCTCGGCGTCACCAACATCCTCTCCTTCCCCAACACCGGATCCACCATCACCGGTATCAAACTCTCCAACAGCAACACACACGCCCACCCCAAATCATAACTGTAACTACTATTCCCACTCCCTTTCACCTCCCTCTTATCAACCGGAAACACCTCCGATATCGCCTCCAGCACGAACCTCGGCGGATCGACACAATCCTCCTCCAGCGCCTTCGGTATCACCGATCGAAACACCTCCAATTCCTTCTTCTTCAAGGTCACAAACCCCCAAAACTCACCGGACGCCATTTTACGGCAATATCCCTTCACCTTCATCAACAGACCCTCAGAATCGTCCACCTCCGGTTCCGGATTCTCGTCCTTCGACACGGCGAACGAGATCGACGAATTCGTCGTTTTCTCGAGCAAATCGAACGCGAGCGAGAGCGATTTCGAGATCGACGACTCGCGCGTGTCGAGCGCTTGTAACGACTCGTTCGTCTCGCTGTTGAGAGCGTCGAGCTTCGCTTTTAGTGCGTCGGATTTTGCGATGATGTCCTGTTCGAGTGAGGTGAAGTGATCGGAGAGCTCCTTCCATAGGAGAGTGCAGCTCGTCATGAGTGAGGTTTGCCGCTGGAAATCGTCGAAGCTCGGCGGCGGCTGCGGCGGAGATGAGTCGCCGGGATCGGGTAACGAAGCCATTTTTTTAGAGAGAGAGAGAGAAGAAAGTAGGTGAATTGAACCCTAATCCAATTTTTTTTTTAGAGAGAGAAAGAAAGAGTGATTGAGTATTGGAGGGAGATAAAGGTAAGGTAGGAGGGGGATCATGGAGATGGTGACGTGGGTTGGTTTAATGATGACACGTGTATTGTGTCGGATAAAATGAGGAAATTGCGGGAAGTGCCCTGTGTTGTTTCTAATTAACAAACAAACCAGCTGAGTAACTTTTTTAAGACTTATGATATATATATGATGTAAGGACATGGTCTTGTACACGGCCAGGTCACACAGACACGATACGAACAGAACACATTGATACTACACGACACTTCATGCACACTCTTATTTTTTGGAGTGTCGATGCATTATAGACGATTATCTACCATTGCAAAGACGGAACAACGACGTATTGAAAATATTCCAAACTCAATTCTTATTCTACGTATTTGATATGTACAAGGTTGATAATATTGTTTGCATGAGTTTAATATACATTTATAATTGAAAAATGAAAAATTAAAATTGTTTCTAAAATCTATAAAGCACAACTTAGAGTACTACTTACATATTCATATTTTTTATTCCCTTGAACAAGCTTGTAATGTGTTTTATAGACATTAGTCTAATTCTAAATTGTACTGCCTTAAAATAGTGTGTCATGACAAACAATAACAAATAATACATCATCCAAACTTATCTCGTACGTTACATGTAAGTGTCACTCTTAAATTGCGCTCAATCTAACACATGAGTCGATCTAGACATTTCCATATAGACATTAGAGTCGTGTGTCATTTTATATGACATTTATTAATGATTTCTTGGATCGTCTTGGTGATATTCTCGAAATGTGTTAAGTCGAGGGTTACACCTAATCGTACATGCGTGTGAAGGAACTTCGTTTAACATGACTAAACAATTGTAAATGAATTTCTCATATTTTCTCATCGATAAGCATTACGCATACTCTAGAATAGTGTGTTATCGTCAACTCAAAATTCTATAGTGCGTTATCGTCAACTTAAAATATGATTGTGGGAATATTTGCTAATTCCTACATTTTATAAGGAGTCCCCGCCACCAAAAAACAATACATGGATTCATTTGCAATTAAGGATAACAAAGAGGTTGTTTGGCAAATAACTTCCGAAATGTTAGTTAAGGGGGCGGCTGGAGCTAACGTGAGCTGGGGAGTAGTTGGTGCGCAGGTAAAGGGACAGATATTATTACCGCCAGTTAGAATGTCAGGATAACGGATGATTCCTGTCTTTTGTTAGGTATTTTGGGGTGGATAAGCTAATTATTTAAAGATATATCTTCATAAATAAGCTACTGTAAATATAGTATATTTCATCCACCTCCCATGAAAGTCTGAATTTGGCAAATATTCTTACACAATTTAAGGTTTTAGCATATATGCCCCAATACGTCTATTGACATTTTTGGCAATTATTGATCAACAATTTATTTTTGTGGCATATTCTATTCTCCATGGACAAAGAACCAAACAGCTAATGGTGAAGGTGATAGTTTAAGATTTATATAAATCTAATTAAAAAGAGTTCTAAAGATGTAAAGTCTTTATTTTGTGGCTATTCTAGAAATTCAATTATCAAGTGGTATATAGAAATGTAATACTTTTATATTGCTAGTAAAATGTTGAGATGCATATATATATATATATATATATATATATATATATATATATATATATATATATGACATAATAAGTAATACTTTATTGAATTAAAAACAAATTCTCGAAAGAAAAAAATGTGTTCAAAACGTTTCGTCTAATTTGATGATTAAGTTATTTGTTTCTAGTGGTATCTTTATTACTAGACACTAGCGTTGATTTCGGTAGGTATGTACTACCAAAGATAATTTAGTATGACAAATTGTTTTGTAACTAGTATAATGTGATGACGGACGTGGATCAAAGTTTCGTTTTGAGGGAATGTTTCGTTGTGTTAAATATGAGATACTCTAAGAAATGTTTTAAGATTTTTTCGACATGCATGTTTTGGAATGTTCGCAAAAAAAATGTGATTGCACATAACTTAAAAAATACACGTGTTTTATTTCATAGAGCCAAAAATAAACACGTTTCAGTATATTTTGTGAAAAGGAAAAGAAATTTTGATCCAAGATGACGTATTTGAAGTATAAAGCACAATAAGGTTATCGAGAGTCGAGACGAAATGAGACACAAGTCTTATTGTCATTTATTGAACTTTTTATTAAGACTTGTGTCTCATAAACTAGTTAAGAAAGCAGATCATTTTACCGCTCCACTAAAAACATAAACCCGCTGAAATTTAGAAATTTAGGATGTTTTTGGATTTATTCTGATTTTGTTTGGGTGTCTTTGTTTGAAAAGGATATTTTTGCATTCATCAATTTTTATGCAAAATAAATAAAAATAAATATCGAGGTTTTTTTTTTGTAAGGAAATAAATTTCGAGATTAGTCATAGACATACATATCTATACGATAAACGTGTGAGATCTTTTGGTGACATAGTATTGCCAAACTAAGAAAATTGGTTTTAATTTAATAATGTATATTTAATGCAGAATTAACATATAATAAAATATTATATTATATGACTATAAACTGAAGTACAAGCCAAAAGAGGTGGAAAAATGAAAACATACACACGTTCTTGCTTTTGCACCGTTTATGTGCTTTAGGAATTTTGGCATTTGGTCCTTATTCTAGGCGTCACTTGTGTGTTTCGATCCATTCAGTAAGAGCTTATGACCATCGCAATCTGTAAAAACCTTAAGAAATGGTACTTTGCGCCACACAAATACTATTATCAAGCTGTCTTTTAACCAAGAAGCCTCGTCGTCGGTTACTCGAGGGTAGAGTGTATTTCCCAAATCTTCTATAAGATTATGTGGATTATAGTGCAATATCCGAGTTTTTAGAGGGGTGAGCTGCAATGTTCACCCCCAAAGCCAAAAGAAATCAAGAAATTAAAAAGATAATGTATCTATAAATGAGGTGTGCAAGAGTGGCTGCTAAGTGATAGTGAGATAAATTATTTTGGGGGGTGAATTGAAAAATCACTTTCTCGGAAACCGAAGAGGAAATAAAGCAAAAGTATGGGGGGAAAAGTGAGTCCCACTCTCACTGGCCACCACATGGCTGCAGTCAGATAAAGTAAAGACATTGCCGACCTTCCTAATTCCCTATCTATCCTAATGTTCTTTGTCCTAACTTCCCTAATTAATTTGTACCACTTATTTCCTTTAGTCAAATAGCTCTAATTGGAATTTATAGGAAATAATTGCATCTCATAATTAAAAATAGTGAAAAGTTATTTTGGAAATGGTTGAAAAAGGATGATAAACTCATTAAATTCGATAGATTTGAAGGTTAAAATCGCAAGTATCAAATGATGATTGGTGTTAAACATCATATTCTTATAAAGAAAACTTCTTAAAAACGACTAAGGAAATTTAATTTAAATCATGAATAACAAGATTATGATAGTTGACCGTGTACAAGTAGTTTTTCCTCTTTATTGATACAAAGCATGTTTATATGCAATCCTTGATGTGAACTTATGGCTATCAACCACGTATTCACTTATCTTACAATGTCATTACGCAACAATCCAACAATCCAACAACCAACGAAAGTCACGTGTAAGAAGGCAACCAAATCGTTGCAAGTTTTAGAAGTGTCATATACACTATCCCGATATGTCCTCTTGTGGGGTGCTACAAATAGATTTAGCCCGTGATCCTAAAAAAGATGGCCAATGACGAGGGGCAGGTTTAAACATTAGCATTAGAGAAAAAAATTATTACTTAGTTCTCTAAATAAATAGAAGATTAAGATATATACATTTTTTACCCAATTTAAATAGAAGATTAAGATATATAGATTTTTTATCCATATTTAAATTATAATTTCTATCATGATATAATACTTAAAATAATTTATTAACCACACGTACAAGGACAACGTGTCAAAGCTTCTAGCTATTTTTTTAACAAAAGACATTCATAACTTTTGTTCACAGTTTATTAATTAGCACCCCTTAATAAATAAATATATGACCTCATGTTCCCAATTGGTAATTTGGTCCAAGATAATTCTATTTCAAATTTAGACTGACAGAGTAAAATTAGGAGTTAATTTAACTTCTTGATTGATCAACAAATTTTACCTGGTATTTTTTTTAAACGGACGCACTGTTATTGTACCTAACTCTAATTATGATTGTCTAAGTTTTAAGTAGTATATCTGCAATTTCATCCGTTTTACTTTTACATATTATTATGCGTGTTATTGGACAAGCTGATATGGTTTCATGTGATCGTGAATTATTGCATGCATGTGGAAGGACATGAAATTGGGTGGTGGTTCGATCATGAGTTTAATGGAGTTTCAAATTTGAAAAGTACAAGTAAATTGAAGTGCTTGTCTTAGTAACTTTCAAATATTAACCAAGTTAATTGAATTACCTAGAAAAATTACATAGGTAAATATGTATGTAACAAAGAAATCTAATTATAATTATTTGAATTTTAATTATAAATAATTGAATAACTTGAATAACTTGATATGCAATTAACCAATTAATGAAGTAAGCCCTGTCATCTTTTTGATGAAGTAGGCCATTACATTCCTAAGACTTAAGAGCATGATTAAATTCAAATTTTTTGTGATTTATTATAAAATAATCAAAGTTGGAACTTAATTAAAATTTAAAAGTATTTTAACATGATTTTTTGACTATAAATAGTAGGCTTTCTTCCAACAATTTTCACACCCAAAATCATTTCGATTATAAAATTTAAGATAATCTTGGAACAAAATAATATTAACTAAGTTATAAAATTTAATGAATAGCTTCATAAGGTAATTGTGTGATGTCATGATTCCGAGAATCTTTGGATGTACTAGAGACTTAAAAAATGATTTTTCATAAATCAGTTAAGTAATATATTTTGAAGATTTATTATGCATCAAATTAAATAGTTTATCATGCTATACTTGATATTATTGTATACTTACCATTTGAAATGATTTTCTAACATTAGAAAAATTATAACTACAATTATAATTATAAATATATGGTTGCTTAAGATAAATACTGAGATATAAATTACATATACAAAGTATATTTGATATTTAACTTAGGGAAAAAATCATATACCCCCCTATCATATTATTTCTATCACTTACCCCCCCTATCCTATTGCCCAAAATCACTTACCCCCTATCCTATTATTTTTATCACTTACCCTCCTATCCTATATTTTTTTTTTATCAGTTACCCCCCTATCCTATTCTAATCTCATTACATTCCCCCCAAGACGAAATTAACCCATTAATCTCTCCAAATTGCGCACGTGCGGCTCGTGTGCCACACTAATCAAGGGCAATTTCGTCCATTCAAATACACCAACACATCATAACGGTCATATATTAAAAAAAAAAACAATTTCGTCTATTCAAGTGGCTAAAAAACATCATGGACTAATCTTAATCCACAACCAATACTCATACGACCCATTTTGTTGTGAAAACAAACATTACAAACTTAATTGGAGTAATTTAAAACAATATATTTTTTGAGCTGCCCGACGCTCGCAACGACAAATGTGGGAGTTAGAACTCATTAATTTCGTCGATTTTATGAACCCTAATTTTAATTGGGATTTTTTTTTGGAAAAACTGAAACTAGGCCACTTGAATAGACGAAATTGGTTTTTTTTTTTAAATATATGACCGTTATGATGTGTTGGTGTATTTGAATGGACGAAATTGCCCTTGATTAGTGTGGCACACGAGCCGCACGTGCGCAATTTGGAGAGATTAATGGGTTAATTTCGTCTTGGGGGGAATGTAATGAGATTAGAATAGGATAGGGGGTAAGTGATAAAAAAAATATAGGATAGGGGGGTAAGTGATAAAAATAATAGGATAGGGGGTAAGTGATTTTGGGCAATAGGATATGGGGGTAAGTGATAGAAATAATAGGATAGGGGGGTAAGTGATTTTGGGTTAATAGGATAGGGGGTATGTGATTTTTTCCATTTAACTTAACCTTACGACATCAAAGTTTATCCCGTGAGATTTTCATCAATGATATGTGCTATTTACTTAAATTAGTATTAGCTACTTTTTTTAACAAGAACTTCCTCAAATTACTTCAACACGAAAGTTGAATAGTACATATGTTTATTGTGGTGAGTTGTGATTATTCGGTTAACTGATATTATCTTAATGTTATCAAATGTTTGACAAATTAATCAACGACGCCCAAAATTTTCCATACAAATAAAGGTGTGAGGTTTCATTTCTGATTTTTTCTAGCCCCGTTTGGCATCCGGCCCTGAGGAACTTGGGCAGAAAAGCCACTACTCCGTTACCAAACCTCGAACAACCTATATTTTATCATAATCCCGTTTTGCATTTCATAACATGATTTTCTTACTCATCGTTAAATTATATACAATCATTTATTATTTCTCATATTGATTTCTAATCATGGTAATTCCTCGATGTTTTAATTTCATCTTATGGTTCTTGAACTGTGCAAAGAGCAACGATCTATGTTCGAGACATGTAGTTTAAGGAGCAATAGATATTATCCGGTTTACTAGCTTATTTGTTTAACTATTATACCCATTGGGACGCTTTTGAAAAGTTGGACACAAGGATTGAGTCGAGTTACTACTGGGCAGTAAGGACTGTCGGTTTAAGTAATTTCGCTTGATACCCATCTATCTAAGCGCCGCTTGCAGTCATGAGTTGGCTGTAACTCGCGTGCTGGATCGACATGTACTCGAGCATGTCTCTTGATTGTTTGTGAGGTCGCTCCTCGTCGAGAGGTATAAGGTAGAATATTAGAAGTCATAAGGCTGGATTCGTTTATTGTTAAGCACAAGTTCATTAACTATTCTATGAAAATTCGAGTACCATTGCTACATCAAATTACCTAAGCGGAACTGTTTCTACCGGTAAGATTACTCCTGGAAATGTATCTAGTAGGTCACGGTTAATTCTTGCATTACCAGTTCTTTTATATGAATCTCACTAAGTTATTAAAGACTTATTCCTCGTTTCTTCTGTCCATTCCTCAGGATAAAATCAACATGACATCATGGAACAAGTGAATTTTGGAATATTCATGTCTTGTCACTAGTGCATAACCATTAAACTAGTCACATTGTTTGTAATACAAGACTTTCGTTGTATATATCAAAATATATTCGATAAAACGTGTATGGTTTTGATCATGAACAAGTGAGACCCCTTCCTATGAGTTACACTTTAGTCTGAGTTGGGTAAAATGACTCATCACCACCGAACCACCTCGGATCGGAGCATGGCTCGTGGGGCGCGGTTGTCCCCACCGCCGCAGCACTCCGCTTTCGCGAAACTTGAAACCCTAAACCCGCCGCTCCTCCGGTACCGGAAGCAGCCGAAATCAGATTGGTGTTAGATTGCGACGCCATTAGAACAGAGTTTTTGAAAGAAAAGATTAGCAGAAATCGATTGCAGAGAAAAGAGAGTGCGCTTTAGGAGAAAATGCTATCCGCTCAGTTTGCAAGTGAGAATGATGGGTGAAAAATAGGGTTTTTAAAACCCTACACCCACTAAGCGTCTTAAAAGACCACTAAGCGTGCCACGCCTCACGATTGAAAATCGTGCTTAATGACACGTCTCCTCGGTTAACGAAAGAATAACGGTCAAGACTCTTCGATTCCCGCACCCAACTTAAACGTGGCATTAAAATCACCACTAACTGCATTTAAGTCGCAGTTAATTAAATTACAGTTAATTAAATGCCATAAATTACAATTAATGCCCCAACAAATGACCTACGAGGGCACATTTGGAACATACGACGGGAAACACTCGGAGAGAGTATCACGATACTCCTCGCCTTTTTAAAGGTAATGCCAAGAACGAGGGAAATGTCGAACAAAGCATACATGTCAGTGACGAGTGTTTACGACACCCCTGAAGAGTTCTACGAGGCCTTGTGAAACCTTCCCCGTATACCTGATGAAATCTACGATACTAGGACTCTCGTACCCTTTAAACTCTTAAGTTTCTAGTACAGTAGTGATAACTAACTGCACTAGAAACTGGGGGGGTTTGTTAACAGGATGATAATTCACCTGCTTAAAATAAACAATAAGTCAATTACTGGAATTACCAAATATATTATTATATGATTATGCGACCTACTTCCGCGATACAGGTATCACACCTCTTTGAGCACATCTCCCACACAACAAACTACTGGAGTAAAAGCCAACATGAGGAATACGAAACCAAGGCAGTCTCAAATACGAAAGCTCTCGGAACTCATACTACTTTCCAAGAAAATTAAGCTCTCGGAAAGAATGAGCCAACGGACAACAGTCCCAGAACCTTGGCAAAAACCCTTCCTTGACTATACATTCCAAACACGAAAGCTCTCGGAACACTACTCTCGACGATCAGACTAAAAGTCAAAACTTTACAAATAACTCAACAAACCTCTCTGGACACTCGGAGAAAGAAGAACACCTACTCACGATAGCTCAAAACCTCTCGGAGATCAACTCACCCACACCCTCTCGGAAAATATCTTGAAACACTTACTCCAGAATACACATCTCTCGGAAAAGCACTATCATTAAGGGAATACTCCAACTCGGCCCTCGAAGTCACCGTTAGAAAACAGCAAAGAAAGCAATCTACCCCGTATCACAAAGAAGACCAAAGCCCTCAGAAGAAGAAAAGATACAGTCAGCACTCAAAATGAACACGTTATCTTATTGGTTGAATAAGCATTGTAACACGTGTAAACATAACCACATGCATAACGACACCTGTAAACACATGCACAATGACACCTGCCCCTACCAAAACCTATATAAAGGGAGATATCAATAGAAGGAAAAAGGGGGACAACTCAGAAAAAAGACTCGGA
The DNA here is from genome assembly GCA_948329865.1 of Linaria vulgaris. NCBI lineage: Eukaryota > Viridiplantae > Streptophyta > Magnoliopsida > Lamiales > Plantaginaceae > Linaria > Linaria vulgaris. The sequence continues at coordinate 106,193,469 of OX415253.1, read as the reverse complement.
AATATAAGAAAATCCACTCGGAAGAGAGAATGAAGTATAGTCAATAAAAGGAAGGAAGGTTCTTGTCAATTTTTCCTTCTCATTAACATAGTATTTAGCTTTTGAACCACGGGCAAAGTCGTTCCAACCCTAATAAATAATTCAGTTAATAGGGAATAATTTTAAACCCGTTAACAATAATATATATTATATAGTTACTTTTGAGTTGATTTATCCTTTACCTGGGGTATCTTTGATTTTACTTTATATATAATTATTAAATAAGGGCGTACTTTCTTACAAGAAATATTATTAATATTATTATTTAATTAGACACAATAAAAATCTTACAGATTCGACTTATTTGTCATATAACTTTCAGAAATATCTTTGTAACTTTATTGTTTACTCTCTAGCCTTCCACATATGTCAGCCCGCCAGTCGAATAAACAAACATTATCTAAAAGTTGGACTTTAGATTAATAATATTACCACATATATCTTCTCATGACTTTTTTTTCATGACTTAAAATCTATCATTTATTCATTTTAATGCAAGTGGTGGATCTAAAGTAATATATTTCACAGCGATAGTACTATTCAGCTCGTAATTCGAGTTGGCCGTTAGTCTCAAGTTGTAGGGGGCAGTTGGAAATCTTTTGAGAGTATGTTAAATTTTAGGTCAAATGTATTTTTCTGCCCGATAATTTATCCGAAATTTTAATTTTGTCCTCTAACTTTTTGGAGCAAAAAATTGCCACTAACTTTTAAATTTTTGACAAAAATGCCAAATTTATTGGTCCAAAATCTGGTGAGGTGGAGTGTGACATGGACGACATTGTGACATCACGTGGCTCCACGTATTTCATTTTTTTTAGAAAAAATCCCTATTTTTATTTTTATATTAAAAATGTTATAATTAACTTTATTATATAAATTTTAAAACTTATAATATAATTATAATTTAAAAACTAATTTTTAATATTTAAAACAAAAACCAAGAAAACCAAAATAAAAAAATTAAGCCCAAAACAATATTAATAATATCTTTTTTAATATAATTAACTTTCATTTTTTTGTTTTTAATTATTAAGAAATTATTGTATTTAATTTTTTTAAGAAAAAATAACTATAAATCTTTAAATAACTTTAAAAATCATTCTAATGTAAATAAAAATTTAAATCTTTATAATAAGTCTAAATTATAATTGAAATTTAATATATAATTCTAAAATAAATAATTAATATTTTAAAAAAAAAACCAAAACAAAAAAAAGCCCCCCCACCATCTCCGCCTCAAGTTGTAGGGGGCAGTTGGAAATCTTTTGAGAGTATGTTAAATTTTAGGTCAAATGCATTTTTCTGCCCGATAATTTATCCGAAATTTTAATTTTGTCCTCTAACTTTTTGGAGCAAAAAATTGCCACTAACTTTTAAATTTTTGACAAAAATGCCAAATTTATTGGTCCAAAATCTGGTGAGGTGGAGTGTGACATGGACGACATTGTGACATCACGTGGCTCCACGTATTTCATTTTTTTTAGAAAAAATCCCTATTTTTATTTTTATATTAAAAATGTTATAATTAACTTTATTATATAAATTTTAAAACTTATAATATAATTATAATTTAAAAACTAATTTTTAATATTTAAAACAAAAACCAAGAAAACCAAAATAAAAAAATTAAGCCCAAAACAATATTAATAATATCTTTTTTAATATAATTAACTTTCATTTTTTTGTTTTTAATTATTAAGAAATTATTGTATTTAATTTTTTTAAGAAAAAATAACTATAAATCTTTAAATAACTTTAAAAATCATTCTAATGTAAATAAAAATTTAAATCTTTATAATAAGTCTAAATTATAATTGAAATTTAATATATAATTCTAAAATAAATAATTAATATTTTAAAAAAAAACAAAAACAAAAAAAAGCCCCCCCACCATCTCCGCCGTCACCCCACCCCCACCCCCACCCCAACCAACACCCGCTACCATCTCCATCGACCACCACCACTCTTACCATAACCACCATAGCCGCCGTCACCCCCACCACACGCCCCAACCAGCACCCGCCACCACGAATCGGAGACCACCTCCACGAACCGGAGACCACCACCACGACTCGGAGACCACCACCATGAATCGAAGACCCTGCGTTGCAGCACGGATCGGAGGGGAAGAGCAAACCCTAGCTGATAAGGTGGCGCGAGTGGTAGTGGCGGTGTTGTTCGATGGTCGTGGTGTTGTTCGATGGTGCCATGGTGGTTATAACGAGAGCGGTGGGGGTCGATGGAGATGGTGGCGGGTGCTGGTTAGGGGGTGGGGGGTTGACGACGGGTGCTGGTTGGGGGGGTGACGGCGGCGATGGATGTTATGGCGAGAGTGGTGGTGGTCGGTGGAGATGGTGGCGGTGCTGTTTGGGGGTGGGGGACCTTTTTCTGTTTTTTTTTTTTTAAATTATTAATTATTTAATTTGGAAGTATAACTTTTATTTTATTTATAATATTTATAATTTTTAAAAAAAATTACACGTGGAGTCAGGGGCACCACGTGGTGTTCGGAATGGGTCCCGCAGTCGACGCGTAGGTCTGTAATAGGACCAGGCCCATTGTGAAGCCCTATGGACATTTTTTGAAAAAAGTTTAAAAGTTTCAAGGTATTTTTTGGCCCGGAAAATTAGAGGGTAAAAGTGAAGTTTCGATAAATTATCGGGCAGAAAAATGCATTTGCCCTAAATTTTATGCAATTGTAATTGAGACTCGTGACATAAAAATGATTACTTTTTTCACTTGATAACACTATAGGAAGTAATAAATGGATAAGCAAATATTGGTGTAGCAATTATTTAAATTTGTAAACAATTAATACAACTATAAGTGGTGATGCAATATCGTTCGGGCCTTTGAGGGCAGAATATTCGGGGATATCGTCACTTAGTTTTGTTCGGAACTTCAATCTCGAATTTGAGGAAAAAATGAGACAATGTTATTTTATTAAGAATTCTGAGTGAATTACAAGTTGGTCGTATAATGAGACAACTAATGCTAGTAGAATATGATATTTCTAAGTACCATTGCGCTGAGATTTTGCAAAACTTGTACTGTTTTTTGTGTTGTGTTCAACTTGTCTTCTTATTACGAAAATGGGGGGGCTATTTATAGTGCTAGCCCAAGGGTCTTTAGCCAATAGGGGTTGGTCTTTTCGTCTTAACTCCGGGTGGCTCTGGCGGCCAATGGTGTGAGGGTCTTCTGCGTCAATGTGGGTCGTGTGTCAGGGGATGACTAATGGTGTGAGTTGACTGATTCTTATCTGAGCGGGTAATGATGGCGTCTGCTCCAATGGTCTTTAGGGGTGGCTCTGAGCCAATGATGGAGAGTTAGTGTGCCCCAATCGTTGGTCTGCACCAATAAGAATCGTCGCTTTCAGTTCTAATGGGTGATTTGGGCAAATGAGGCGCAGTCTTTTGTCATAATGCGGGTTGTTGAGAGCTATGCGAATGAGGGTGGTTGGCACGTCTTTCGAGCCTGGTCGTTCCTGAAGCTCTTTCTGGATGGTCGGAGATTTCTCCGGGTCGTGTATTTTGAGTAGGACATGTGGCCTGTGGGGTTGTTCTTCATAGTGGCGTGATCGTTCAGGCTGTGTTTTTGGTTATCTTTTAAGAACATACTTTGAGCGGTCTTGACCCTTCATTGTATTCACTCGTATCCTTGATGTTTTTATAGTAACATCCTTCTTCCACGATATTTTGGCTAAGTGTTGGATGCCATCACTCGGGGGTCCCTTATCGGGGATCCTGTGGGATCGGGGGGATGTCCGACCAGTCGGGGAATTACCACGTCGGACTAGGGGGTTCTTTGTGATCCTTCCTTATGGGCACCCAAGGTCTTAACCAATTTTTTGGGTCTTAGGGAGAGGTATACCCGAGTTTTAAGATCAGAGCAGCACTCTCTTCTTTGGTCGTTGGTCGGTCGTGATCCGGGGGTACCTTCTTCGGGCTCTTCTTCGGGCCTTTTGGCCAAGTACCCTCATTCGGGGTATCATTTGGTCAGGGGCCGGGGGTACTTATCTGAAAGTTTGGACCGTGTGCCTTTATCTGGGGTTACAGCTTGTCTCGGCCCGATGATGCCTCTTCTCTAGCCCTTAGGTTGTTTGTGTAGGGTACCTTTTTTGACTCGTTTTCGAGGGCGTGACATATTATGCATCATCAATAAACATGAACACTAAGAATCAACAATAAATCAAGTTAATTGCTTATAAACGTAAAGTGATGTTAATCAAATTTAGACAAATCCGTTGTCTGGATCAACAATAAATCGTAGGAATCGTTTATTATCAGTTGCGAACACTGATTTCTCCCTTTCCAACATGTTTCTTGATATGATCATTAATGTCGTGCGTAATAAGAGATGCACCGATGTGTTAGAGTGTAGTGTGGAACGACTAATTACCTTACATTTTTTAGACTTATTATAAACCCTAACCTAAGAAAGTAGAGTTCTTAGTATATGGACCAAAACCCCCCAATAAAACGCAATGAGTTTATTCGTAAAATGGATCATAACTTACATTATTTTGTTTCTTAATTACATACTTTCTTAGATGATGTGACATTAAACTCTTCGACTTAACGACTTTTAGAGACTTAAGTAGTTGCTGGAAACTGTTGTAATGTAATAAAGATTCTCGAATCTCCAAGAAGTACCCCCACTAAGGTATTATATGAATTATTATTATGAGTGCGTGAGATGAACAGATGTCAGGCATGCGCACACTTCTCAAATCTCATGTCACAAGTCACACACAAATAGTAAGGTGCACTCAAATTCATCGTTGGATGGAATCTTTGGGCATCAAAGTGAATGAAAGCTACTAGTATTACTACTGATTTTTAAATTTTTTAATTTTCAACTGTGACTTGCATGTGCATAACTTATCTTCTTTTTCACCTTTTCAATTTAATCTGCACAAAAAGTCATTGAATTAATTATGGTTTCATCTAAATGTGTAAAGCGGTTGGACATTCATATTTTCATATACATTATTCGACACATTTTATTACGTGCAACTTATTATACACGATACGTGATTTTTTTAATATAAATAACTAAACAAGTTATAATGATATTTAAAAACCAACGTATATGTTGTTGATATGGCTCATTGAGATGTTGTTCCATATTAAATTTTAGTTGGTAAGAGAGTTTAAAAGCTTATGTTCTGTATTTCTAATCAATGGTAAGAATGAGTCGTAGTCCATACGTGTTTAGGGTTTATTACTCTCACAAGAGTGACCTAGTTTAGATATTAGTCTAGTGCAATTTACCCGATTGACAAAGTTTTGCAGGCTACTACGTCAATCCATGAGTTTATTTAGAGCGTACCCGAAAAAAAAGTAAAAAAAAAAATTGTACGTATAGGATTTATTATGTATTTTCTCTTATGAATTATTGAACTAGATTATTTGATAACGTTAAAATAGTGCGAAAAAGACCCTTCAAAACATAATACGGATCAACATGAACAGGTTATTTGATGTTTGAATATGTACATAATACAAAGTAGCTTTTTAGAGAAAATAGAAATATAAGCTTCACATTTTTCTTATAACTTTTTAAAAGTTTATATAATAACTATTCATTAAATTTACATGAAGTTCGGTCTACAGACAGAATTTAAGGAAGTGCACTGATCTTATTTACTTTAAAAAATATTATTTGCTACGACTTACAGACCTGCACGCGTCGTGTCTAAATTGTAAAATTTAATAATTTTTTTGAAATTTTACGTTTTCTTCTAATTTACTCGGTTACGTAAGAAAAAAATGTGTTTGTTCATGTGGAATATAATTTATGTACCTATATCCTTTGTGTGTGTTTTTTGTCTTACTTTTTATTTACGTAATGTGTGATGAATTTGGAGTAAGTACTTATAATTGTATCTAAGGCATTAATTCTCACCAAATACATGCCATATCATTACTCCAAAGCCACATAAAGTAACACAATATTAATTTTTCAAAAAAAAAAAGAAACTGATATTTACCACGTATATATTACGTGTGAAGCCCGTCATTCCACTACTCAACGTCGGGTACCTAAAAAGAAGACAAAAAATAAAGGAATTATAACGTACTAGGCTACAATATTCAACAAACTTTTCAAGCTTATCGGATCAATTATTGTCTTCTATAGAATATACACAATGAACGGCAAACAATTGAATGGGGCCAAATAATCTACCAAATATGTTTTTAAAAAACAGAAACAAAAATGAAATCAGCCAATCTAAACTAAGAGATTTCATAGTAACGAAATGTTTATTTAAAGATCTCTTACTAGTTACCATTGGTTGTATAGCCTCAGTCGAGACGAAAGCCCTCCTCCGTGAGATACGGAGGTTAGAAGAAAGATGCCCCATTCTATTCATCTCCTGTATATTGTGAGACGAATAGGTTAGCGGATGTGATGACGAAACAAAGATTCAACCATGCTCGTATGGACTGCCCCTGCAGTCGCTCTTTTGCGCAACCTGGCTAGGTTGTCAGCGTAGATTGGAGAAACTTGTTTTGTATGATATTAGTTGTACATATACCTCTCGCTAACTCCATCGAGCACCCCTGATGTACATTTTTTGGTTTCGGCCTAATTTATATATAAACGAGTTGTTGTTCCAGAAAAAGAAAAAATCATTTGGTACATATTTTTTACTTTTCTTAGATCACGTGACTATAAGAGTATAGTTTGGAAGTGATGATGATTTCATTAATCAACAAGGTATAAATACATAATTATAGTATCTAAGTTAGGTAAATAAATCATTATAACTAGGAAAGAATATAAACTAAAGATATACAAAAATATAATCTATTTATGTCTATTACGCCCCTGCAAAATTGACGTTCCATCAGCAACGGAAAGTTTGGAACGCATGAGTTGGAAATGAGTGCGCGTAAGAGGTTTGATGAGGATATCCACCAGTTGATCAAGCGTGTTAACATAAGAGACTTTTAGAAAGCCTTTGTTAACCAGGTCTCGAACAAAGTGCAAATCAACTGAGATATGTGTCATTCATGAGTGCTGGACGCGGTGAAGAGAGAGTCGAAGAGCCCCCATGTTGTCGCACCAAATGAGAGGTGCGTGTGCAAGAGGAAGACCGAGTTCATCAAAGAGATGTTGTATCCAATGAATTTCTGCAGAAGCATTCGCTAGAGCCCGATACTCGGCTTCTGTCGAAGAGCGAAACACCGCACGTTGCTTTCGAGAAGTCCAAGAAATAGGATTAGGGCCGAGAAAGACAACATAGGTCGATGTGGAGGTACCATTCATAAAGTCACTGGCCCAATCGACATCGAAATGGGCCGAGATGATATGAGACATAAAACGACGAAGAAGATAGCCGTGAGAAATGGTGCCCTTAAGGTATCGTAATATCCTCTTAAGGGCTGCAAAATTCATTTCCGTAGGATTGGCCATGCGTTGCGCAAGGCGGTTCACAGTGAAGCCAATATCCGGACGCGTAAATGCGAGGTAGTGCAATGCGCCAATAATTTGGCGACAGGGGGTCGGATCCACGACAGAATTCGAGGGAGCCAAAGGATTTGACATCATAGGAGTCGTTAAGGCCGTCGCACCATCCATTTTGTGACGAGCTAGAACACCCGCAAAATATTTAGGTTGAGATAAAAGAGACTTTCACGACACTGAAGCACCTCAATCCCAAGAAAATAAGTTAAGGTACCCATATCCTTCACCACAAATCACTCACCAAGTCGAGTAATGAGAGACGAGAGGAGAGAGTCGAAATTACCCGTGATAATAATGTCATCAACATAAATAAGCATGTAGCAAACGACATTGTCATGTGAGTACAAAGAGAGAGGCATCCGACTTGGTTTGAATAAGTGCCTAATACCAAGCTCGGGGTGCTTGCTTCAAGGCATAAATTGATTTATGAAGGCGGCAGACGCGGCTCGTATGAGAAGGATCAACATAGCCGACGGGTTGGCTCATAAACACGGCTTCAGTGAGGTTTCCATGAAGAAACGTATTACTGACGTCAAGTTGACGAAGAGAGCAACCTCGAGACATAACAAGTGTAAGGATAGTGCGAATGGTGATAGGCTTAACAACTAAGTTTCCTTATAATCGATACCGTGCCGTTGATGAAAGCCTTTAGCCACCAAACGGGCTTTGTACTTATCAATTGTACCATCTGGGAGACGCTTGATTCGAAACCCCCACTTAGAGCCAATGATATTCCTATAAGGTGGAGCATTACCAAGAGTCCATGTTCCATGTTTGAGGTGCGCCGTATATTCCTCATCCATAGCGGCACGCCAAAGCTGATCATTCATGGCTTGACTCACACAAGTCAGTGCAATCGAGTTGGGAAGTGGATGTTTGGACGCCGAATAAGCCTTCTTCGGCTTATAGATGTTATTATGGGAACGAGTCATCATATGATGAGTGCGAGTGGGTTCCACAACATTGGCCGAGTTAGGAGTAGGCATAGTACTTGACTTTGTGTTCACAACAAGAGGTGGAGATGAAGGAGGATGAGATAAGTCATCCATGACATCCGAGATAGGAGCCGAGGTCATGAGTGGAATAATCAGTACGAGCGGTAAAACAATGGGAGACCGTGAGACCCGAGGTGAAGGAGCCACGACCAAAGCTCGTGAGAAGCCCGGAAAAATGTCCTCAATAAATCGAACACGACATGAAATAAATACACGTTCAATCTCGAGGTCAAAGTATTGATAGGCAGACTGAGAAGTCGAGTACCCAACGAAAATATAACTACGAGACCGGGGATCAAGTTTCCCTTTCACATAGGGTAGAGTGTGAGGGAAAAAAAGGCAGCTGAAGACCAATCGACGAAGATAGTAGGGAGAACGCCCCTGTAACACAGAGAATGGTGATTCCCCCTTAAGAACCAGCGTGGGACGACGATTAGAGAGATAAAAAGCCGTAGCAAAAGAGAATTCCCAAAAATCCGGAGGGAGACGAGCACGAGATAGTAAGGTGTGGCCCAACGAAACCACTTATAAATGGCGGCGCTCGATTATCCCGTTTTGTTGGGGAGTGTGAGGGGCCGTAGTGAGAATGCTAATACCGTTAGTAGCATGATACGATCGCAAGGCCATAAATTCCCCTCCATTGTCTGTATATAGATTACGCAAGACAATACCAAACTATTTTTCAACAAGTGAACAAAATATAGGAAAAATCTTTGCGACATTGGATTTGACAGTCATGGGGTATAGCCAGAAATACTTAGAGTAGTGGTCAACTAACAACAAGTAATAACGATAATCATTAAGAGAAGTAACCGATGCCGATCCCCAAACATCAGCATAAATACAGTGCAAAACATGTGATGACACAAGAGGAGTCGTAGTGAACGGCAAATGTTTGCTCTTATTTAAAAAACACTGTTCACAATTATGAGAGTTCAAATCCAAAACATTATCACAAGGTAAATTGAACTTGCATAAAGTTAAAGAACTAATCCAAGAGGAGGGATGGCCAAAACGATCATGCCAACATGCCTTATTAGGTCGTTCCCCAACAGAAGCTTGAATCAATGGCCGAGACACAGTTGGAAGCCTTAACTGATAAACGCCTCCAACGAAAGGTCCTGTAAGCAATCTATCCCCCGTATTGCGATCCTTAACAAAAAAAGTGAGAAGAAAAAAACTCAATAGTCACATTATTTGCTTTAGTGAATTGATATACGGATAAAAGATTTCGACGAGAGGCAAAAACGCATAAGATATTATCAAGCACAAAACGGCGATCCGAACAATTAACAAGAGAGGAAGCAACGTGTGAAATACGCAAACCTGAACCATCAGCTATGCCGACCTTATCGGGACCATCGTACTCCGAGTGAATGGAAAGGTTTTTCAGATCCGCGGTGAGATTGTGCGACGCCCCCGAGTCCACAAGCCAACTATCCGCGACAGCTTGTGCGGCCGATGGGGATGATGCCGCGTTTGCAGCCGGGGCATGAAAGAGACGGCATGTGCGAGCCGCGTGTCTCGGAAGCCCACATAACTGGCAGATCACAACTGATCGGGACGGCGACTGCCCATTGCAGTGGTTCGACGAGGGTGCATGACGATGATGATTACCGCCACCTGGATGATTGACCACGGTAAGAGTTGTGGTTGGGTTGGTGGGGGTCGCGGTGGTTCTCCCCACTTGAGTTCCATCCGCGGTTATGGTTAGGACCGCGAGAGTGATAATGGCGCCCTTGAGGCATCCCATAATTAGCCGTAACAATCAATGCGGCCGAATCAGCTTCACTACGACGAATGAAGGCTTCTTGAGCAAGAAGAAGATCATGAAGTTCCATGAACCAGATTGGAATTTCACGAGCACGAATTGGTCGAGCAAGGTCTCGATACACGGGGCCAAGGCCGTTCAAGACATAGAGTGTAATGTCATCGTTATGCAGGGCATGATCAATAACAACCAGTTAATCGACTTTGGCCTTGACCGCTTGAAGAAATTTGGCAACGGATCGATAACCAAGCTTCATTGTGTTGAGATCGTCCTTTAATTGCATGATTTGCGAACGCGAACGATTAACATACGTTCGCTGAAAGGTTTCCCACGCCGCTGCCGAGGTGTCATTGTTAGAGATGAGCGTTTGAAGAGTGCTAGAAATGGAATTGAATAGGGCGGAGAAGATAAGGGAATCTTGCCTCGTCCAATGAACATGGCGAGCAATGGATTCCGGCGTGGAGCCACAGGAGGGGCAAGGGTGTGAGCCGTCGACATAGCCAAAAAGGCCGAATCCATGGAGAAGAGATGCATTTGTGGGCGCCATGAAGCATAATTGCTTCCATCAAGTTGTAGCGGAAGATGATTATGTATACTGATCGGGACTAGCGGATCAGTTTCGACGGGCGCGGCTAGCGGCCGTTGAGTGACTTAGGAGTCACTGGAGGACGAGTGATCGTCAGCGTAAGGGCTAGTAGGGCCGGCCATAGGATCGAATATGGAAGAGTTTCGTTAGAGAATTTATACTCGTGATACCATATAAGAATATATTTTGGAAGTGATGATGATTTCATTAATTAACAAGGTATAAATACACAGAATTATAATATCTAAGTTAGGTAAATAAATCACTATAACTAGGAAAGGATATAAACTAAAGATATACAAATATATACAAGAATATAATCTATTTATGTCTATTAGTGACAACAATTACATTACATATTTTGTATAGTAAGTTTTCTCTAAGTTTCTAAACTGGTAGCTACAAATATTTAGCCACGTTATTCAGAAAGTTCTGATTAATTGAAGAACTGAAGTGTTATAAATTATTATAAGGCGATTTTACACGCACCACTTGAGACTATTTTTGAGATTAGAGCTAGAATTCAATTCAATTATTTAGTAATAAATCGCAGTAAAATCCTTGAATTCGTCCGACTTTTATGGGCTCACTTATTTTTTTTGGTTTTCCTTTTAGCCTACATTAGTGTTCTATATTTGTTAAAAGATGAGTGGAATTTTGGAAACTTGTTACTTTTGGTAATGGAACATGTTGCTTGGTGAACTAGGAAGCTTGAATATTTGTTATTTTTTTTTTTTTGGAAATCAGGTACTTAAATATTTCATTACTGATGAAAGTACATGCAAGTTGGCGTCTAAGTGAACATTTGGTGGGGTTATATATATGTAATATATTTATAGTAAAAACTAATATAATTATATATATACAGTATACTTAGATGCTACAATCAAAAATCAGTTTTTTTGGTTCACCAAACATTAGGGAAATAAGTGGGACTAACAGCCCATTTATAAGACTATGATAATATTTATCCATGGACTAAAATGCAAAACTCTATCCTGTGTAATTTTTAATTAACAAAATTTTTTTTTGTATTATTTTTATTAGGAAAAAACTGCCTGTGTTATTTGGCCAAAGACAAAATTCCCGGGAAAGCCATAGCTGCATGACACGCGCGGGATTTGAGAGTAGGCCTGAATTATTGGATGTCAAATTACATTTTTACCTTGATTTTTCAGATAAAAAGATTTTAAATAGAAACAAAAAGAATTGTTCACTTGTAACTCTAATACCAAAGAGTACTAACGCAAAGACTATGAAAGACATGAGGCCCATATCATGCTGCTTAACCTTCTACAAGATACTGTCCAAAGTGCTCACTAAAAGATTGAGACAAGTAATAGGGGAGATTGTGCATGAAAGCCAATCTCATACCAGGAAAGATAATACATGATAATATCATGATAGCACATGAGCTAATCAAAGGATACACAAGAAAACACCTGTCCCCAAGATGCACCATCCAAATGGACCTGCGGAAGGCATATGACACAGTGGAGTGGTCTGCTTTAGAGGTCATTATGAGAGAAATGGGAATCCCAAACAGGTTCATCCAATGGATTGTGAAAGCCCTCACCACTGTTTCATACAGATATACAATTGATGGCACCCCTAACAAACTGCTACAAGCTAGAAGAGGACTTAGGCAGGGGGACCCCATCTCACCCCTACTATTTGTCTTTGTAATGGAGTATCTTCAGAGATGTATGACAAAAATCAAAGATCAACCAGATTACAACTTTCATCCCAGATGTGAGAAAATGGGAATAACACACATCTGTTTTGCTGATGATGTCTTAATGTTCAGTAGAGGAGATGAGAAATCAGTCACACTACTTATGGAGAAATTTCAAGAATTCTCTAAAGCTACTGGACTAAAAGTCAACCCAGGGAAGTGTAAGGTGTATTTTGGAGGAGTCCAAACAGACACTCAAGGTCTCATCCTACAAGCTACTGGCTTTACTAAAGGGGAGCTCCCCTTTAAATACCTAGGAGTCCCTCTTACTAGTAAGAAACTCACCACCCATATGTGCAGGCCACTCATTGATAGGATCCTGGATAGAATGCATCATTGGACAGCAAAACTGCTCAGTTATGCTCGGAGAGTACAACTGATTATAAGTGTTATCTTTGTAATTGCAAACTACTGGATGCACATATTCCCTATGCCCAAGAAAGTGCTCAGACATATTGAAGCAACTTGTAGAACCTTTCCGTAGAACCTTTCTTTGGACAGGGAAAGACATTGCTAGCAGAAAGGCACCTGTAGCCTGGGATAGAGTGTGTGATACCAAGAAAGCAGGGGGCCTAAACATAATATCACTTGTGGAATGGAATAAAGCTTCTATAGCTAAACTTCTGTGGAACATTCAGATGAAGTCTGAGAAACTTTGGCTGCAATGGATTCATACATATTTCATAAAAGGGGAAGACCTACTGAATTATGAACTAGCAACCAGTTGCTCATGGATTTCGAAAGCTATTTTAAAAGGAAGAGAGCTAATTCACACAAGCAGCTGGGAGGAGATGAGAAGGCAGGGAAAATACAGAACAACATTGGTATATGAAGAGCTCAGAGGTCAGAAGAGTCCAGTGCCATGGAGGAAACTCATGTATGGTAATAAATCAAGACCAAGAGCCATCTTCACACTATAGTTACAGTGCCATAACAAGCTACCAACCAAAGACAGATTACAGAAATTAGGTATCCAAACTGATGGTATATGCAGTTTCTGCACAGAGAATGAATGAGCAGAACACATATTCTTCATATGTAAAACAACACATGAGATATGGAAGAGGGTACTACAGTGGATGAAAATCCAACATACCCCAGGGGGATGGAACAATGAACTAGAATGGATAATACTGAATGGAGGGAAGAAGAGCCGGAGAAACCAGCTGTTAAAAATGGCAGCAACAGAAATGATCTACAACATCTGGACCAGTAGAAACAACAAAATATTCAACCAACATCCCATTAACCCAAAACTGGATGAGGAAACAATTAGTAATACTATTAATAGATGTAAAAAGCACTTGAAATTATATGTACCAATGCAGAGGGCATTGAACTGTTAGATACTGGCTCTGTAATAGCTTGTTAGGGGGTTTTGAGAATATTGGATCCTCTGGATCATTTGTACTACTGTTTTTGGAGAAATAAAGTGTAGCTGTGTTCCAAAAAAAAAAAAGAATTGTTCAAAAAGGAAGGAAAAAAGAAAAAGCAAAACACCATTTTTTTTAATAGTTAGCAAAACACCATTAAAGAAACAGAGAGGGAAGACTCGCCGGAATTCCTCGAGTGCTACGGAAGGAGACGACGGGTATTAGATAACGAACAATCGGAAGACGGAGAGAGAGAAGGACGAATACCCATAAAATCCGATCCGCCGTCCGACCACCTCCGCAGCCGATATTTGAGTAGATCTAGTCGGAGTTCATGGTTTGAGGAGATGGGGAAGACGATCAATTTCCCTTTCTTAATTTTTAATTAATTAACGGTAATTAAAAAAAATCTAATTTGCAACTAAAATATTGAGTATTATAGTAATTTTAGTTGCAAATCAGATACTAAGTATTATAGGAATTTTAGTTAATGACAGTATAAAATTTGTCGTAGAAAAGTGCTGGTACGATTTTTTAATTAAATTTATATTAATATATTTTAAATAGAATTTAATCATGAAAAATCATTAAGTAAAACTAAAAATTGTTGATATATACATGAAAGGGCAAAACGGACATTTCCATTTGGTCAATACCAAAAAGCAAGTTAGGGTGCAGTGTGCTAATTAAATCATAATATAAAAGTTTTTGCTACTAAAAATAACACATAGAGATTTTTGCCAATTCGAAACACAGATAGATTTTTGCATTTTACTCAGATAATTATTTGAGTAAAAAATATGAAGTCCATCTATATGCATCACAAAATAGGCCTCTTGAATCTCTTTTTATATTCATATTACAATTTATTATGATTAATAATGGATAGAGAACTCATTTTTTTCATATTTGATTTCTCTTGTACATCGTTACTTTATAGATATAGTGTATATGATTTTTTAAATTATGTGTAATAACTCGTTTCATGGCACAATTACACTTGGACACTATTGGGCTTTCTTCCTTTTGGACGGCCCATTTTGTCAGCCTAATAACAATATTGGGCTTTCTTCTTTTTGGACGGCCCATTTTATCAGCCGAATAAAATCAGCCTAAGTCCACACAAGCGCAACTCACCAGTCACCAGGCATGGCATTTCAATGTCCAATTTCGAATGGCATCCAATATCATGGATCAAATTAAAACTTCAATTTGGGAGTAAGTTGTTATGCTAAATATCAGATTTTTTTCACTATGTTTTTGAGATATTTTTTATATTTTCACATTATTCTTCAAATTTTAATAACAAATAATTTAGAAAATCATTACATGTTTTAATTCGGTAGAGCAAGAAGTTAAAATGTTTCGTTACCTCTCGTGGAAAAGAAAAGAAACTTTGATCCATGTTCAAAACTCGTCAACCTCAAATTGAAATTAAATTGTTTCTGCTAATTAATTGATTCCTTATCTTTTTACAAGGGGAAAAATCTCTAATTATTTTATTCCTAAAGTTTATAATTAAAACAAAGAATTAATCTATCAAACAAAATTTCGATGATTGTCTATGTAATAAAGATTTTGAAAAGAAGTATTGCATTTGAAGAAAATTGTCGTATTGTGAATAAAATATATCATTACCGAAGAAACTTTACTTAAATGCACTATTTAAATAGAATGAGTGGGACAATATTCGCCAGGTCAACTTAACATAATTCCCAAAAGTTTAATTTATATGGTTCGTCAGTTTATTACCACCAAAATCTTTTCATGAAATTAAATTTAAGAAGTAGAAGTCTTTTTCTGTTTGCTCCTACTTCCAACAGTGGTTTAATTTCACACCGCGCACTTTTCTGTTTTAAATTTAATTATTTACACATACAAAATTTTGGAATCCATTGTCTCTGTAGTTTTCTCCTTTGCTTTTTCAAGAAACTGTATCATGACTTTATTGCTTTATTTCAAAGAAAACATAAACAAGGGCATTATGCTGTTTGGGACCAATTTTACTTTCTTTTTATTTTTTGTTTCAATGACATAATTTTTTTGACCCAGACAGTACGCACCTAATACGATGACAAGATTTATATTGGTATTATTTGAATCTGAATAAAACTAAATTGATCATCAATACTAGAAGTGTTTTCTCATTTAAAAATTTGATTTTGATTACTATCTTATCTTCTTTGAAAAAAGAAAGAAGCAATGATGTGAAGCCATGATTAACTAATTTCAATTTCTTGGAATGCCTTTAAGCCTGTCACCTACAGGGCCCATGACGTACTAATATGTAAGTTCGAGTCTTTTTCACGGGCATTTCACTTATCGACTATATAATTTATAGAATTTATGGGTGAAACTTATCAATATTCAAAAATTACTTGAACACGTTAGAATAATTATCTATGAATATATGGGATCTACATATAGTATAATCAAGAAACCGGATAAATCATGTTGAGCAATGATAGATTATATTATTATAAGTATTTGACTATACGGACTTGATTGGGATTTTGACTAACGAGCACCTTTACACTTTCATTTTGTGGCACGTCATTAAATTGATATGGAAATACCATACATTATATTGCAATTCCCACAAGTTGAAGTCATATAAACATACGTACTTAAATATGTTGTTTTTCTGTTTTAAAATCATTTATCACCCAAGAAGTGTCATCCACATATATGACTTTAATATCATTCTTGCTTGATATATATAGATAACCTAGTATGATGTTTTAGCAAGTTGATTGAGTATTTTTCGGCGATTTTTTGGTCGGAAAATTATCAAGGGGTAAATCGAACATGTTGACAAATGTTAGGGGGCAAAATGCTTATTTACATATTTTAGGGGGTGGTGCTTAAAAGTCGTTATAGTTGAGGGGGTTTGGTGCTTTTATCCCTTTTTAATAAGTTCACCGTTATTCAATCGAGAATCTATGATCAATAGCCTAAACTAGCAATGTCAATCATCATAACTAACTTAAATCGCTCAGACTCCTCGATCGATATTTTATTGTTATTCGACAAATCTAGCATTTTTTTCATGATCTTCCTAATCAAAATACGAGCCTCTTCCACATTATGTTAAAAGTCTTACATTTTCCACGACTCTAACTTTGAATTTTTAAGTTTAGCAGCTAACTTTAGAGGCCGCATATGACACTCGAGCCCTTCGCTAGTTCTTACCTAGTGGCTTATATGTGCGTCACATTATTGGCATGAATCTAATAGTGCCTCATCGGACATCCTACAATGTTTCATCCTAAACTAGCACAAAGAATTTGCATGGACCTCGGAAGTGTAGAGCACGATGGATTGTTATAATCCTTGTCCTAAACCTCTTTAGTGAGGGGGAGAACGGTGTTACAAACAAATTTAGCCAAAAGTTGATGCTAAGGCCAGCAAAATCCGAGATAAGTTGATAGAGGGAGGACACCGTACCCTTGGGGGGAAAAAACAGGAATCATGAAATAGTGCCTCATTGGTAATCCAACAATCACCTCACGGGTCGATTCTATTCCTTTCATTAGCTTCTTTAACTTCATCATTGTACTTTGTACATCATTCTGAAGTCTGTCCCATTCATTTTCAGACTAAGCTAACTTTTTGTCGTGTGAGATTTTATTACACTCAGTAAATTTGCAGCCTTTAAAATTGGGATAAAATATAGGACCGATATTATTTGGTTGGTTCCTAAGTAGATGTTCATCAACTAAAAAAAAGTGGTCGAGTAGATATATATTTATCGATTTGTAGAAGTAAAGCCTAAGTTCAATAGTGTAAAAGATTGTCATCATTAGTGCAAAATCTTTGACCTCGTACGAAGATTCTTGGTAAAAAGAGAGAAGCAGAAATTCCAGAGGCAAAACGAAGATTATTCTAGTTTATTTTCACCCTAGCTAGCTAGTTGGCTGCGTGTTTATCAATGTATATATAATTAATTAAGTCCATAACACGTTATTTCTCTTTTCTATGTCGAGTAATTAACTAGATTCATCTCGTTAAATATTTCTCATCATATATTGAGAAAAACGAAGATTCGAGACAATCGTATGTAGATATATCATATGGTTTTCTAAATTTCATGATAAAAATCTCTCCAGTGATTTTTATTATGTCCATTATTTAAGAAGACTCACGGCCGGTTTGTAAAGTAAATATGACCACTGTAAAATGATTGGATCTAATCTGGACCTAATTGGACCATATTATGAAACTTGGTTAGGGTAGAGTTGGACCATGCATGGTCGTCATGCTACGCGACCAAGCTAAGTTAATGAAGACAAATATGTAGAAGCTAAGTAGAAGAGGCATGCATTGAGCAGTTTAATGGCCCATGCATGATCTATAGAAATCTAAACCCTACATCAACTATACAATGTAGTGTCAGAACTTCGACAGTTACATTTGTCCCGTCAACCAGAATTTTAACTCAAAAACTACGTGTATACGTACGTACAAAAATATGTGTGTTAGAAAACTACTTTAAATATTTTGATCAATATGCGCTAGCTTAAAGAAAATTCATAGATGCACAGATACAATATGTGTGACGCCCCGACTTTTTTTATCAAATAACCAAATTAACGTTCAACTAGGAATTCATAAAGGTACATTATTCTTAAATGCCTGGAAGTTTGGCTACAAAACGACAATATCCAAAGACAAAAACGGGAACCCAACAATACTGAAAGATAACTAAATCCAACATTACAGTCTTGAAACAAGAAGAAGAACTCTAAAATGAAACCAAAACAAGTGCAACTGAGCCTTAAGCTTCCTTAGACACCTCTCTTCGTCGATCCCAAGATCCTACATCAAACTAGAAGGAAGGGGCAGGCAAGTGAGATAAAAATCTCAGTGGTGTTACGAGTGTGTGCAAGTGTACAAGATAATAAGACAATTAAATGCAACAGGTTAGGCAGACAAGCACATACTCACGTTCATAGACATCTCAGATAGCGTTAATCGTTACCAAGTCGTTGAAATCATCCCACCTTATAACCCCACGTTCGTTACCTTGTCACTCCGTTCAAGGAGCGACCTTGAAAACGTTTACGCATGCCTAGGTACATGCTCGTTGATCCCCTCAAAAGCAACGAACTCCCGATGCTTATGAGGGAAAGGGGCAAGGCATCACGAGATCCCACCGACAGCCCGCCGCTGCCCAGTAGTACCCCGTGCTGACCAAGCCGTGGATCCAATCAATACCAAAAACGTTCGATATTCAAAATCATGACACCCAAGTAGCAAGTTGCACAAATACAATAACAGACGATCATGATAACGAATGAGCACATTTACTACGTAAATATAAACACATGCACAACTATGATGAAATATTTAGCACATACCCTTCCAGCTTTTCGAAAATAAGTTTAGTACGTATATATATATATATATATATATATATATATATATATATATACACGCACCTGATATACAACTGGAGGAGAGTAAGCGCCAACAATCGGTTCGATTTCCTATTTGATCATAAAAATATCAAGGGATGCTATTTGCATTAAATCCATAATTTAAGTCTATTCTACCCTACTGAGTACCACGTACTAATCCTAGTTTACTTATCATACTATGTTCTATTCACGATTTAAGAGTACCAGTGTATATCATAATTCTTTTTACATTCGGTGCATGAGCATCGATTGGCTAATAAATTATAAAGACTCCTAATCGCACTTGTTACAATCAGATCCGCATGCCGTACAACTTAATCGACAACTCCATAGCGAGTTCATCAACATATTTAATAATTAGTTAAATCTTCACTTATGATTCAGAAGATAAAATTCTATACCATAATATTAATCCCCCAAGCATGTAAACCGTAGCCTTTGTATTAGATTACACCTATTGTATGTTAGATTTGACAGAACACCAATTTATTAATCAGATTATTGGAAAAGGTGTTTGCTAGAAACTGATACTTCTATTAATTTCTCGATTAATTATCATAAGTCACAATCAACTATGATGGATGTATATAATCTGATGCATGATGGTTCCACTTGATGCATGCAATATACTATGAATTCCATGCCTAATGAACAATCGTGGCCTCATTTGAATTATATTGATTAAACTACTCAAGCTATTCTATTCATGGTCATTAATCAAGAGAAAGAATATTATAGAAAGAGAAATGTTATCTACCTTGGATCAGCGGAAAGAATGATATGCAGTTAATGAACACTAGGAAGAAAATAAATTGCGGCTGCGCAAGTTCGGAAGAAAACTCTTTAACCCTCAAGTTCTATCATGACTATTTATATATAAGGGTTTATTATTTAAGTCTAAGATAATTACTGATATTAAACACACGATTCCTATTTAAACTAAAACTGCACTTATTGTTAATTAACATGACTAAAATACTTATATATATATATCAATAATACACTCAATTAATCTAATTATATTATTTAATTATGCAGGGCTGAGTAAAAAAAAAGAGCAACTGTGACGCCCCGACTTTTTTTTATCCAATAACCAAATTAACGTTCAACTAGGAATTCATAAAGGTACAATATTCTTAAATGCCTGAAAGTTTGGCTACAAAACGACAATATCCAAAGACAAAAACGGGAACCCAAATACTGAAAGATAACGACTAAATCCAACATTACAGTCTTGAAACAAGAAGAAGAACTCTAAAATGAAACCAAAACAAGTGCTACTGAGCCTTAAGCTTCCTTAGTCACCTCTCTCCGTCGATCCCAAGATCCTACATCAAACTAGAAGGAAGGGGCAGGCAAGTGAGATAAAAATCTCAGTGGTGTTACGAGTGTGTGCAAGTGTACAAGATAACAAGACAATTAAATGCAACAGGTTAGGCAGACAAGCACATACTCACGTTCATAGACATCTCAGAGAGCGTTAATCGTTACCAAGTCGTTGAAATCATCCCACCTTATAACCCCACGTTCGTTACCTTGTCACTCCGTTCAAGGAGCGACCTTGAAAACGTTCACGCATGCCTAGGTACATGCTCGTTGATCCTCTCAAAAGCAACGAACTCCCGATGCTTATGAGAGAAAGGGGCAAGGCGTCACGAGATCCCACCGACAGCCCGCCGCTGCCCGGTAGTAACCCGTGCTGACCAAGCCGTGGATCCAATCAATACCAAAAACGTTCGATATTCAAAATCATGACACCCAAGTAGCAAGTTGCACAGATACAATAACAGACGATCATGATAACGAATGAGCACATTTACTACGTAAATATAAACACATGCACAACTATGATGAAACATTTAGCACATACCCTTCCAGCTTTTCGAAAATAAGTTTAGTACGTATATATATATACACGCACCTTAATTTGGCACCATCGACGGAACAAAATGCCACGAGTTAGCTCGCAGTACCTATTGTATCATTAGAATCAATGAACCGTACTTCAATTAAATTCATGATCGAGTACTATAAAACACACTCAACTAAGTTCTACTAATCCTAGTTTACTTACAAGATTAATACTCTGATGATAGTAAAGCACATTCTCTTTATTTAATATTTATATAATTCTAACTGTAATTACGACTTTAGTATAACAATATACGACATGTTTAATCCTCGTCTGCAGTTCAATGATTTGAATTTGATAACTATTTGCAAATTTCTCATCAATTCCATATCTGCATGTACATGTTGTAATAATATAATTAATCATCAAACACTTAGTTCACCATGCCGTAGCATTCAGAGATCACCGCTTATGAATATATTATTAGTAACTTCTGTCAATGATTGTGTGTTCTAAATGTTCACTATCAACTTAAACTAAATAATCGATTTGTACCTATATACTCTGCATAACCATTCAATTATTCCAACATAGAATAATAATTGGAAACTCTAAGCATGTGCATAATCCTCTGCCGCTAATATATTGGTAATTACTATATATCATGGGTTCATAAATTAAATTGATGAAAATTAACTAAGTTCCTTACCAGATGATGCCATGAGCCGCCGCAAAAGGTTACATGAAGAAGAAAAAGACGAGAGAGATTATACGGAAAAGAAAAAGACGGCAGAAGAGAAAGCAATCACTACAAGAAAACGGGGCTTTTCCCGACCGCAGCTCGGGTCGGGAAAAGCCCTCCTGCGGTCGGGAAAAGCCCATTCCCGACCGCAGGGCGGTCGCGAAGCTGCGGTCGGATAAAGTCTGGTCGGAAATACATTCCCGACCGCAATAGGTCGGCAATACTTTTCCCGACCACAAAATATCGACCGGAGCCTGGTCATAACATTCCCGACCGCAATTTGGTCGAGAAACAATTCCCGACCGCAGTTTGGTCGGGATAATACCCGTCCGCCACGCGGTCGGGAGATTATTCCCGACCAGAATCTGGTCGGGTTGTAGCCCGGTTGCAAAACCGGGCTACGGGCCAGCGTCCGACCACATGGCGGTCGGGAGTAATATTCCCGACTGCAATTTGGTCGAGAAACCATCCCGTATATATTTTAAATAATTTGCATTTCCCGGCCAACACGTGGTCGGGAACTACAAGAAATATCGACCGCCGATTGGTCAAAAATAATATTCAAAGATTCCCGACCACTTTGTGGTCGGAAGTAATATTCATACTTTCTCGACCGGTTTGCGGTCGGGAGTAATATTCATACTCTCCCGACCGGTGTGCGGTCGGGAGTAATATTCATACTTTCTCGACCGGTGTGCGGTCGGGAGTAATATTCATACTCTCCCGACCGGTGTGCGGTCGGGAGTAATATTCATAGAAATAAAAAAAATAATATTCCGGTAAAAATTACCGGAATATTATATTTTATATGTAGCCCAATCTATATGCTCAATATAATTTAATGTTTCTTTATTATATATATTGTTTCAAAGAAAAATAGAATAAAATTGTTTGAAAGAAAAATGAAATAAAAGTGTTTGAAAGAAAAATGAAATAAAAGTGTTTGAAGAAATGAAATAAAAGTGTTTGAAGAAAATGAAATAAAAGTGTTTTAATAAATGAAATAAAAGTTTATGAAGAAAAAGAAAGAAAGGAAAGAAAAGTGTTTGAAGAAAAAAAGAAAGAAAGGTGTTTGAAGGAAAAGAAAGAAAAAAGTGTTTGAAGAAAAAGAAAGAAAAGTGTTTGAAGAAATAAAAGATAAAAAGTGTTTGGAGAAAAAGAAAGATAGGTGTTTCAACAAATAAATGAAAAAGTGTTTAGTGAAAAAATTGTGTGGAGTGATGGCAATGGGGTATGGTTTATTTATAAGTTTTGTGGGATTGGTTTTGATTGGTGGGATGTGAGTGGCGCGGATCATGGTTTGAGTCGTTGGATTGTTTTGGTTAATGAACGGATGAGATTGGATTTTGTTTTGTTGAAAAATTTAAATTGTTGGCGGCCCCGCCAAAACTTTTAACGGTTCCGACCGGCCTGCGGTCGGGACAATTATTTTGCCCAGAAACACACCGATGAATATTATTCCCGACCGCAGGGTGGTCGAGAATCATATGAATATTACTCCCGACCGAACGCCGGTCGGGAATGATAAATTTTTTATTTTTTAAAAATTATTATTGAGCTATAATAATACTAGTTTAATGTTTATTTGAGTTAAAAAATTAATAATTATTTGTTAAATAATATTATGTCGGGGTAACTTTGAGTTTTACGTGTATATCTATGTATATATATCTATATATATTAATTAGTCGTGTGTATATCTATCTATCTATATATATCTATCTATCTATATATCTATCTACCTATATATAGGAATCAACAATTGTTGTAATCGTTAGTGATAAGTAAAGATAAGCCACTTGTGTTATTGAACACATTTGTTAATTAGAGGTATACACATATATATATAACTAAATTATGAGATGATGATTAGTTACGTTACTGAATTATTAGTGTTACGTAAATATATATGACAAGATCAATCGATTCATGATTCTTTGGATAACAAAATATAATATTTTTATTGCACTTATAAAATTTCACCAATGTTTAAAACACTAGATGAATACTAATCAAATAATAATTGAGAAAATATGAATATTAATCGTTACTGAATAGCGGTAAACCCTAAACCCTAAACCCTAAACCCTATACCCTAACATTCCCGACCGCAGTTTGGTCGGTAAGTTATTTTCCCGACCGCGACTACAAAGTTTCCCGACCGCAGTGCGGTCGGGAGATGTAACGGTAACAAAGTTTCCCGACCGCCCGGCGGTCGGGAGATGTAACGGCTAGTAACGGTAACAAAGTTTCCCGAACGCCTTGCGGTCGGGACTCTTTATTACCGTTGGTTTTTCCGACCACCGTGCGGTCGGGAATACTCTGCGAATCTCCTATAAATACCCTCTCCTATTCCCTTTAGAAATCATTCCAACATTCATCATTTTTTAAGGTATGCACGATTTTCCCTTGTTATATCCCAATTTTCCTATTTTATAACCATTAAGCTCATGTTTATTTAGAAACTAATGTTTTTATTGATTTGTTTTAGATATTGCGGTAATTAAATGCAACGAGGGGCGTATGTGTGTGCAACAAATACTTGATCTAAGTATTTTTCTACGCTACAACAAGTAAGCATTTTTTTCCTACGCTATTTAATTTTATAAGATCAAGCTAAATTCTTAGAAGTGTAACAAATTCTTTTTAATTTCCGTAGATTATAAATGGATTATCGTCCCGATAGATCTTGGATGTACGATAGGATAAATAGTAATACCGGTTATTTGAATGAACATTACGTGATTGGGGTTCGTGAATTCATAAAGTTTGCATTAGCACAAACAGATTACGTAGATGGAAAACGTATTAGGTGCCCGTGCAAGAAATGCACAAATTTAAAATATTGGGAACGAAACGTAGTACAAGATCATCTTCATAAGTCGGGGTTTGTGAATCAATATTGGATATGGGACTTGCATGGAGAGGAGGCGAACGAGGCATCCACATCGTATGTACCAGAATCACCGACCCCTAATTTTCACGTTGATAGTCCTGTTCATGCCGATACTTTGTTTAGGGATATGGTTGTGGATGCATATGGGGGTCGATTTGTTGAGGGAGAGGTGCACAACGAAGATCCGAGTCGCGATGCAAAGGAGTTCTACAAATTGATGAAGTTGGGCGACCATAAAATGCACCAGAAGAAGCCTAAGACTGTGCTCCAGTGGTTTGCCCAGTGGTTGACAGTTAAGACGGGTCATAAATCCTCAAATGTCGAGAGCGAAAAGTACTTAGCGTTGTCCAAGGATTGCATGGACCCAGAGATTGAGGAAATGCTACCGAGCACGATTCAAGGCATGAATAAGATGCTTGCGGGTTTGGGTTTAGGGTACGAAAAGATCGACGTATGTTGGAATCTGTGTTTCTTGTACTACGGTGAAAATGCCAACCCGGATCTCACATCGTGTCCGATATGCAAGACAGATAGGTACGAGGCCGGTAGAAAGTCGAGGGTTGGAAGGAAAAAGTTGTGGTATTTCCCCCTAGGCCCTCGGTTACAGAGATTGTTTTATACCATCGGTACTTCCCGACATATGACTTGGCATTTGAAGTGTCGCGCGTCACCTGATAGAATGATACACCCCGCTGCAGGCGAGGCGTGGCGACATTTTGATCGCACTTATCCGGACTTTGCCGCGGAGCCCAGAAATGTCCGACTTGGGCTCTGTACAGATGGGTTCTCACCGTTTGGGCAATCTGGGAGACAATATTCTTGTTGGCCCGTGTTTGTGACCCCTTATAACCTCCCGCCGGATTTATGCATGCGACCAGAGTTCCTTTTTTTGAGCCTTATTATACCTGGCCCGAAGAGTCCTGGAAAGAACTTGGATCTGTTGTTGAGGCCGTTGATTGATGAGTTGAAACAATTGTGGAGTGATGGTTTATGGACATATGACAGCTCACGAAAGGAAAACTTCCAGATGAGAGCGACCCTTATGTGGACTATTAGCGATTTTCCGGCTTATGGAATGTTGTCACAGTGGAGCACTCACGGGAAACTAGCATGTCCTTATTGCATGGGTGATATAGATTCTTTCACACTTGATAACGGTGGAAAACCTTCGTGGTTTGATTGTCATCGTCGATTTCTACCACCTGGTCATAAGTTTAGGTACAACAAGAAGGATTTCACCAAGAAGAAGGAGGTGCATGAGCCGCCTATTCGAAGGAAAACAGGGGAGGAGATGAAGGCAATTGTGGATAGGCTACGATCGGTTAGGTTTGGGTTAAATCCCCCTAAGCTCCCGGGTTTTAACACAACTCATAATTGGTGTCGACGAAGCATATTTTGGGAACTACCATATTGGTCCTCGAACTTGATTCGCCACAATCTAGATGTCATGCATTGTGAGAAGAACTTTTTTGAGAACATCATCAACACGGTGTTGGACAGTGCTAAGTCGAAGGACAACATTAAGTCGAGGCACGATCTTAGGCTTTACACAACACGTAAAGCATTGTTTTTGCAACCCGGTGGAAGAAGAGGTGGTGAGTATGCAAAGCCAGTGGCAAAATACTGTCTCACGAGGGAACAAAAGAACATGGTACTTGATTGGTTGACCAAACTCAAATTTCCTGATGGATATGCCTCTGATCTGGGAAGATGTGTGCAAAAACAACAAGGAAAACTGATTGGAATGAAGAGTCATGATTGTCACGTCTTCATGCAGAGATTGATCCCGATTGCTTTTCGAGACTTCTTGGACACCGAGATTTGGGGTACTTTAGTTGAGGTTAGCCTTTTCTTCAAGGCGATTTGCGCCTCAGAGGTGTCGGCTCAGGATATGAAGATTTTGGAGGACTCGTTTATTGTTACTATGTGCAAGATGGAAATGATATTCCCTCCTTCATTTTTTGACTCCATGGAGCATTTAGCCATACACCTCGCGTACGAGGCTAGAGTTGGGGGTCCAGTCCATTATAGATGGATGTATCCGTTCGAGAGGTACAATTTCATATTTTTAAAATTATTATATTTAAAAATATTTGTTGTTTTCTCTCATCTTTCTTTGATTTAATTGATATAGGCAAATGTTCGTCATGAAGGGTTTTGTACTTAACAAGGCGAGGGTGGAAGGATGTATAGCCAACCAGTACCTACTTTTGGAGTTGTCAAATTTGTGTGCTCAATATCTGGATGTCTCGGCTAAGACTACATTTAAGAAACTCAACAGGAACGAGACACTAGAGAGCACGGAGTGGGATAATGAGCTTTCAATATTTCGGAAGAGAGGCGGTACGCTAGGAAAAATTGACGATAGGCCCTTGACTACCAAGGAAATGAAGCAAATAGAGCTCTATGTGCTTCTAAATTGTCCAGAGCTTGACGATTGGGTCGAGTAAGTGCTCTCTAATTATTCTTAATAACGATATACTGAATTACTTTTAGAATAACTGACTAATGTAAATGTTTATGTGTAGATTGTTTGAAATGGAAGAGTGCAGTGGTCTTAGTCAAAGGGAGAAACAAGCAAAGAGGAACCGTGAGTACGTAGCATGGTTCAAACGGACATATGGCAGTGGTAAATACGAGACTGACGTACGAATAAATCCTCTACTTGATGGTCCGAATACTAAGGCAATAACCTCCGAGGGATACATTGTGAATGGGTTCAGATTTCACGTCGACTCGATATTGGGGCCCAAACATAGTGATTGCAGTGGTGTTTGT
Organism: Linaria vulgaris; assembly: GCA_948329865.1. Taxonomy (NCBI): domain Eukaryota; kingdom Viridiplantae; phylum Streptophyta; class Magnoliopsida; order Lamiales; family Plantaginaceae; genus Linaria; species Linaria vulgaris. Next base: position 106,165,809 of record OX415253.1, on the reverse strand, counting down.
GTGAAGGGCGCCATGGGTGGTTCTGATGCTACAAACTGCTATGGAACGTTAAAAGAAGTTTTACAGGTTGTATATTGTAGCCACGAGAGACCCCTATACATTGTCATGTTCAAGTGTGTTTGGTATGATATTAATGCAGGTACAGTGGAACATGCGACGTACAAGTTGGTTGACATCGACCCCAAGCGTACAAGTTGGAGAGACGAACCGTTTGTATTTGCTAACCAAGCACAACAGGCGTACTATGTGCCATATCCAAACTTGACGACGGGGCGTCCAGGACAAGAAGGATGGTTGGCCGTAACAACTATTCCTGCCAGACACATAATCGATATGTCATCAGTTGCGGGAGCAAACGATGTCGAATCAGGGATGCCGAACCAAGTTCTACAAGAAAATGTATCAGAAGTGGTTAACTTATTCGTGGACCTTACCTCATTTGATATGAATATCCAGTTGGCCAATGACGAGTTTGAGATGGTTGATGAATATGCAGTAGAAGAGCCCGATGAACCGATTGTGGAGGTTGACGAAGACGAGGAGGAGGAGGACAACGAGGAAAAGGAAGAGGGAGAGATGATGAGTGACTATGATTCTGAGGAAGATTAATTTTCCGAATATTAAAATTTTTTATTGAAATGTGTTCTTTTTTATTGAAATATTGTCTACTTTTTTTATTGAAATATTGTCTACTTTTTTTCCAAATGTGTTCTTTTTTATTGAAATATTGTCTACTTTTTTCATTGAAATATTGTCTACTTTTTTTATTGAAATATTGTCTAATTTTTTTATTGAAATATTGTCTTACTTAATGTGTTTGTGTTTCGAGATGAATATTAAAAATTTAACAAAATTAATACAAGTCAAAATATAACCATCATCGTCACAATCAAATATAATACAAGACATACATCACAAACATCCCCAAGATAGTAGAAATACAAAACATAATACAAGCCAAAACATAATAGAAGTCAAAACATAATACAAGTCAAAACATAATACAAGTCAAACATAGTCACAATCGTAAAAACCGAAGGTATCCATGGTAGCGGGTCCAACATCACCATCAAGCCCAAGCTCGGCTCCATCGTCTAGATCATCGTCGTACAATGGAACATTCTCCACTCCGTGGGCAAATGGATCCTGAGTAGGGTTCGCTGCATCGGAACCCGTAAAGCTAGGTGTGGGTCGAGAAGGGGCACAACCTGTAGTCTGTGTGATGTGATCGGACAAGTATCCGATGTGACCAACAAGCTCGTCAATTTTCTTCGCCATAGTCTCCCTCTGCTGCTGGCTATCTGTCTGCAATACGCGAATGTACTCATCCTGCTCGGCATTGGGGTTCTGCGTGTCGAACCCAAACACATTGTGAGGTACATCCTGTGGAAAACCAGCAGCTAGCCCCTTCTTCAACCCTCCACTCGCAAGCTGCCACAACTCATTGTCCAAATGGACCCACTGTGAACGGTCCGCCTCGTACCTCCTTGTCATACGGGCTATGTAGTCATCCTGTTCAATAAGACAAAAATGAGTTAGTACATCATTAATTTCATCACGTATGTTATTAGAATGCTTTACAAGTAAAATACTTACATATATAGCCTTGTAGTCGGAATGAATCCACTCTCGGCGACGTGGAGCTCCCTCTGGCACCTCGACCTCATGTGTGTGCTGATAACGATATATCTCATCGTGTCGAGGCTTAGGGGCACCGGGACCTCTAGCAGCAGCCTGCATATTGATATAATGTAAGAATTTAAATTTAAGACAATAAGTATTATATTCGTATAATAAGTTTTAATAAGACATACCATCTTTTGAGAAATCTTCGTGTAGCCCGTTTTTCCAGTAGCATGCGTCCCTTTTGCTTTCTTTCCTGGGACTGGCTCCTCTCCTCCTCGCCTGTTCTTCTTTCCAGTGACGGCCCTCTTCTGATGCTTCTCCGACTCCCAATGCTCTATGTACATCTTCTCTAACGCGTCGCTCATCCATTCATTCTTCGGACGGTTCGCCCACCTCGGATCATTGAGCCTCTCATAATAGTAATGCTTCGCAGCGTGGTTAACTTCCTTGTAACACTTTTGGGCCTTTTTTAGGAACACTTTATGAACTTCATTGAATATAGTGGGATCAATAATATACTTATCCTGCATTTAATTAAAGTTTATTATTAGTTTTTCGATATATAAAATTGATGAATATGTATATATATATATATATTGTAAACTTTTAAAGTCTTACCCGAAAACTAGCCCACCACTTCCCTTTTGTGGCTGCAGGAACCTTGTCAAATCGGTGACAAACGACCCTCATATGCTCTCGAATACTCGTGGTAATGGATTTGGCCACCGCGTTGCTATCCTCAAATTCGCCCAGAGGCGTCAAACGGATCGTCGGACGCCTGGTGCGATCCTGTGGAACCTCTGGAGCTCTCGCTGGGCCTCGTCCGGGTCGGCGCTGTGTCGAAGATGATCCTGCCTGGGCCCCGTCTGGTCGGGAAGAAGTAGTGGGCCCCACAGGTGCCGTAGGCCTCGATCCACCAGATGTCGAAGGCGTCGCAGCTACGTGATCATCAAGTAAACCTGGTGGAGTCTCGGCGACGAGGGAATCACGGGAATCGTCCGTATCAGATGGTGCAGCCTGATCACGTAAGGCGAGACGAATAGGTATCCTCGGTGGTGGGGCAGTAGTCCCGACGTCAGTAGGAGGAGCAGTCGACGGAGCAACGGGAGGAGCAGTCGACCGAGCAACGGAAGGAAGACGCGGTGAAGGACCAGATACAGTACCAAAAGTACTACTACGACGGAAGGGCTCGTCACGATCACAGGAAGACATCTAAATAAAAGAAAACGCTAATTGTAATCAAACACTAAGTTATATAGTTTTTTCCTAAAGGCATTAAACAGTTTTCATAAAAGCACTAATATTTTCCTAATATTTCCTAAAAGCACTAATATTTTCCTAATATTTCCTAAAAGCACTAATATTTTTCTAATATTTCCTAAAAGCACTAATATTTTCCTAATATTTCCTAAAAGCACTATTATTTTCCTAATATTAATTAAATCCACTAATATTAAGTCTAACAATATTCTTAAAACAATTTCTACTAAAATCCTAAAAAATTTAACGATATCTAACAATTAAACATTAAAAATTAAACAAATAAAACATTAAACATTAAAAATTAAACATTATAAATTAAACATTAAACAGTTTTCATAAAAGCACTAATATTTTCCTAATATTTCCTAAAAGCACTAATATTTTCCTAATATTTCCTAAAAGCACTAATATTTTTCTAATATTTCCTAAAAGCACTAATATTTTCCTAATATTTCCTAAAAGCACTATTATTTTCCTAATATTAATTAAATCCACTAATATTAAGTCTAACAATATTCTTAAAACAATTTCTACTAAAATCCTAAAAAATTTAACGATATCTAACAATTAAACATTAAAAATTAAACAAATAAAACATTAAACATTAAAAATTAAACATTATAAATTAAACATTAAACAATAAACAAATTAACATTAAACAAATAAAAAAATACAAGATTAGTCGAAAACTTACCGGATCGGGGTCGCCAAATAAATTTCGGTGTAGAAAAGTGGCGTTCGGTCGGGAGAAGGCGCGGGTATCTAATTAATAATTAAATTTTAAACATAAGTATATATAAAAACATTTTAAACATAATTAATTAAATTCTAAACATAAGTAATTAAATTTTAAACATAATTAATTAACTTTTAAACATAACTAATTAATTAAATTTTACCGGATCGAGAAAGTGACGCGGTGGTGGAGAGGCGGGAAAGGTGGCGGCGCGGCGGTGGACAGGCGGTGGACAGGCAGGGGTGGTTGCAGATGAGAGGGGCGGTGGAGAGGGGCGGTGCGCGGTGGTGGAGAGGGGCGGTGGAGAGGCGGAGGAGAGGGGCGGTGCGCGGTGGTGGAGAGGGGCGGTGGAGACGCGGAGAGAGATAGAGGGGCGGTGCGCGGTGGTGGCGGAGAGAGAGAGAGATTGGAGGTGGAGAGGCGGAGCGCGGTGGTGGAGAGGGGCGGTGGAGAGGCGGAGGAGAGGGGCGGTGCGCGGTGGTGGAGAGGGGCGGTGGAGACGCGGAGAGAGATAGAGGGGCGGTGCGCGGTGGTGGCGGAGAGAGAGAGAGATTGGAGGTGGAGAGGCGGAGCGCGGTGGTGGCGGAGAGAGAGAGAGTGGAGGTGGAGAGGCGGCGCTGGAGGTGGAGAGACGACTGGAACGCGGTCGAGATTAGGGAGAGAGGAAGGCGTCGACCGAACTGCGGTCGAGAGAGGGGCGGCGCATAGGCGGTGGACGTCGGTTAGGGTTTTTGTGGTGAGAGAGGCGAAAATGGAGAGAAAGGGGGAGGAAGACGACTAAATCGTCTGTCTTCCTCCCGACTGCCGTGCGGTCGGGACCCTAAGGCCCAGCTGCGCGGCCCAGCCGGGCCAAAAATTCGGGCTGATAATATCCGGCCCAATACACTCCCGACCGCCCTGCAGTCGGGAGATGTTTTCCTGACTACAGCGCGGTCGAGAATAGTCCTGGAACGTTTCGTAACCACGCTGCAGTCGGGAATGTTTGTATCGACTATTGCGCGGTCGGGAATGCTCACGACCAAATGGCGGTCGGGAGATTGCGGTCGGGAAAAGCCCCGAAATCTTGTAGTGAATAAAATAAGAAATCTAAAAGGCTGCGCTTTATGGAGAAACCCTTAACCCCCCCTTTCTAATAGTAACGGTTTCATTATAATTAGTGCCAATAAAACATTAACTCTGATATTAATTATTTTAATAAATATAATCTGATATATTTATATATATAAATGAGTATATATATCAATAATACAAATAAATATAATTACACTACTTTAGTTATGCAAGGCTGAGTAATAATAGAAAAAAATATATCTTATTAATTTATATAAAAAACTCGGGGCGTTACAATCTACCCTCCTTAAAGGAATTTGGTCCCCAAATTCAAATACTATTTAGTAAGTCAACTCTATATCGAATCTTTCACATTGACAACATACATTTGTACGTTTTCGTTCTTGATAAAGTAAATCTTTCAATAAAAGCAGGAAAGAGCAAAGCGTTGTCTGGTAACATAGATCAACACTGACAAACAAACTAGATACAACACACACACAATAACAGATAAAAGGTTAGGCAAGAAAAGAAATGACATTAGTCATGGTTCACCTATGCTACAAGTTTAAAGCAATTGACTCAAGAATTATATCCTCGAAGTAAGTTATATGTAAGAAGTATTGCAGCAAGGTAAAAAGAAGAGAATGATGATTTCAGACATAACTCTAACAAAGGGAATTCTAAAACGAGCATTATAACATAAATACACATGAAAGTTTGTATTAGATTACACCTATTGTATGTTAGATTTGACAGAACACCAATTTATTAATCAGATTATTGGAAAAGGTGTTTGCTAGAAACTGATACTTCTATTAATTTCTCGATTAATTATCATAAGTCACAATCAACTATGATGGATGTATATAATCTGATGCATGATGGTTCCACTTGATGCATGCAATATACTATGAATTCCATGCCTAATGAACAATCGTGGCCTCATTTGAATTATATTGATTAAACTACTCAAGCTATTCTATTCATGGTCATTAATCAAGAGAAAGAATATTATAGAAAGAGAAATGTTATCTACCTTGGATCAGCGGAAAGAATGATATGCAGTTAATGAACACTAGGAAGAAAATAAATTGCGGCTGCGCAAGTTCGGAAGAAAACTCTTTAACCCTCAAGTTCTATCATGACTATTTATATATAAGGGTTTATTATTTAAGTCTAAGATAATTACTGATATTAAACACACGATTCCTATTTAAACTAAAACTGCACTTATTGTTAATTAACATGACTAAAATACTTATATATATATCAATAATACACTCAATTAATCTAATTATATTATTTAATTATGCAGGGCTGAGTAAAAAAAAAAAAATCCTAATTATCCATGAAACCAAAAATTTTGGGGCGTTACAATCTACCCTCCTTAAAGGAATTTGGTCCCCAAATTCACATACTATTTAGTAAGTCAACTCCACACCAAATCTTTTACATTGACAACATATATTTATACATTTTTGTTCTTGATAAAGTAAATCTTTCAATAAAAACAGAAAAGAGCAAAGCGTTGTCTGGTAATATAGATCAACATAGACAAACACACTAGATACAACACCCACAATAGCAGCTAAAAGGTTAGGCAAGAAAAGAAATGGCATTAGTCCTGGTTCACATATGCTACAAGTTTAAAGCAATTCACATATGCTACAAGTTTAAAGCAATTGACTCAACAATTATATCCTTAAAGTAAGTTATATGCAAGAAGTATTGCATAACGGTAAAAGATGAGAATGATTATATTAGACATAGCTTTAGCAACATCAAAGGAAATTCCTACAACAAGCAATATAACATAAATAAACATGACGTGAGATGAAAAAAAGAAAAAAAAATGTTTTGGATTAATTGGTCCTTTTGAAAAAAATTAAAGCATAAGTGTCATGTGAGCAATTTTATAAAAAAATACAATATTTTAAAGATAGATGAAGAGTAATGACATTTAAGAGAATGAGATTCAAGGTTTCGATCATTTTACTTATTATCACAATGAAAAGAATATCGATTTCACTTACAAGATAAGAGCAAAGAAACCACGAGATGAAATTTGAAATATGTGAGATTCTATAAAAATAATGAAAGAGCAAATCAACGACAAACAAAAAGGTCAAGCTGTTTCCTTTCATTAAGAAGAGAAGAAGACAAAACGAGATATTGAGACACCAAGAATCGGATAAGTCAATTCCATATCATATCATAACATGCTTTTCAAGTGTTTGCGGGTTTCTTCATTAAATAAGTTGTTTAGCTTTAACATGTAGAGAACGAACAAGAACTCAAATTAGGCATAAAAGCACACAAGGACAAATAATAAGTCAAGCAAGATGAAAAGCTAAGTATATTGTACGCCAGGTTCGAAATAGTTAAATTAAGAAATATCTTATGTTGTGGTCTTGATTCTCAAAACACTCAAAAGTCAAAAGCCAGAACTTAATGTCAAAAGCGTAGTAACGAGCACACAATGTTCATAAAATTATAAAAGTTATCTCAACCCAATAGTTGAAAAGGAAAATATTAAATCAAATAGGACTTTCAGCATCATCAAAGAGCATTACTAAAACACGCATTATCATATAGATAATCATATCAGGCGAAAAAAGTGAGATTGTTAAAGTCGTTGATCATTTACGAAGAAACAAAGCAAAAGTGCAGTATGGACTATCTAGAAAGTTGTAGCGGAAGCTAGTCATTATAATATATTATCTGTAAGTTGGACTAAGAGAAACAATAAGATCGAAGGTTTTGATTATATAGCTTGTAAGCACAAGGAAAATAAGAAATTCATCTATTTCAGCTAAATGATAAGAGCAAATAAGCCACATGGTAGAATCTCAAGTAAGTAACATTTAATGGAATAATCAAAGGGCAACCAAAGATAAAACAAATGTCAAGTTTTTCTATTCTCTAAGAAGAGGATAACATGCATATGTATGTCGCCGTAGCATTCCTAACAAAAACCATGCCAAGTTTCCCTATATAAAGTCTAAAGAAGTTGTTAATTATAAAATCACGCAGTTTATAATATCAAGCAACTAATCAGGTAGCACGTAACGAATAAAGCGAGCAACTTAGTGCATATAATTCATGAATTTAAATTGGGTAGATATTCAAAATCAACAAAAATTCAAGTATCCAGAGATAATTTACCAAGGAGTAGTATGAAAAACTATAAGACAATTATCAAGCAAGCCAAGTAACACGGTTATGACAAAATGAAAGACCAAGTAACTAAGTTCATCAGATCACTTCTTAAACCGACTCTCTAAAGATGGGTTGGTACGTCACACCTTGGTTCGCAATGGATTATCAAAGGTCGGCCGCCCAACGATAATACATCAACCCTTGGTACTTAGTACGCCCTACGACTTATGCGGAAGCTCTAATGGTAGGTCAACTTTATCTAGGTCCGAAGATCTTATCCTGACAGAGCCTGGGTGGTTATTAACCCAAGCTCTGATACCAACTGTGACGCCCCGACTTTTTTTATCAAATAACCAAATTAACGTTCAACTAGGAATTCATAAAGGTACATTATTCTTAAATGCCTGGAAGTTTGGCTACAAAACGACAATATCCAAAGACAAAAACGGGAACCCAAATACTGAAAGATAACTAAATCCAACATTACAGTCTTGAAACAAGAAGAAGAACTCTAAAATGAAACCAAAACAAGTGCAACTGAGCCTTAAGCTTCCTTAGACACCTCTCTTCGTCGATCCCAAGATCCTACATCAAACTAGAAGGAAGGGGCAGGCAAGTGAGATAAAAATCTCAGTGGTGTTACGAGTGTGTGCAAGTGTACAAGATAATAAGACAATTAAATGCAACAGGTTAGGCAGACAAGCACATACTCACGTTCATAGACATCTCAGATAGCGTTAATCGTTACCAAGTCGTTGAAATCATCCCACCTTATAACCCCACGTTCGTTACCTTGTCACTCCGTTCAAGGAGCGACCTTGAAAACGTTTACGCATGCCTAGGTACATGCTCGTTGATCCCCTCAAAAGCAACGAACTCCCGATGCTTATGAGGGAAAGGGGCAAGGCATCACGAGATCCCACCGACAGCCCGCCGCTGCCCAGTAGTACCCCGTGCTGACCAAGCCGTGGATCCAATCAATACCAAAAACGTTCGATATTCAAAATCATGACACCCAAGTAGCAAGTTGCACAAATACAATAACAGACGATCATGATAACGAATGAGCACATTTACTACGTAAATATAAACACATGCACAACTATGATGAAATATTTAGCACATACCCTTCCAGCTTTTCGAAAATAAGTTTAGTACGTATACATATATATATATATATATATATATATATATATATATATATATACACGCACCTGATATACAACTGGAGGAGAGTAAGCGCCAACAATCGGTTCGATTTCCTATTTGATCATAAAAATATCAAGGGATGCTATTTGCATTAAATCCATAATTTAAGTCTATTCTACCCTACTGAGTACCACGTACTAATCCTAGTTTACTTATCATACTATGTTCTATTCACGATTTAAGAGTACCAGTGTATATCATAATTCTTTTTACATTCGGTGCATGAGCATCGATTGGCTAATAAATTATAAAGACTCCTAATCGCACTTGTTACAATCAGATCCGCATGCCGTACAACTTAATCGACAAATCCATAGCGAGTTCATCAACAGATTTAATAATTAGTTAAATCTTCACTTATGATTCAGAAGATAAAATTCTATACCATAATATTAATCCCCCAAGCATGTAAACCGTAGCCTTTGTATTAGATTACACCTATTGTATGTTAGATTTGACAGAACACCAATTTATTAATCAGATTATTGGAAAAGGTATTTGCTAGAAACTGATACTTCTATTAATTTCTCGATTAATTATCATAAGTCACAATCAACTATGATGGATGTATATAATCTGATGCATGATGGTTCCACTTGATGCATGCAATATACTATGAATTCCATGCCTAATGAACAATCGTGGCCTCATTTGAATTATATTGATTAAACTACTCAAGCTATTCTATTCATGGTCATTAATCAAGAGAAAGAATATTATAGAAAGAGAAATGTTATCTACCTTGGATCAGCGGAAAGAATGATATGCAGTTAATGAACACTAGGAAGAAAATAAATTGCGGCTGCGCAAGTTCGGAAGAAAACTCTTTAACCCTCAAGTTCTATCATGACTATTTATATATAAGGGTTTATTATTTAAGTCTAAGATAATTACTGATATTAAACACACGATTCCTATTTAAACTAAAACTGCACTTATTGTTAATTAACATGACTAAAATACTTATATATATATATCAATAATACACTCAATTAATCTAATTATATTATTTAATTATGCAGGGCTGAGTAAAAAAAAAATAATCCTAATTATCCATGAAACCAAAAATTTTGGGGCGTTACAATATGTGAAAACTTTTGCTTTTGGAGAAAATTAATATAGCACTAGAGCAGCAGTGATTAAATTATGCGAAACGACATGAAGCTCGATTCTTGTTTGGTTCATATAATCTATTTATTGGGGTAGTATATTGATACTAGGCAAAACTTAGTCCCTTTGGCCTTGCGTATGAAGGTGGAGAAACATTTAGTCCTATATATGGGGTTGCAATTTTAATTCGGAAATTATATAGAAGTCTAGCGATTTAGGCCTAGATATATGTATGGGGAATTTCAGTTCTATAACTATTGATATTTAGTATTCAAGTATACATACATTGACTAATGAACTAATTAGTTAGGGGTGGCTAGCTTCTTTAGTATAGTTTTTGATTTAATCGCTTAACTTAAAATTTAATTAACGGTATTATAGTTGAGCAAATAAGGGTTTAAAAAGAAAAAAAAGTGATTTTTATCAAACCCTCAGTTGTTCCAGCAACCAGAGATTTCTGCTTCAAAGTTTCTTATTAAAAGAGTGCAATTTAAGAAACAATTAAACAACAAGCAATTCTAATATCAACATTTTTGTGTAGGAAATAATCTTGTCCGTTTATTCATTGTTTAGTTCTAGTTAATTAGTTCACAATACAACCCATATATATTAAATCAAACATGCGCCATATTCGTCTTAATTAATAGTGTAACTGAACCTAGCCATTCAGAGTCGAAAGATTGACCTTAAAGAAAACAATTACCAATTCAGGAACTAATCAGCATACATATCAACACGAAATGGCTAAAGCCTAAAGGAGACAAATATTAGTTACTTTTTTTTTTTTTTTAATTTATGTATGTGTCTGAATCACACACACACACACACACACACACACACACACACACACACACACATATATATATATATATATATTATATACACATTAATTACATAAAAAAGTAACAATGTGACACTAGCTAGAAAAGAAAAGTGCACTAGAGTAGAATACAAAATTGAACTAGACGAAGATGTATGACATGCGTATATCAACAGGAAAAATATGTATGTAGTATGGAGACATTATCATTATTAATTTGAAGTACATGTTTGTAACAAGTGTGGCAAGTATGTATATAAGGACAATGTGTTATGTGCCCACCACCCACTCCATGAAACCACCTTAAATAAGCTCCAAAATACCACTCTGTTTCATATACTTGATTGATTACCATCTAAAAGAAGAATTACTGTTTAGTAACTGTATTTTTTCGGAATAAATAAAAAAAAGTAACTGTATTTTTTCAATATATATTTTTTTTTGTTTCAGAATCTGATAAAATCTGTTGCTTTTAAGAACTTTATGTTAGGAAATACATATCCATTAGTAAATGACTAAATGTCAATGATTTGTATGAATAGGAGTTTTGTAGGCTCTATCCTCTAAGGTGTGGGTTGTAAGAATTTTATTTATGCTATCATCTTGGTGTAGTTCTCAGTCTCTCATAAATTGGTGGCCCCCATGTGAATGCACTGAGTACTCCTCACTGGATATAATAGATTGAATCGGTTGTATGATCCACATACTTCAAAAATTATATTATTATATTAAAAATGAAATTAAAACCGAAAAAAACAAAAACATGAGTTAAGATGTTCATAAATGATGTGAAAAATAAATATTTGTGCTCATTAAAATAGACAAAAAGATATGCGTTCATACTTTATTTCAATATACTTGTTTTGCATGAAAATGTATATATAAGTGAATATGTAAAGTATTACATATTTGCGCATTGATGTGTAAATTTCTAAGTTTAATGCGTAAAATGCGTGCGGATGAGACTCTAGGCGCCAACACAAAATCATGTTAAGCTCGAGAGAGTTATTTCGAAGCGTTTTGGAGTCAAATAAGCTTTGTACAAGCTTTGGCGGAGTTTTTTTTTTTTTTAACAAAAATGCTTAAACCTCGATTAGTTTTTAGTGCAACTATTCAAATTCGATTTTGATTTTGTAATTTGACCAAAATTTAGAAGTGTATATATATTAAATATTCCAAATATATATATATGGGTACAAGTACAACTGGAAACAAATTTTCAAATTGGGCCTCATGTTCGGCCCGTCTGGTAAACTGTTAAATCATACTCAATCAAGCTTATAAATACACCTTCCTTTTCTAATCACACACACAAAAACACCCAACTGAAAAACAAAAAGACTTTACTAAAGTTTCAAATATAGCTAGTAAAAAACTTTTCTTGGTAATAAAAAAAAATAATAACTATGGGGAAAAAAGTTATTATTGATCAATCGATGAAAGACATACAGAGGGTTCAATCAGTTCTCAACATTCTCAGAAAGCAAGCTCCACTTACTGTCAAACAGGTTTGTTTACACACATTACACCTCCCACTGTGTGTAATATTTTGCATATTTTCAGTATCTTATTGTGTTAGCAGAGGTTAAAGATCGTGTCTTTTCATCATTTGGTGACATGGGATTAGCTTTAAATTCATTGCCAGTGTGTAAAAATTGGAAAATATGATAAAATAAATTCACACACACATACACCTCCAACTGTGTGTAGTATTTTGTGTATTTAAAGTGTTTTACTATGAAAGCAGAGGTTAAAGATTGTGTCTTTTCATCATTTGGTGATATGGGTTTGGCTTTAAATTTATTGCCAGTGTGTAAAAATAGAGAGAAAATAATTACACACACCAACATGGGTCTCTGTGTGTTTGTGAAACAGTGAGAAAACTTGTTTAACTGAGGAACAAAGTTAGCTCATGTGTGTGTGTGTGTGAATGTGACATGCTTAATTAATTGTTTAAGTTTAATTGATTAATTAATTAAATAAAAAATGTGCAGGAGAATTTTTGCAACATTGGTTGTGTGGATAGATTTTTGAAATTGAAAGGGTATAATGTGAAGAAAGCAGCTAAGCAGCTAAGGAATTGTCTCTCTTGGAGAGATTCTATTGGCACTGGTACTTTTTTGTTTTATTCTTTAAATTTAGAATCTTTCTTTTAAAAAATGATTCTTTTTTGTTACTAATTCTTATTTGTAATATTTTTGAAGATCATTTGATAGCTGATGAATTCTCTGCCGAGTTAGCTGAAGGATTAGCTTATGTTGCTGGGCATGATGATGAATCAAGACCTGTTATGGTAATTTCATTTTTTTGTAATTATTTTCTCATATTTTTTTAATTATAATTATATAGTGTTGAGTTGTAATTTTCATCTATTTATGGTGCTCAAATGTAGATATTCCGAATCAAGCAAGACTACCAGAAATTCCATTCACAGAAAGTGTAAGTTGTTAGTATTATACATTTCTGAAAGTGGGCCTATTTTGTTTTTTTGTCCCTTCAAGTACAATTTATTTATTTTTATTTAGGAAAAAGTATGATTAATGGATTATTGTGGATTTACAACATTATAGGTTTATTCGGTTGCTAGTGTTTACCCTAGAAGTTGCTATTCAATCCATGGCAAAAGGTGTTGAACAATTCGTTCTACTATTTGATGCAAGTAAGTTCCTCTAATTCAAAATCTTGCCCATTTAATCATTTTTTCAAAATTAGTATCTATTTAAACTAAATATATTATCATAATTATAAAAACTCTGTCACACGAATCACAACAGTGCTTTTCTAACAGTTGGGAACATCATTAAATGCTCATTCTCTTGTCTAGGGATTCCACACAACTACTTTAAATCTGTCTGAAAATACCTTCAAAAACGACCTTTTTGTTAAATTTTGTACTCTTTTTTTAACTCCCAATGTCACGCCTAATTAGCTCAATTAATTCGTAATTATTTAAACCAAATCAAGAATATAGCATAATGAACAACAAGTATCTCTGAAAGCAGACAGTGGTGTATCAGAAACTGCCTATAGTACCCTTGATGCGTAACTTTCAGGGTTAAGAGTAGTGCAGGGGTATTATGGTCATTCTTTCTCTTAGCTGAATTCTTTTATGTGCAAAAGTGAACATATTTTACCTTTTTTTGGTCTGACAACCAAACAGTAATTTGAATTCTCTTGACTTTTATTTGAAAAAGAGGATGCAATTTCTTTTTATAAGTTGGGAATTTTGTTAAAATTTTTGTTGACTATGAGTGTTTGCAGGCTTTTTCAGGTCAGCACCAGCTTTTATGAACATGTGGCTTGCAACACTGAAGGTTATAACAGATTATTATCCTGGTCGGCTTCACAAGGCATTTGTTATTGACCCTCCCTCACTATTCTCCTATCTTTGGAAGGTACATTTTTTTTATCATAATATTTTGTATCGATTATTTGATTATCTCATTTAACTAGTATGGTTGTGATGTTGTGATTTGTGTAGGGTATGAAGACATTTGTTGAGCTTTCACCACATATTTTTATTGTATCATCGGTTGATTTTGAAGATTCGATTGAGTTCAATGACTTCTCATCATATCCACGGTCCGCATCACTACGTTTTGACCCATCGTTCGTGCCATCAACGGGTAAACTCGGCCCGTGCTCTTCTCAAAGATTCTCTTTTAGTGTTTCACATCATTTCGAGTCGGTCAAGCCTTGGTACCTCTCATTGGCCGACACATCGGCATCTAAAGTAGGTCCAACAAATACTTTTCAGACCTCGTCGGGCCCAGCCATATCTCCCCTTAATGCTAGGTCTCGCTCCTTTGCGTCACCACTTGCACGAGAGCCACGTGCCAACGTTAATGTAATGAGAAAAAGCTTCTTTCCTACGACGCCAATGCCGCAAAAAACTCAAATGTTGGATCCATCCATGATCCGACATCCTAGAACTCCGAAGCCTTCGTTTCTTCAGACACCGTCCATGTTCTTTCGAAAGGACTTCCAATTGAGTCGGACCGAGAAATCACGCGAGTCGTTCCTCCCGTTTTTTAGATTCTACAAGCGTCCGTACGACGAGATGATCTATAGATCGAAGATGAGGCCTCCTCTAGGCGGACTTATCTCGATCGTCTCTCCACAACTCAAACGAAGATACATGTCCGTTTCCCAAAGATTTTGACCAAGAAATAGTAGATAAAATATTTCATTTATTGTATCTTAGTCATATGTCAAATAGGAGTTTAATGCTTTGTGCACAAATTCCTTAGCTTCAATAAGAACATCATTATGCTAAAAGAGGAGACTACGTGCTAAGTGGGATGTGAAATATCGTGCCATAGATACATGTCACATTTTGTGATATGTGGACTACACTTTGGTTAGTGCAAAAAAACAGAACATGGGAGTGAGATAGCGTGGTCGAAAAGGTGAACATCACATTGAAAATCAACCATGTGCAGTACAAGTTCGAGGAAAGAGCTAGTTACTTTTGTTGTTCTAATTAAATAGTAATTAAGCAATAGTAAACATATGTACTCTGGTTTACTTAATTATTTCAATCCCCGGGTGGAATTTTGTAACGTTGAGAATGGATATATTCAGTATCATAATTTATTTTTTATTATTTTGAATGGTGAAATGCAGTGAAAAACTTCCAGTTGGAATATATAGAAACACAATAAATTACTAAAAACATATTGTATTTGACGAAACTTGTCGGCAATGAAATTTAGTTTTCCTATCAAGTTCATGTTTCAGAAGCTTTTAGTAATAATCTTTTTTTCTTTTTGATAAGGAAAAATTCATTAAAAATGACTAAACGAGTACAACTGTTACTGTACAAGCTAAGGGAGACACTCAACTTAATGGTGTTAATGATATTTTCTTCGGGCAATATATATTTCAATCATTTCATGATGATAAAGAGGTCATGTGGTAAAAAAAAGTTCAAACCTTGAAACGTTTCCCTCATGTTCTGTGTGAAACTCAAAGGGTGTCGTCCTTATATTATTTTATAGAAATTATAAGATTTGCTTTTGTAAGCTTTTGAAATTAAAGTAGTCTAATTATTTGAATATGAGGGGAAATTTATGTAGAGGTAAATAGTAAAATTGAAATCCTACGTACGTGCATGGACTTTATATTATAAATAACTAAAAGAAAGCGTACCCCAAGTTTAAAATGCAACTTATCTCCTTGTAACCTTGTATTTGTACTAATTTGGTCATACCATTTTTCAATTAAACTAATGTTGGTTTCAACAATGACAGAGCATTATGCAGGAATATGTGTGTCCGTTTGTTGTTTGTTTCCAAAAAGTCAAACGTTGGACCCTAACATATTCTCATTTAATATTGTCACGATCGTACGAAAATTGTGTTGGAAAATGAAAGTAATTAGTCATACAGAAAAGCAGCATTCATATACACATTATCACATACAAAAATGAAATACTATATATAACAGAGTTTATGTTTTGATAATTAATTACTATAACAATTTGTCGTTTAATAAATTGTCCTTATGTCATCAAGGTTCCCTGCTTAAAGCTAAGTTCCAATGATTTTGTACATAACTGACTTGTTTGATTCAGTGAACTGAGATACTAGTTTTATATTTTAGTTTAAGAGTAAGTTTGATATGGACAAAGCCCCTTTTAGTACAAAGCACTAACGACAGAATTTTGTATTGAGTTTTCTTTTTGTTTTTTTGCTTCTTGAGTTTTCAAAAAAAGGCTTTAGACTCTGAAAAAAAGGGTCGAGGTACGTACCTGAGAGTTTTAAGAATTTGTTACTGTTAGTATAATAATTATATATTATACTTTGATTATATATATATATATATAGCATGATCAAGTTATATATATGGTCACAAAATTAAATCTATGCAATTAAATTATAGTGAAATCCACGTACGACTTGAGTAAATTTTCTACTAATTTTCTTGTACATCATCATCTTATTTATACTACACATGCACCAGTGTACATGACACGTATTTTTTTTTCCTTTTTCAGCCAAACGATTAATGTAAGAAAACACAAGTTCTCTTCATTTTTAAGTGATTCAAAATGGAGAAAAAAAGAATTATGTAATTTAATTAAGCTGACGAGTAGTTAGATATGTTACAGTATCAGATATCTAAATTCAACGTTGACTAATTGAGGAATCCAGCAACGTAATCAAAATTCAAATTCAACTCTAGCAATATTTCAGATCCAGTTACTAGGTTGTCGTCCGGCATTGTGGAGCAAAACTAATTATCATATTTTACTTTAAAGTTAGTCACGTTGGGTCCTATATATATAGTGATCTCTTTAATTTGTATTCACATGATGAATTTGCTATTTCAACTACTAGAATTTGAATGTTAAATCATTGTAAAACTTGATGACTCCTCATGTCTGAATCCCATTAGCTCATCACCTAATTTGTGAATGTTTACATCAATCAAATTCACTACAAGATTTCGGGGCTTTTCCCGACCGCAATCTACCGACCGCCATTTGGTCGTGAGAATTCCCGACCGCGCAATAGTCGATACAAACATTCCCGACTGCAGCGTGGTTACGAAACGTTCCAGGACTATTCTCGACCGCGCTGTAGTCAGGAAAACATCTCCCGACTGCAGGGCGGTCGGGAGTGTATTGGGCCGGATATTATCAGCCCGAATTTTTGGCCCAGCTGGGCCGCGCAGCTGGGCCTTAGGGTCCCGACCGCACGGCAGTCGGGAGGAAGACAGACGATTTAGTCGTCTTCCTCCCCCTTTCTCTCCGTTTTCTTTTCTCTCACCAACAAAACCCTAACCGCCGCCTCACCGCTGAAGCGCCGCCCCTCTCTCGACCGCAGTTCGGTCGACGCCTTCCTCTCTCCTTAATCTCGACCGCGTTCCAGTCGTCCATTCCCTCTCTCCTCCTCCAGCGCCGCCTCTCCACCTCCACTCTCTCTCTCTCCGCCACCACCGCGCTCCGCCTCTCCACCTCCAATCTCTCTCTCTCTCCGCCACCACCGCGCACCGCCCCTCTATCTCTCTCCGCGTCTCCACCGCCCCCTCTCTCCTCCTCCAGCGCCGCCTCTCCACCTCCACTCTCTCTCTCTCCGCCACCACCGCGCTCCGCCTCTCCACCTCCAATCTCTCTCTCTCTCCGCCACCACCGCGCACCGCCCCTCTATCTCTCTCCGCGTCTCCACCGCCCCTCTCCACCACCGCGCACCGCCCCTCTCCTCCGCCTCTCCACCGCCCCTCTCCACCACCGCGCACCGCCCCTCTCCACCGCCCCTCTCATCTGCAACCACCCCTGCCTGTCCACCGCCTGTCCACCGCCGCGCCGCCACCTTTCCCGCCTCTCCACCACCGCGTCACTTTCTCGATCCGGTAAAATTTAATTAATTAGTTATGTTTAAAAGTTAATTAATTATGTTTAAAATTTAATTACTTATGTTTAGAATTTAATTAATTATGTTTAAAATGTTTTTATATATACTTATGTTTAAAATTTAATTATTAATTAGATACCCGCGCCTTCTCCCGACCGAACGCCACTTTTCTACACCGAAATTTATTTGGCGACCCCGATCCGGTAAGTTTTCGACTAATCTTGTATTTTTTTATTTGTTTAATGTTAATTTGTTTATTGTTTAATGTTTAATTTATAATGTTTAATTTTTAATGTTTAATGTTTTATTTGTTTAATTTTTAATGTTTAATTGTTAGATATCGTTAAATTTTTTAGGATTTTAGTAGAAATTGTTTTAAGAATATTGTTAGACTTAATATTAGTGGATTTAATTAATATTAGGAAAATAATAGTGCTTTTAGGAAATATTAGGAAAATATTAGTGCTTTTAGGAAATATTAGAAAAATATTAGTGCTTTTAGGAAATATTAGGAAAATATTAGTGCTTTTAGGAAATATTAGGAAAATATTAGTGCTTTTATGAAAACTGTTTAATGCCTTTAGGAAAAAACTATATAACTTAGTGTTTGATTACAATTAGCGTTTTCTTTTATTTAGATGTCTTCCCGTGGTAGTAGTGATCGTGACGAGCCCTTCCGTCGTAGTAGTACTTTTGGTACTGTATCTGGTCCTTCACCGCGTCTTCCTTCCGTTGCTCGGTCGACTGCTCCTCCCGTTGCTCCGTCGACTGCTCCTCCTACTGACGTCGGGACTACTGCCCCACCACCGAGGATACCTATTCGTCTCGCCTTACGTGATCAGGCTGCACCATCTGATACGGACGATTCCCGTGATTCCCTCGTCGCCGAGACTCCACCAGGTTTACTTGATGATCACGTAGCTGCGACGCCCTCGACATCTGGTGGATCGAGGCCTACGGCACCTGTGGGGCCCACTACTTCTTCCCGACCAGACGGGGCCCAGGCAGGATCATCTTCGACACAGCGCCGACCCGGACGAGGCCCAGCGAGAGCTCCAGAGGTTCCACAGGATCGCACCAGGCGTCCGACGATCCGTTTGACGCCTCTGGGCGAATTTGAGGATAGCAACGCGGTGGCCAAATCCATTACCACGAGTATTCGAGAGCATATGAGGGTCGTTTGTCACCGATTTGACAAGGTTCCTGCAGCCACAAAAGGGAAGTGGTGGGCTAGTTTTCGGGTAAGACTTTAAAAGTTTACAATATATATATATATATACATATTCATCAATTTTATATATCGAAAAACTAATAATAAACTTTAATTAAATGCAGGATAAGTATATTATTGATCCCACTATATTCAATGAAGTTCATAAAGTGTTCCTAAAAAAGGCCCAAAAGTGTTACAAGGAAGTTAACCACGCTGCGAAGCATTACTATTATGAGAGGCTCAATGATCCGAGGTGGGCGAACTGTCCGAAGAATGAATGGATGAGCGACGCGTTAGAGAAGATGTACATAGAGCATTGGGAGTCGGAGAAGCATCAGAAGAGGGCCGTCACTGGAAAGAAGAACAGGCGAGGAGGAGAGGAGCTAGTCCCAGGAAAGAAAGCAAAAGGGACGCATGCTACTGGAAAAACGGGCTACACGAAGATTGCTCAAAAGATGGTATGTCTTATTAAAACTTATTATACGAATATAATACTTATTGTCTTAAATTTAAATTCTTACATTATATCAATATGCAGGCTGCTGCTAGAGGTCCCGGTGCCCCTAAGCCTCGACACGATGAGATATATCGTTATCAGCACACACATGAGGTCGAGGTGCCAGAGGGAGCTCCACGTCGCCGAGAGTGGATTCATTCCGACTACCAGGCTATATATGTAAGTATTTTACTTGTAAAGCATTCTAATAACATACGTGATGAAATTAATGATGTACTAACTCATTTTTGTCTTATTGAACAGGATGACTACATAGCCCGTATGACAAGGAGGTACGAGGCGGACCGTTCACAGTGGGTCCATTTGGACAATGAGTTGTGGCAGCTTGCGAGTGGAGGGTTGAAGAAGGGGCTAGCTGCTGGTTTTCCACAGGATGTATCTCACAATGTGTTTGGGTTCGACACGCAGAACCCCAATGCCGAGCAGGATGAGTACATTCGCGTATTGCAGACAGATAGCCAGCAGCAGAGGGAGACTATGGCGAAGAAAATTGACGAGCTTGTTGGTCACATCGGATACTTGTCCGATCACATCACACAGACTACAGGTTGTGCCCCTTCTCGACCCACACCTAGCTTTACGGGTTCCGATGCAGCGAACCCTACTCAGGATCCATTTGCCCACGGAGTGGAGAATGTTCCATTGTACGACCCTTCTCTAGACGATGGAGCCGAGCTTGGGCTTGATGGTGATGTTGGACCCGCTACCATGGATACCTTCGGTTTTTACGATTGTGACTATGTTTGACTTGTATTATGTTTTGACTTGTATTATGTTTTGACTTCTATTATGTTTTGGCTTGTATTATGTTTTGTATTTCTACTATCTTGGGGATGTTTGTGATGTATGTCTTGTATTATATTTGATTGTGACGATGATGGTTATATTTTGACTTGTATTAATTTTGTTAAATTTTTAATATTCATCTCGAAACACAAACACATTAAGTAAGACAATATTTCAATAAAAAAATTAGACAATATTTCAATAAAAAAAGTAGACAATATTTCAATGAAAAAAGTAGACAATATTTCAATAAAAAAGAACACATTTGGAAAAAAAGTAGACAATATTTCAATAAAAAAAGTAGACAATATTTCAATAAAAAAGAACACATTTCAATAAAAAAAAAATTCAGAAAATTAATCTTCCTCAGAATCATAGTCACTCATCATCTCTCCCTCTTCCTTTTCCTCGTTGTCCTCCTCCTCCTCGTCTTCGTCAACCTCCACAATCGGTTCATCGGGATCTTCTACTGCATATTCATCAACCATCTCAAACTCGTCATTGGCCAACTGGATATTCATATCAAATGAGGTAAGGTCCACGAATAAGTTAACCACTTCTGATACATTTTCTTGTAGAACTTGGTTCGGCATCCCTGATTCGACATCGTTTGCTCCCGCAACTGATGACATATCGATTATGTGTCTGGCAGGAATAGTTGTTACGGCCAACCATCCTTCTTGTCCTGGACGCCCCGTCGTCAAGTTTGGATATGGCACATAGTACGCCTGTTGTGCTTGGTTAGCAAATACAAACGGTTCGTCTCTCCAACTTGTACGCTTGGGGTCGATGTCAACCAACTTGTACGTTGCATGTTCCACTGTACCTGCATTAATATCATACCAAACACACTTGAACATGACAATGTATAGGGGTCTCTCGTGGCTACAATATACAACCTGTAAAACTTCTTTTAACGTTCCATAGCAGTTTGTAGCATCAGAACCACCCATGGCGCCCTTCACACAAACACCACTGCAATCACTATGTTTGGGCCCCAATATCGAGTCGACGTGAAATCTGAACCCATTCACAATGTATCCCTCGGAGGTTATTGCCTTAGTATTCGGACCATCAAGTAGAGGATTTATTCGTACGTCAGTCTCGTATTTACCACTGCCATATGTCCGTTTGAACCATGCTACGTACTCACGGTTCCTCTTTGCTTGTTTCTCCCTTTGACTAAGACCACTGCACTCTTCCATTTCAAACAATCTACACATAAACATTTACATTAGTCAGTTATTCTAAAAGTAATTCAGTATATCGTTATTAAGAATAATTAGAGAGCACTTACTCGACCCAATCGTCAAGCTCTGGACAATTTAGAAGCACATAGAGCTCTATTTGCTTCATTTCCTTGGTAGTCAAGGGCCTATCGTCAATTTTTCCTAGCGTACCGCCTCTCTTCCGAAATATTGAAAGCTCATTATCCCACTCCGTGCTCTCTAGTGTCTCGTTCCTGTTGAGTTTCTTAAATGTAGTCTTAGCCGAGACATCCAGATATTGAGCACACAAATTTGACAACTCCGAAAGTAGGTACTGGTTGGCTATACATCCTTCCACCCTCGCCTTGTTAAGTACAAAACCCTTCATGACGAACATTTGCCTATATCAATTAAATCAAAGAAAGATTAGAGAAAACAACAAATATTTTTAAATATAATAATTTTAAAAATATGAAATTGTACCTCTCGAACGGATACATCCATCTATAATGGACTGGACCCCCAACTCTAGCCTCGTACGCGAGGTGTATGGCTAAATGCTCCATGGAGTCAAAAAATGAAGGAGGGAATATCATTTCCATCTTGCACATAGTAACAATAAACGAGTCCTCCAAAATCTTCATATCCTGAGCCGACACCTCTGAGGCGCAAATCGCCTTGAAGAAAAGGCTAACCTCAACTAAAGTACCCCAAATCTCGGTGTCCAAGAAGTCTCGAAAAGCAATCGGGATCAATCTCTGCATGAAGACGTGACAATCATGACTCTTCATTCCAATCAGTTTTCCTTGTTGTTTTTGCACACATCTTCCCAGATCAGAGGCATATCCATCAGGAAATTTGAGTTTGGTCAACCAATCAAGTACCATGTTCTTTTGTTCCCTCGTGAGACAGTATTTTGCCACTGGCTTTGCATACTCACCACCTCTTCTTCCACCGGGTTGCAAAAACAATGCTTTACGTGTTGTGTAAAGCCTAAGATCGTGCCTCGACTTAATGTTGTCCTTCGACTTAGCACTGTCCAACACCGTGTTGATGATGTTCTCAAAAAAGTTCTTCTCACAATGCATGACATCTAGATTGTGGCGAATCAAGTTCGAGGACCAATATGGTAGTTCCCAAAATATGCTTCGTCGACACCAATTATGAGTTGTGTTAAAACCCGGGAGCTTAGGGGGATTTAACCCAAACCTAACCGATCGTAGCCTATCCACAATTGCCTTCATCTCCTCCCCTGTTTTCCTTCGAATAGGCGGCTCATGCACCTCCTTCTTCTTGGTGAAATCCTTCTTGTTGTACCTAAACTTATGACCAGGTGGTAGAAATCGACGATGACAATCAAACCACGAAGGTTTTCCACCGTTATCAAGTGTGAAAGAATCTATATCACCCATGCAATAAGGACATGCTAGTTTCCCGTGAGTGCTCCACTGTGACAACATTCCATAAGCCGGAAAATCGCTAATAGTCCACATAAGGGTCGCTCTCATCTGGAAGTTTTCCTTTCGTGAGCTGTCATATGTCCATAAACCATCACTCCACAATTGTTTCAACTCATCAATCAACGGCCTCAACAACAGATCCAAGTTCTTTCCAGGACTCTTCGGGCCAGGTATAATAAGGCTCAAAAAAAGGAACTCTGGTCGCATGCATAAATCCGGCGGGAGGTTATAAGGGGTCACAAACACGGGCCAACAAGAATATTGTCTCCCAGATTGCCCAAACGGTGAGAACCCATCTGTACAGAGCCCAAGTCGGACATTTCTGGGCTCCGCGGCAAAGTCCGGATAAGTGCGATCAAAATGTCGCCACGCCTCGCCTGCAGCGGGGTGTATCATTCTATCAGGTGACGCGCGACACTTCAAATGCCAAGTCATATGTCGGGAAGTACCGATGGTATAAAACAATCTCTGTAACCGAGGGCCTAGGGGGAAATACCACAACTTTTTCCTTCCAACCCTCGACTTTCTACCGGCCTCGTACCTATCTGTCTTGCATATCGGACACGATGTGAGATCCGGGTTGGCATTTTCACCGTAGTACAAGAAACACAGATTCCAACATACGTCGATCTTTTCGTACCCTAAACCCAAACCCGCAAGCATCTTATTCATGCCTTGAATCGTGCTCGGTAGCATTTCCTCAATCTCTGGGTCCATGCAATCCTTGGACAACGCTAAGTACTTTTCGCTCTCGACATTTGAGGATTTATGACCCGTCTTAACTGTCAACCACTCGGCAAACCACTGGAGCACAGTCTTAGGCTTCTTCTGGTGCATTTTATGGTCGCCCAACTTCATCAATTTGTAGAACTCCTTTGCATCGCGACTCGGATCTTCGTTGTGCACCTCTCCCTCAACAAATCGACCCCCATATGCATCCACAACCATATCCCTAAACAAAGTATCGGCATGAACAGGACTATCAACGTGAAAATTAGGGGTCGGTGATTCTGGTACATACGATGTGGATGCCTCGTTCGCCTCCTCTCCATGCAAGTCCCATATCCAATATTGATTCACAAACCCCGACTTATGAAGATGATCTTGTACTACGTTTCGTTCCCAATATTTTAAATTTGTGCATTTCTTGCACGGGCACCTAATACGTTTTCCATCTACGTAATCTGTTTGTGCTAATGCAAACTTTATGAATTCACGAACCCCAATCACGTAATGTTCATTCAAATAACCGGTATTACTATTTATCCTATCGTACATCCAAGATCTATCGGGACGATAATCCATTTATAATCTACGGAAATTAAAAAGAATTTGTTACACTTCTAAGAATTTAGATCTTATAAAATTAAATAGCGTAGGAAAAAAATGCTTACTTGTTGTAGCGTAGAAAAATACTTAGATCAAGTATTTGTTGCACACACATACGCCCCTCGTTGCATTTAATTACCGCAATATCTAAAACAAATCAATAAAAACATTAGTTTCTAAATAAACATGAGCTTAATGGTTATAAAATAGGAAAATTGGGATATAACAAGGGAAAATCGTGCATACCTTAAAAAATGATGAATGTTGGAATGATTTCTAAAGGGAATAGGAGAGGGTATTTATAGGAGATTCGCAGAGTATTCCCGACCGCACGGTGGTCGGAAAAACCAACGGTAACAAAGAGTCCCGACCGCAAGGCGTTCGGGAAACTTTGTTACCGTTACTAGCCGTTACATCTCCCGACCGCCGAGCGGTCGGGAAACTTTGTTACCGTTACTAGCCGTTACATCTCCCGACCGCCCTGCGGTCGGGAAACTTTGTAGCCGCGGTCGGAAAAATAACTTACCGACCAACTTGCGGTCGGGAATGTTAGGGTATAGGGTTTAGGGTTTAGGGTTTAGGGTTTAGGGTTTACCGCTATTCAGTAACGATTAGTATTCATATTTTCTCAATTATTATTTGATTAGTATTCATCTAGTGTTTTAAACATTGGTGAAATTTTATAAGTGCAATAAAAATATTATATTTTGTTATCCAAAGAATCATGAATCGATTGATCTTGTCATATATATTTACGTAGCACTAATAATTCAGTAACGTAACTAATCATCATCTCATAATTTAGTTATATATATGTGTATACCTCTAATTAACAAATGTGTTCAATAACACAAGTGGCTTATCTTTACTTATCACTAACGATTACAACAATTGTTGATTCCTATATATAGGTAGATAGATATATAGATAGATAGATATATATAGATAGATAGATATACACACGACTAATTAATATATATAGATATATATACATAGATATACAAGTAAAACTCAAAGTTACCCCGACATAATATTATTTAACAAATAATTATTAATTTTTTAACTCAAATAAACATTAAACTAGTATTATTATAGCTCAATAATAATTTTTAAAAAATAAAAAATTTATCATTCCCGACCGGCGTTCGGTCGGGAGTAATATTCATATGATTATCGACCACCCTGCGGTCGGGAATAATATTCATCGGTGTGTTTCTGGGCAAAATAATTGTCCCGACCGCAGGCCGGTCGGAACCGTTAAAAGTTTTGGCGGGGCCGCCAAAAATTTAAATTTTTCAACAAAACAAAATCCAATCTCATCCGTTCATTAACCAAAACAATCCAACGACTCAAACCATGATCCGCGCCACTCACATCCCACCAATCAAAACCAATCCCACAAACCTTATAAATAAACCATACCCCATTGCCATCACTCCACACAATTTTTTCACCAAACACTTTTTCATTTATTTGTTGAAACACCTATCTTTCTTTTTCTCCAAACACTTTTTCTTTTATTTCTTCAAACACTTTTCTTTCTTTTTCATCAAACACTTTTTTCTTTCTTTTCCTTCAAACACCTTTCTTTCTTTTTCTTCAAACACTTTTCTTTCCTTTCTTTCTTTTTCTTCATAGACTTTTATTTCATTTATTAAAACACTTTTATTTCATTTTCTTCAAACACTTTTATTTCATTTCTTCAAACACTTTTATTTCATTTTTCTTTCAAACAATTTTATTCTATTTTTCTTTGAAACAATATATATAATAAAGAAACATTAAATTATATTGAGCATATAGATTGGGCTACATATAAAATATAATATTCCGGTAATTTTTACCGGAATATTATTTTTTTTAATTCTATGAATATTACTCCCGACCGCACACCGGTCGGGAGCGTATGAATATTACTCCCGACCGCACACCGGTCGGGAGCGTATGAATATTACTCCCGACCGCACACCGGTCGAGAAAGTATGAATATTACTTCCGACCACAAAGTGGTCGGGAATCTTTGAATATTATTTTTGACCAATCGGCGGTCGAGATTTCTTGTAGTTCCCGACCACGTGTTGGCCGGGAAATGCAAATTATTTAAAATATATACGGGATGGTTTCTCGACCAAATTGCAGTCGGGAATATTACTCCCGACCGCCATGTGGTCGGACGCTGGCCCGTAGCCCGGTTTTGCAACCGGGCTACAACCCGACCAGATTCTGGTCGGGAGATTATTCCCCCGACCGCGTGGCGGACGGGTAGTATCCCGACCAACCTGCGGTCGGGAATGGTTTCTCGACCAAATTGCGGTCGGGAATGTTATGACCGGGCTCCGGTCGATATTTTGTGGTCGGGAAAAGTATTGCCGACCGATTGCGGTCGGGAATGTATTTCCGACCAGACTTTATCCGACCGCAGCTTCGCGACCGCCCAGCGGTCGGGAATGGGCTTTTCCCGACCGCAGGAGGGCTTTTCCCGACCCGAGCTGCGGTCGGGAAAAGCCCGGTTTTCTTGTAGTGATTCAAATATTTTATGGCGTGCCACTTTGTGTTTTTATTGGATCAAATGTCACGTGTAAGTGCGCAGATAATTTACCTTTTATTTTTCTCTACCTAATCTTACATGCATAATTTTAAACGTAGAAACGAAATTGTAGCTAGGATAAAATCACTTAATTTTCAACTTCTTATTGTCGGTGGAATAATGTAGCTTATGCGAGGTCGATAAATAATCATTTTTGCTACAAAAATTATATGAATAGTATGTACGTTGCAAAATTAAATAAATTCAACAGCTAGCCACACGTTACGATCGTAAAGCAAAACACGAGTTTATAACAAGAAAAAAACCCGTTACAACATTTTGGTTCTCGATCCGTTAATTTTTCATTTTGAAGAGAAAATAACGCATGTATTTATATCCATTTATGCTATAATAATGTTCTTGACCTTTTATAATTATAGAAACTGAATTCTTATCCACCAACTATCCATAATTTAATCCGAGTTTGAGTTACCTAAATTCAGTAATTCTTTTGCTATAAAAACCATTAAAACATGCCATTTAAAAAACATTCACTGATTGTAAGTTTTTCACAGCACCTCCAGAAGAAAGTAAAAAACACCCAATAAAGGAGAGTCTGGGGCAAAGATTGTGTCAAAAAAATTCACAGCTCTTTGTCTCATTGTACCCTCCCTTAAATTGAAATATAGAAAGAAAAAAAAAAAACTTCTTTTTATAACAGCAATATTGTGTGCATATGCTTAGTTGGAGAAGATAAATAAATTACCAATCAAAAAAAATGACGACGATGACGATCAACGAGCCAGAGTTCAAGTCCAGACTCACTCCATATGTGTTTGCATGCTGGATTTTTGCTGCCTTTGGTGGCTTGATGTTTGGTTATGATATTGGTATTTCAGGTATGTTACACACAACTTTGTTTTTTTTACTTATTCAACATATATTAGTTATATATTGTTGGAATTTTAATTTATATAAATTAATATATAAATTTTAGCTCTTGGTAGTTGGTGCAAATTTAGGCTTTTAAATGAGATGATAATTTAATATGATATCAAATATAGTTCAATCAATTATATAGATCCTGAGTTCAAATCACATTGCCTCTCACTTACCAAAACTTGCACTTTAGATGAGACGATAATTTCATAATTATTAATTTTCTCATATTATTGTATATGATTATTTCAGGTGGTGTGACGGGTATGGATGATTTCTTGCTGAAGTTTTTCCCCAGAGTTCATGAGAGAAGATTGCATGCAGCTGAAAATAACTACTGCAAATTTGATGACCAAATGCTTCAACTCTTCACATCTTCATTGTACCTAGCAGCTCTAGTTGCTAGCTTCTTCGCATCGAAGGTCTGCAACGTCATGGGAAGGAAGCCGACGATCCTTCTGTCGTCCTTGTTTTTCATGGCCGGAGGCTTTGTCAGCGCTGGCGCTCAGGCCATGTGGATGCTCATTATTGGAAGGGTTCTCTTTGGAATTGGAGTAGGGTTTGGAAATGAGGTATGTGCATGCATGTTTTTATTGTTCTCCGAATACTTAATTTGACTAGGTCTAAAAATCATACAATAAGTAATATGTTTTCCGTATATATAATCAAAAAAAACTTTGTTACCTACAAGATATTTTTGTATACCATAGGTCTATCATCTATGATAGATTTTATGGCCAAATTAGTTACTTTTTAAAAATTAGCATGATCAGAATTTACCTAGTATTTAAAATTTTCAATTTTGGATTTTTTTCTTTTCTTAAAAAAGTTTGCTTTCTTGTAGGCTGTCCCCTTGTTCTTAACAGAAATTGCACCAATCCAACATAGAGGAGCCGTAAACACCCTCTTCCAACTCTTCGTCACCATCGGAATCTTCATTGCTAACCTTGTAAACTTCGGAACCGGACAACTCCGCAACAACGGGTGGAGATACTCTTTAGGTCTAGCCGTCGTTCCAGCCACCGTGCTCTTCATCGGCTCATTCGTCATCACGGAAACTCCTCCTAGTCTCCTCGAGAGAGGCAAAGAAGAGCAAGGACGCGCGGTTTTGAAGAAATTGAGAGGCGTCGATGATGTTGAGGCCGAGTTCCAACAGATCGTCGCAGCATGCGAGCAAGCCAAGAAAGTGAAGGCGCCATTCACGAAGTTGTTCAAGAAGGAAGGGATCCCACCTCTAGTAATCTCGAATGCAATTCAGGTTTTCCAGCAGTTTACGGGTATCAACGCGATCATGTTTTACGCCCCGGTGTTGTTCCAGACACTAGGGTTTGGAGCGGACGCGTCGTTGTTGTCATCAGTGATCACAGGATTGGTGAACGTAGGGGCGACATTCGTGTCGGTTTTCCTTGTTGATAAGGTTGGAAGAAGGAAGTTGCTTCTCCAAGCTTGTGTCCAGATGTTGATCTCTCAGGTAAATTTTGATTCCATTGAGTCGAAAGTACCATCATGTCACAAAATTCATATTAATAGTAAAGAAAAATGTTCCAAGTTACAATTAATTTTCATGTCATCTAATTTTTGGCCTTAATGCAGCTTGCAATCGGAGGAATTTTGCTAGCATACCTTAAAAATACCGGGTCATTGAGCAGGGCGCCAGCTGCCATTGTTGTGGTCCTAGTGTGCACATTTGTGATGTCCTTTGCATGGTCATGGGGGCCTATGGGGTGGTTGATTCCAAGTGAAATCTACCCTATCGAGACAAGAACCTCTGGTTTTGCGTTGGCTGTGAGCTCAAACATGATCCTAACATTCGTCATAGCTCAAGCTTTCCTCTCCATGTTGTGCCATATGAGGGCCTACATTTTCTTCTTCTTCTCGGCCTGGATCGTGGTGATGGGGCTCTTCGTGGTCTTCCTATTGCCAGAGACAAAAGGTGTTCCAATTCACATGGTCGAGGAACGACTATGGAAGCGTCATCCCGTGTGGAAGAAGTTCTTCAAGAATGAAGGAAAGAGTAATGAGATGGCATGAAGATGCATATGATAAATGAGTGATTAGTGAGTTAAAGGTATTAGGATAATTTTTGTAATGTATATAAGGGTGTTCATTGGAGCTGATAGGTGCTTGTGTTTATTGTGCAATTGGTGTCTAATTAGGGTTTTGTAGAATGATTAATGAAGTGTAGAAAATTTTGATATTGGGGGCATTTTTGTTTGAGGATGATGTTGTCCCCATAGGTTGTGGTTTTGTCATATATTAGATATGTAGTGAAGTGTTGCAATTGTACATTGCAATGAATTAAATAAAGAAATTTGATTTTTTGAACGGTGTACATATATATGCATGAATGTGCTTCATTTTTCTTGTTTTGGAAGAGAAATAAGGAGAACAATATATTTGGTTGACAATTGCCAAGAATAGACAAATGAAGTTTTGCAATATCTAGTAGCAATTTAAGGTTAGTGTGCAGTTATTTACAATACGACTGGCCAGTGGAATTGGGAAGATAAGGAAGCGATCTTGGAGATCCCTATTGATGACCTTCGAGTATCACATGGCGTTATAGAAAGTGATCATTGCGATTGGACATTTATATGGAGCATTCCAATTCCTAACAATAAGCTAAAAAGCTTTCTATGGCGCAATTGTCGAAGAATCTCTCACTCTCTCTATACACTCGAGCTTAGAAAAATCAATCCAACTACGACTTGTCCAATTTGCAATGATTATGGTGCCTATAGAATATACATTCTGGGATTGTAGATACCTTGAGGAGGATCTGCAACATCAATGATCCATAACTGTTGTGTAAAACTTGAGGATAAATGTTAGAATCATGCATGTAGTAATTATTTTGTCATATTTCTAAAACCCGCCAAATATTTTCATGTTGTGCTATTGCTACTTGAATTTATCTTTATTTACCTAGGGTTCATCTTTAATTTTAGACCAAACACCTCCGACTAGCTTATCTCTAACTTTGTTTATTCATGAAGAATAATGAATTATGATCCTTTCATCAAACTCTACAGAGTTGCCATAGCTTTAGATCAAATCTAAAGAAGATGATCTCGGTAAGCCACCTCCTCCAACTCTCTACTCCAGATTCATTAATGCAGTTCACAACAACTCCATCGACTGTGAGTTTACTCGGTTGGCGAGGTTTGCAGACTATTGCGTCAACTCGATGGTTTACCTGGTGCGCACCTAGAAGATTAACGGTCGTGGGCTCCCTCGTCATCAAAATAAAAAAACAGCAACTCCATCGACTATAAATCGTGTCCGAGCACGTGTTGATACCCAGATTGTCGTATACCAATTAGTTAGACACATTATATTGTTCTAAGAAACGAAAGATGGCTTACTTTGCCCTTCAAGTTTCTTCTATTTTGGCCACGTAAGGCAAAAACTGAAATAACGTGCCAGTTTCACGGGAGTAATATACCAACTTTGTCATAATATATAGGGCTTCTATTACTTTCTTCAAAAAATTAACACATTATATTTTGTTTTGTGCTGTAAAACAACAAATCATCTCTCTAAAGTAAACCAGAGCGCAAGATACTTGGTATCGATGAAGGTATTTTACCACAGATGAAGATGTTCAAATCGGTGATTGTTTTGATCCGCTAAATATTGCCAAAAAATCATAATTTCTAATAATCCGAAAATCCGTTTACATTTCTTCATGTAAAAAAATACAGATAAAGATAAACTTTTCATATGATGATTAATCCTCTTTCAACCGCATCTAATTGTGAAAGTTCAATGCAAAACTTCCCATCTTTAAAAACAAATTGTTATTGACTATTTCGCCATACAAGTTCTCTTCAATATACAAGGCATCGCCTAATGCTAGTTCATTACATCAATCACTATTACTCACATGACTATAGCTACTCTCAATTTGTTATCATTTACTTCCTCAATATATCAGGGGATTGTCTAGTCCTATTGATCTGATCCCCCCTCCCCCTTCTTTTTCCCTATATTCTTCGGCGTATATGGCAAAATACAATATGCACAATTCCTATAACTAACAGTAATATTGAAAAGACAAGGATTTGAAGTCTATCGCTTATGAAATGGAGGAGAAAGCAGAGAACGCCAGGTTCCTTGTAGCTTTTGATGCACCATTGTCTTTAATACCTGGCAAATTTTAAACTAGAAGGCCGTCAAGTAGTGGTTGTTCGATATCAGCTTTCCTCCTAAACCGTCTTCTCTCACCTGGACGACCCCTGCCCAAAGAGGGGACATATGAGTACAGAAATGAGTAACAATTATTTGTTTTCCACCACGAAACAATTCCAGAGGATCTGCCATTCTCAAGTTCGAGAATGATTGTTTTAACCAAATTCAGCTAAACTATCACCATAAAACTTTAAAGATACTGAAAAGTCCCTGACATAAGTAATGATATTAGATCTAGTTAGTGACTCCTCAGAAGAGGGAATCAGCCGTATGATAATGGTAGTAGCAGCATTCGCTCAAAACGTGACGGAAGACCAGTAGGCAGCAAACTAAAAGACCTGAAATAATTAAAAACTGCAACACGAGAATAGTGAAACCATCTATGGTTCCTTTTCTTGGGGCGAGAGGAGTGGAGTGAAGTCAAAATGTGGCTCTACGACCACAACGCTATTAAAGATTCAAATCTATTTGGGGAATTTAATTATTTACTGACGAATGGACTTATGCAAACCAGTTGAAGACGAAACAGGGTATATTCGACTAAGCATATGAGTTCTTATGGAATAATCTCGTGAATTAGCTATTTAATACAATTCCGATATATACCTACATTTTTACGTATGTGTATATATATATATAAGTGTGTGTGAGTGTGTGTGTGTGTGTACAGCTACGAATAAATATAGGGGTATGAATGTGTGAAATAAGTAAAGGTGCAAGGACGGTAATGAGAACTTCTAATCTCATTCACCTTGATAATTAAGTTCTAAGAATAAATTGTTCTAAAGATGCTGCATTATCAACAGAAATGCAGGTGAGGCAAGATGGAGACCTTACACTAGTAGATTGAAGCTCTACAGAAGCTGACTCTTCATTATCCTGAAAAGTAGGAAAATACATGTTCTATGTTACAAACTGTGCAGAACACGATCATAATCAAGCAGTATAAGAGAATTCGACAGCAACAGAAGTACCTCGATTAGTAAATCCTTCCTCGTAATCATCCCAATAACACGAGATGCACGTGGGACAACAAGTATATGTCTCAATCCTAATTGACGGAATAGGCTATATACCTGAAACACCGACATCATTTGAAACATCATAATATAGTAATTTGAGCCTAGTCGTCATTACATGAACGTAAGAATATGAGACTCAATTTATACGTATCAGATCCATCCAACAGTAAAAAATTATAAAATGGCAAGCGGCAAACACCTTGGTTAATGACATATCATCGGGAACAACATAAGGCGAGGGGTTTAAGAATGGAGCAAGATCAATGTACATTTCTAGATCGTCAGGGGTTAAGTAAATGTCATCAATAGATATTCCCTTACTGGAAACAGGTTTCACAAATTCGGTGAGACTGTGCCTGCAACACGATTGAGCAACCACTATTTAGTCATG
This sequence comes from Linaria vulgaris, assembly GCA_948329865.1. NCBI lineage: Eukaryota > Viridiplantae > Streptophyta > Magnoliopsida > Lamiales > Plantaginaceae > Linaria > Linaria vulgaris. The sequence continues at coordinate 106,131,892 of OX415253.1, read as the reverse complement.
AATTTGTGTAACTAAAATGAACGCTGAAGTTTTACTAGTGTTGCTTTACCTTATTGGCACAGGTCCAGTTCTTGAATCAAAGGGTAAAGGACTGTGTTGGAAATCAACCTTCGACTGCAAAAGTACAAGCAACTGACTGCACAAAGGAAGCAATGATTTCTAGTCAACCAACTCATACTAAATCTTCCAATTATAAATATAACAACAATTCCAACCTTCGCAATATGAGGCCGATGACAAGTGTCTCCCCACTTCTTGAGTGATCAATGACCTGGAAGACACGAACAAGAAACATTAACCAGATCCAACAATCGGACAAACTGGAGCAATATAATAACATTTCAACTTACTGGGAAACCATTGTGATTGTTACTCCTCAGGATTGAAAGTACATCAACAGCCTTCACAACACGAGGGAAGTAGGCAACCTAAAAGATGTAAGAGAAAACATTAGCAAAATGAAAAGTTAAGAGCTCAAAACATCCAGTGGACCCTCATATTACATATTGCAGTTATGTACAAATAAAAAAGCTAAAAAAACATGCCAATGTATATGTACGTATCAATGACATTGTACCAAAAAAAAGGGTACTGAAATGACTCCACCTTTTGATTTCCACAAGCTTCCTTTGCCACCATGGTCCGCATTTGGTATTTTGGTTTTGATTCTAGTAAAGGAATGCCCCTCAGTCGAGCCTGCTCTTCATACAAGCCCTCATTGAAGACGTCACCAACAGCCTGTGGAGGAAAGAATTTGGTGAGAGTCAAAGCAACGTAAAAAGAGGTGAAGTTAATTGACTAATGAGTTTTACACTTCATGCTTGGGCTTAATTTCAACAAAACAAAACATACAGCTAGTAAGAATTTTGAGCACACGTTCAGAAAAGATAGTTTCTTTTTCTTTTCATCTTTTTTGGTCCCTTTGGCACTCAAATTCATTTACTTTGATGGTAAAAGATAGTCTATGATTCATTGGATAGGAATGATATCAACTAAAAAGTACTGACAGAGAGACCCGGAAATTAAATTAAAAAATGTAATAACTATAACAGTGAGGAATTTCATTTTCCCCTGTTCATGGATGCATGAAATATAAAAGTTTTAAGAAGACTACCTTGGATATAAGAAGAACTAGCATGATAAGAGGTAGGAGCTTCAAGTTATTTGTAATCTCAACCATAATTACACAAAGAGAGACAGTCATCCGCATAGACCCTCCAAGAAAAGATGCAGCCCCTAAAAGAGCATACCTGAAAACCGAGTAACATACAAGTTTTCAAATATAACAACAGGACACACAGATTAGAATTCCAAATAATTATGTGTTTCTACTCCAGTATGAGTTTACGGCGGTCATTGCAAAATGGAGTTCTAAGTTAACTATCACAGAAATGAAAATAATGTTCAATTTGAACATTTCAAACCAAGAAAACAGGTTCTACTGAACTATAACAGACACCCTGAGGCTAGGACTACCAAACAAAGAGATAAACTGGCATCCAAGGTAAAATGTACCTTATAAGTTCAAGATCTCTTACTATGCTTCAAAAATCAAATTCATACAAGTTTAGTACTGATACTATCATAATGCTGCAGCAGTCTGTATCTTTTGGATGCAGTATCACATGTTCAATATCATGAAACTGTCACATGAACATTATTATTGATGACACCAACAGTTTTGTAACAAGATGTACCACAGTTTACAAAAAACTTTGAAACAAGTAATCAACAAGGAGAAATTCAAAGGCTAACGTACGTTCCTTCTTCAATATTCAGCTTCTGGTAAAAGCTGACAACAAACATGCCAACAAGTCGCCCATAAGTTGAACCTATCATTATGCCAGGTACAAATTGACCTGATGGAACAGCAGTACCAAAAGTGACTACTGCTAAGGAGTAAAACATAACCTGCAAAACAAAGTACCAAAAAGAACACTCACATTTACAGCGCATAAAATCACAGTATCCGTAAACAGTGTGCTGTACACTCTGATAGGTACATCTGCACGTATTCTCACTCATGCAGCGCGCATAACATGTATCGCAGACTGGAACTAAATGTGGTTAATGGTCAGAAATGAGCTAAAATGGTGTACCATACCAAGAATGTCAGCAGGCTCAGTGCGCTGAATTCATGAATTGTTTTTGCGCTGAACAGATTTCTGATGGCGTCATCCTGAGATCATACAGCAGAGTGCATTAGGGGAAAAAAGGAATATAATAAACCAGAAAAAGAGAAACCTACAGTGCTCATAGTCGACCTGAGTGTTAAAGAATATTGTTGCAAGGTCATTGTATTCCTTGTCTTTTCCACAATAAAACTGCAAATGGATGGATGTTAGAGCAAGCTTTATTACCAAAGATATTTAGGTCAGCGAGAAGAATGAGTATATGAATTTCGCCAAGCATGTAGCTAACTCATCTCAAATAACTTAATGCATCAGCAACACTAAGTTCAAAAAATATTGTCTGGATCTACGAGATAAACTCAAATACACAATTGGTGTTTCATCTCGCACATAAAGTCAGCAAAGTACATATAAGTACTCTAGAGAATGTGTCAATGCATCAGGAAGTTTCTGCAACATCCAGCTCTAAGAGGATAAGAGACTAGATCACCTACAACAGAACCTAAAGACACGATATTGGAATTTGCAGGAAAACTGAAGGTATAGACAAACCATTTCAATATTACGTGGAGAATATTTAAACTAAATTTCTTCCATATCCCATCGATTGTTTTTAGCTAGTTTTAAAAATTCAGGTTTCTAAGCTGTTAACAAAATATAGATACACCATCATAAAAGTTGGAAATTAGAAACTGCAATCAAATGGCCATTCTTCTCAATGAACTACCAGTGTCTGTTCTCGCCATAAAAATGCTTTTAAAACAAACTGAGATTGTGATAAAAAAGACTCTAAACTGAAACACATTCTTATAAAACTTCAAATCAGGATAGCAAATGACATGTCAGAAACCTCTTCTTTTTATCTTTTTCGTTCGGTTTCCTTCCCCTATTTTTATCCAAAGTGGCGGGAAGACCTACGGGGGACCAAAAGGGGGCTGAAGGAGTGGGATAGGCATACAGGTGATTTTGCAAGTAAAGAATAGTGATTTCACATTAACCATTTTCAACCAGGAAGCTATAAGTTCTGCTCTGCGTCAACTAGTCCCATTCCGAATGACTTTATTGAGATGCACGAAGGGTCCAACACTTGACCAATATCACTCTACCAGTAGCCATGGTGCAATATCACTTTTTTTTTTTAGTAACATCCTCACTTTCCCTGTGAAATTGCATAGGAACAAAGCAGTATTTTTAAGAGTTGTCATCGAACTATGTGTTCATCATTCCATAGTTTTGGAGAGCTTGGTCGGAAAATAATAATGCAAGTAAACCTACTCCAAGAGCACCAATCAGTTCCTTTTTACTATATACAGAAAAAAACAGAGAAGCGCCAGAGAACTTAGCAACTTATCAAGGAAGAATACCATACCACATGTCCACATCTTATCTTAGAGCAATACATATTTGCTGAACATAAAAGCTAAAGTATTTCCTTATAAAGCATATAGAGAAGAGATCATACGTTGACGTAGTTACCATACATTCCTGGTGGGCGGGGACAATCAATACCAGAATTGGCATCTGCCTCTGGGCAAGGGGTGCATTTTTTAAACAGTGGCAATCCAAATGATATTACGGAGGTTATCAACGAGACAATACAAACTTCAATAACCTGCAAAAATTGAGACCAAATTATTGCTATTTAGAAAAGTCAAAGCATGCATATCTTTTAAAGAAACCTACTTTTGTGCGGTTCCCTCTCTTGTGCAGGTAATTTCTGCGCCAGTGAACCATATAAAGGGTGAGCTGATTAAAAAGTGCCCCTGTGGTGTAATCAGAAAAAGCTGTTTAAACAAATACCAGAAAATCCATTCCAGAGATTCATCTCATTTCTGTTAAAAATCTACATACCAAGTAGACCACCAATTACACCAATAACTGCCATTGGCAACAGTTCTTTGAATGAGTAATCCTCTTGACCACTGAAACCAATCTTGGTCAGGATGCAGTCAAAGGCTAAAAAGAGATGCCAAAAGAAGATCTCAAAAAGAGTGACAAGATGAAAGATTCAGATCATCACCCTGAGACATCCCATATGATGAAACCTCCAGAGCCAAAATGTCCACACTTTCCACTCTTACACCATCCCATTGCTGTACGTACAACAACAGCCACAATCGCAGATGTGAAAAAGACACGCCACATAAGTTGACTCCTCCACCTTAAACAAGAATTCAAAAACAATACAATTTCAAGGCACATTACACGAAGCTGATACGGATGAATGCTTATCAAGCTATTCGAGTTGGCCACATACATATCAAAATTTATGCTTTGATATAACTTCAGCTTAATTTCTGATTCATATATGAAACAACTAGCAACTTGTATCAATTCATGCTCTTAATGCAGAAGAAAATATCAAAAAAACATACTCTCACTCAACATCTATATCGTCATAAAGCTAAACTGGCTCAACCAATCACTCGGATCTGATTAGTCAACTGTGTCACACATGCTAACTTGAGTGGTGTGGGTGTCTACTGCTAGTTATTCCTCACAGGCTGAGACTTAGGGAATACAAACGGAGAGTTGAAAGGAGATACACCTTGAGAAGATTAACGGGTTAAGGTATGTGCTGATTAGCAAATCAGTTGCATCAATAAGATAACTCAGATTTTACCATGATGTAACTTCTTCCAGAGCAAATAATACACCACCAACTGGAGCTCTAAAAGCAGCAGCCACGCCCGCTGCACATCCACAGGTGACCTTGTTCAAGCATTAAATCAGTAAAAAATGATGAACATTTAAGAGGCCTTATCACCTCTATTGCCAAACAATCGTGTTATTTCGTTACATTCAAATAAGGCGTGGCAAGGTAAAACAGATTGTCAGTTTTAACAAAAGAAATGTCAATTTACAGAATGACCGACTCTGCAACTCTATGCTCATAGGTTAAAAGGCATAAATTACCATAAAGAAAGCACGATAAGGCTTTCAGAATTCGTCAGCTTCGGCCAAAACTGATGTAAGGGTTGATATAGTAACAAGTTGCTTCTTTCTGGGTATGTATTATATCCCAACAAAGTTCACCGACATTCAGCTAAAATGAGTAGGTACAGGTAATATCTTCATGCAACGCTAATCAATTTTTTTATATGATGCCTACTATGCTACTGCATCCAGTACCACTAAAATAACTTCCAGATTTGCGAACATTCATGAAATCAAATATATGTTAGAGTTGATCAGAATAAATTTAACTAAAGACAATATATTTGCCACCTCAAATAACTTGATAAAATAAATAGCTTTGGTAGTTAACCGAACGCTCAAAAGGAACAAAAAGAAGGAAATACTGTAATACAACAAACACAGTTAAAAGGAATCCAGCTTCTACAGAATAAGTAAGAATGTCCAACTGTAACACATCACTTACAAGATCACGGCGATCTCGTTCACTTGTAAAGACTTGCAGCCATCTTGAACTCAGGTGATATTTTGTGGACCCACCCTAAATTATACATAAGAGGACAGTCATGTTAGCTCAAGGTAAATCCCTGATGTAGTTATTACCGAAAGTAAATTATATGAGATTGCTAATGATTTTGCTACTCAAAGCAATTCAGCAAACCATCCTGATGTACGGGAGTTTTACAGACTACTCTATACATAGTATATACAACCACAAACCCTCTTATATTGAATTTCATCCTGCAACACATGATTCCATACAACTGAAAGTATATCCAAAGAATCAAACACTTACTTGTCCAAGTAATGAGGCAATACAGGCACCAATATGTACAAGCGGACCTTCTTTTCCAAGGGCCAGGCCTCCTCCCACAGACCCTATGCTACCAAAAACCTAAAAAAGGAAAAGACAAATACTCATGATGCTCAAGAAACAATGATGAGGACGGAGCTCCATAAAATGCCACCAGACCTTTCCTATTAAAGTTCTGAACAAAAGTATGCCATGTGTATCAATCCCTGCATATTATGAAGGTATTAGCTTAAGTTAAAAAAAGCCCATTCAAATCAGTAATCCACGAGAGCAGAGGACTTACCATTTAGATAACCCTTAATTTCAGGAATTCCTGATCCTGCTGCTGCTGGAGCAAAGTATGTGATGATATATGCAGAAGATAACACTAATGCCAGGTTAATCAACACATACACCAAAAACCCAGCAAAGTAAGATTTTTGAATTATGTTAAATGTCCATGAGTACTTCCATCCAGCAAAATTCTCCACTGAAATATTAATGCAAACAGCAGCTAGTCCGGTGCCTGAGCACAAAAAAAAAAAAATCAATCAATAACTTAATCCCTTCATCAATATAGGGTGTTCAGCTGTTAAGGATGCAGATAGGAGACATGAATTGGATCACTGGGCTAAATGTGTATAAAAGAATGAAAAACAGGGCACTTAGAGAAAACACAGTCAAACATCAAAAACCCATGTGCTGCAATCTAGAGTTTAATAGTTTACAGTTGAAAACTTGTAGCAGTTATGCATGGTGAAGATGTTGGTTTAGTTTCAATACAAAGGACTCCTGGAGGTCGACTTAGCAATACAGTTATAACGCAAAAGCAAAGCATGATCTGAATCTGATGCCAGTTCTGTGTGTTTTCTTGGAAATCACAATAAATGAACTAGATCTGAAGCCCTTAATTATAGGAATTATGTGTTGACTAAAGCTGAAGTGCTATTTCAAGTTCTTAATGGTGATCTACATGTTACCTAACTGTATTTTGATACATACATATCTCTAGTGAGCATTTGCTTTATCCTTATCTCAAAGATTTTGCATAAGAAGAAAAAAAAAATCCTCGTTCAGGTAGGACGACATTGCCTCAACTAAAAGCTTAAACTTGCAGAGAGATTGAGCATTCATTAGTTAAAATATAGTCTTCACCAAGCCCCTTCAAGCTCCACTTTGTAATCATTTTGTTACACCCCTCAGGTTCACGCTTGTTTCAACTGACATGCGATTCTTATTTTATAAATAAGTAGTGGTGAGATTCAGGTATGATAGCTCTTTTTTCAGTTAAGATACCAAATTGAAATGCCGATTCATATACTGAATAAAACCTTATTCATGCAGAAATGTTGGACATCAGTATTCTATATATATAACAGATAATAAAAACATCATTTGTTACAGGTAAAATATGCAAAATGAAGTTCCTCATTTGAATGAGTGACAAGACTGAACTCATATCTCAAACTGAGCACCAAATGAAGAAACTTAAATATGGTTTCTCCATGAACTGACTATTTATTAGTGCAGAGTCTTCTGCTCCTCTTAAAATTAACTGCTGAAGACACCTAAAGTTGATATATGAGCAACTTCAAACAGAAAAGTCCTTTCCTACTTGTTCTTCACTCCGTATATCAACAGGGACTCCTTAATAGTGATGAATATACAGCCATACTAGGGGCTCGGCAGAGGAAATAAAACATGTTTTTAAGATACAGAATTCAGTTGCCCCATATGTTCATAAAACTCATGCCAGCAGCAAGCAACAGAAGATCTACAACCAATTCGCAGCTAGAAAATCGGTAAATCGTGAAAAACTTCAATAACGAGCATATCAAATCCGTGTTCCAGAAAAAGTGTTTGAAACTCACCAACTCCAATAAGCAAGGCGAAAAACCACTTAACCATCACGCTGTACCACAAATAAATCTTCCCCCTCGTCGCCTGCAATCGCAAATTCCAACTTCCACAGTAAGACAGACAATACTCCAAATACATACGATACAAACAACACACACTAGTACACTACTATAAATTAAACTCAAACGCCTCGTTCCAACTCATCATCGCAAATTTACCCCGAAAACCAATACAATTCAGAATCTACTGAAAGCATATAGGAACACAAAATCAATCATACAGAGTTCCTCATATCAAAATACACACCTGTTCTATTCGGTAGGCGGAATTTTCGATGACTTCGTAGTCAAGGCTTTCGACTATGATATTATCCGTCTTCTTATAAACACTATGCTCATCCGCCGTGCCTACCACCACCGCCTCCGCCTCCGCCTCCGATTCCGTATTCGGCAAGCGCGACCACAACTGCGACAACATTTTTCCCGCCTCCTCTCACAATATATACATACACACACACACACACCTCTGTATCTATAGGTCAGCACCAAATTTCAATTCAAGCTCGAATTCCGCAAATACACAACCAAGTCAAAATCTATGGGATCAAATAGGAGAATTTAGATACTGAAAATGACAGGCTGTATTTGTTACCATATGAATGATTGAAGGTGGTGGAAAAAAGGTGAAATTAGGAATTAACGTGATCGAATTTAGGAATGGAATCTATTTGGATTCCAAATTATTTGTTTTTTGATTCAACGGTGAAGAGAAAGAAAGAGAGAGAGAGAGAGAAACGGTTGAGTGTGCTTTCTCTCTCTTCCACTTTCTCTCTCCTCTTTTCTGTTTACCGTCCGTCAACTATGAGAAGAAGAAGACGTTGTTAGATTTGTCTCCGCGAGAACTTTTAGGAGACAAAATTAAAAACTATCTTTTACATTTTTATTATTTTAAAAATAATTTATTTAGTAACTATCTCATTTGTCGTATTCTCAAATTTGTAATAAGAGTTTGCCACTAGTTCCAAGGGTCCTTTGCATGGGGTTACGTCCTTAACTTTAGGGCAAAAAAATTCTCACGCAAGGTCTCCTCCGATCTCGGCGGCGAGGCATCATTGACGATTTCAACAGCATTGTTATCGATTTCCTGCTCTAATCTCACATGTTCTTCGCGAGTCACTAGGGGTTGAGGGGTTTTTTTTTGGTGTTTTCGTGTTTTTTTCTCTTTTTCTCGTTCTTCTCGGCCGATCATCAGGTTTTAGGGTTTTAATTGTGTGCTAATCTTTGATTTTTCTTTGTTCTTTTTCCGGTGTACATGTGTTCAGACGGTCTTCGGCATCTCGCGACTAACTCGTACTCTACTCCTCTCAACACGTTCGGCAAGAGCGACTTTCGGGCGATCATGGACGATGCATGTAACTTGCTACTACGCAGGGGTTTATCCCTCAGGGATGGGGAAGGTGGAGGGGATGGTTTCCTTCTGCCTAATTCTACATGGGAACATGATAACGAAGCATCTGAGTTGGTGGTGGTGGGTCGATTAATTTCAGAAAAAGCAGCGAACTTCATCTCTTTCTGCACTATGATTAAGTCGTTATTTAGGGCATGGCGAGGGATCGACATAACGCGGATTAATGAGGGCATATTTCTCTTTCAGTTCCATCACAAAATCGACAAGAATCGCGCACTCGAGGGCTGCCCATGGTCGTTTGATAAAAACGTGTTGGTGTTGGTGAATGTCAATAATCATGAAAATCCAGCAGATACGAACTTGGATTATTGTCATTTTTTTGTCCGCATCTATGATATTCCGGTGGTTCGTCAAATGGCAGTGACAACACGATCGATTGAGAACTTGCTGGGTATAATGGAAGACGTTGATCTAGCAGAATCGTCGGCTCTCAGTATGCGTATTCGGGTAAAGATTAATGTGACACGCTCTCTTCTTCGTTTTATGAAGGTTCGGGGAAATGAAGGATATGAGATGGCGATATCATTCAAATACGAACGCCTTTCCAATTTTTGCTATCTATGCGGTATGCTCGGCCATATCATGGCGGATTGTGAGGAAAAATATAATGTGGAATACGACGACGAATCACAGTTGTCGCATGGAAATTGGTTGCGCAAAACTCAGAATCGACTAGGGAATTTTGTGGGGCAGCATTTCACGGATAAGGGGTGGCGAGGTAATTCTACTTCACAGGGAAGGGGACATGGACGCGCATTCTTCTCACAAGACCGATCCCATAGAGACCAACCATGGTGTGATTTTCGAACCGAGAGGTCCCCGTCCTCGGAATGCACGCACTCAACAACGTTTCTACATGAACGATACATAGGAAAATCTGAAAACCAACCTTATAGGGAGGTAACGTCGAAACTGGCCGATGCGAAGTTCCTGCATTCACCACATCAGCATTTGGCACTGCCACATGGTCCACACCGACAATAATCAGACCTTTCTGGGGATTCGCAGCAAGTAGAAATCGGGCGATGCAGGTTGTAGGGGTTAAACAGATTTGTGCACGTTTGATGAAGGATTTGGAAAGGAACAATTTCCATGCATCAGTGGATGTGACTACAGCAGTAGCTACTCGGTTTGAGGTTACAAATCAGTGAAGAAAAGGGGTGCGAATTGTGCGACGCGAAGGGTTATCGGATGCTATGATGGGTTCTCACAAATATAGGATCGGACAGAAACGTTTATTTCATGATGAGGAAGGGACGGACAGTGGTGGAGACAAAAAGACGAGATTCGAAGAACTCTCTCGGGATATTGCTGATCTTTTGGCGGCGACTGCTGAGCAGTCCCGCTGCTTCCAATGAGTGTGTTAGCATGGAACTGTCAGGGTTTAAGGAACCCTTGGACAGTTCGGGAACTACGGCAGCTAGTTTCTAATTTTCACCCCCCTCTAATTTTCTTGTCGGAAATCAAATGCAAGACTAGGAAAATAGAGGTTTTGAAGGAATTTTAATTATTTTGGTGTTTGTGTCGAAGTGAAAGGCCTCTCAGGAGGTCTAGTGCTTCTTTGGGATAAGGAATTGGAGGTTCATCTTTTGAGTATGTCAGAGAATCATATTGACGTCATTGTGGTAGGTCGAGATTCAGTGCCTGATTGGCAGTTTACTGGTTTTTACGGAGAACCCGATGGGACTCAACGTACACACACGTGGGGCTTGTTGCGATACCTTCGGGGTATTTCTATGTTACCATGGCTTTGTGCGGGAGACTATAATGAAATTTCATGCCATGCGGATAAACAGGGGGTCCACGTCGTGCGAATTGGCTGATTCACAATTTTCAGGACACACTCGTCGATACGGGTTTGGGTGAACTCGACTCTTTTGGACCTCGGTTCACATGGTGCAACAGAAGACCAACTCCACACACGGTTTGGGAAAGGTTGGATCGTGCATGGGCAGACACAACGTGGCGGGGCCGTTTCCCTCTAGCTCGAGTTGAACATGTGGTAACCCTGAGGTCGGATCATCATGTTCTTTTCAGCCGGTTAACGAGCGCACAGGAGAAGATACAAACCCCAAGTCATTTTAGATTTGAGGCGGCTTGGATGATGAAGACGGGCTATGAGACAGTGGTAGCGCAGTGTTGAGGAGAATCGGGTGGCCGAGAGCTGCAAGAGAAACTACAGGATTATCAAATCGGACTTGTGAAGTGGAATAAGATTAGTGGGACGAATGTGAAGCGACGGATTGGGGATTTGCGTAGGGATTTGGGTCGTTTGCGAAGGGGCACTGTCACGCTCTCATCAAAAGCCGAGGAGATCCGACTCATCAAGCAATTGGAAGAGTTATTAGAGACTGAGGAACTTTACTAGAAGCAAAGAGCCAAAGTTAAGTGGTTACGGGAAGGAGATAGGAATACGGCATACTTCCATAGAAGGGCTAGTGAGGGCCAAAAAAGAACGAACTTAAGGGTCTTAGGGATTATGGGGGTACGTTGCGCACGAACCCGGAGGAGATTGACCGTTTGGCGATGGAGTATTTCACCACTATATTTCGGTCCACTGATCCGTCTGAGGCCGTGATTGATGACGTACTGCGAGACGTAGAGGCGCGAGTTAGTCCTGAGATGAACGACCACCTTCTCTAACCATTTACATCGGACGAGGTTCAACGAGCTCTCAAAGATATGTAACCTTTTAAATCTCCGGAGCCTGATGGTTTTTCTGTTGTCTTTTATCATAAATTTTGGCATATAGTTGGGGTTGAGGTGACTCGCTTTGTCTTTCTTTTCTTAATGATCACATTCTTGATCCGCATATTAATTTTACTCATATTGTTCTTATTTCGAAATGTCCTAACCCTGATTTGATGTCTCATGTTCGTCCTATTAGCCTTAGCAATGTGTGCTTCAAGATCGCATCCACAACAGTTGCTAACCGGGCTCTTTTAACTAATATTATATCTCCTTCTCAGTCTGCTTTTGTCCCCAGGTCGCCCTATCACCGACAATCTCCTAGTGGCCTTTGAGGTTAACCATTGCCTAAAAAATAAGAGAACAAGAAAACGGTACCATATGACGTTGAAATTGTTTCTCTTATCATGATTGGTGTTCGTTCAATTTTGTATTCTATTTTAATTAACGGGCGAGAATCGAGTGTTCCCCCCCCCCCCCCCAAAATGGGGCATTAGGTAGGGGAAGACTTCCCCCAACATTTTCTTATTTAACTATGAGGTTCTTTCAGCCCTTATATCAAAAGCCGAAGCACGGGAGGAGCTTAAAGGAGTCCGGGTCAGTCGCAGTGCGCCCTCTGTTTCACATCTTTTGTTTGCTGATGACACATTGTTGTTTTGCGACGCGAACGTGGCTACGGCAGGATGCATTCGTGCAATCTTGGAGAAATTTGATAAAAAATTAACCTCGATAAATCAGTGGTGGTGTTTAGCAAAAACACTAATGAACACACAAGGGCGAAGGTTGGAGCTGTGTTGGGTGTGGCTATAGCGAAGCGGCATGAAAAATATTTGGGTATGCCATCAGTGGTGGGTAAGTCCAAAAAGGAGTTGTTTGATTATATCAGGGAACGTGTTTGGAAATGAGCGCAAGGGTATAAAAGAAAAACATTGTCGGGGGCGGAGAAAGAAGTCCTTGTCAAATCAGTTATGCAGTCTATTCCCACTTTTCTTATGAGTTGTTTTTGCCTCCCGGATTCCTTAGTTCGTGAAATTGAATATATCATTAGCAGCTATTGGTGGGGCAGTGGAACACATAATAAAATTTATTATGGCGTGGGATAAGATGTGCAGAGGGAAAGTTGAAGGGGGGATAGGTTTTTGCAACTTGGAGGTGTTTAACTTAGCTTTGCTTGCTAAACAAGCTTGGAGAATCATGAGAGATCCGACGACCTTGGTGGGTCAACTCTATAAGGCGAAATACTTCCCTCACTCGGACATTTGCACAGCAAGGTTGGGGAATGCGTCGTCATATTCATGGCGACGTATTTGGGAGGCAATTCCGGTATTGAAGCATAGAGTTCGGTGGCATGTGGGGAACAGGGAATCGATCTCAGTTTGGCACGACGAACGGGTACCAAGACCGACGTCGATCAAACCTATTACCCATGTTAGTGTGGAGGAACCTTTTTTGATGGTGCGCGGCTTAATAGATTCGAATACAGGTTGATGGGATGTTGAGCGGCTTCGCGAGTTCCTGTGGGAGGTGGACGTCAAGGTAATCTTGAAAATTCTGCTTGGGGATATCAACAACGAGGATCGTCGGATTTGGCATTATGAGAAGAAAGGAATTTTTACAGTGAGGAGTGTGTACCACCTAATTGTTGCTCAGGGTTTGTGGCAGACCGTGGTGGAGAGGGCGTCTAGCTCTGAACCGCATGTTGCATGGGCAAAGATCTGGAGATTGGAGTGCGTGAACAAGATCAAGTTATTCGTGTGGCATTGTTACATGGATATCCTTCCGACAAGATAGAAGCTTTCGAGGAGAGGGGTGTGTGTTGAGATGCCTTGCGTGATTTGTCGTGGGGATGTGGAGACGCTTCATCATGCGCTCTTTGATTGCCCTCTTGCGAGACAGGTATGGGCGCTTTCTACTATTCTGGTGATGCATTGGATTCGAGGGGCAGAAGCTATGAGCGATTGGGTGCGGAGAATTGTGTCATCCACCACACCGCAAATGTGTAGTCTTATTGGGACTGTATGCTAGACTATTTGGGGTAATCTGAATAGCGTGCTTGCTGGGGAAAAAGAAAGGAAGTCAGATTAGATGGCATTATTTGCAAGGGTGTATGCGGAGACTTGGTCGACTTTTTATGGGAAGAGGGCGCGCGTAAGGTGAGCGGTAAGGAGGAGGACGAATGGCAAAGACCAAAGGGAGACGTCATTAAAGTTAATTTTGATGGCGCACAATTCATTGAGGAGGGGGCCGTGGGTTTTGGACTGGTTGCGCATGATCAACACGGGGAGTTGATTGCTTGGCGCCAACGACGGGTCTTGTCACTTATGGATGCGACTGGTTTTGAAGCGTTGACAGCGTCGGGTGCGGTTCGTTAGGCTATCGAGAAAGGCTGGTCGAATGTCTTATTCGAGGGTGATTGCTTGAATGTTATCCACGACATTATCAATTGTACCACGGAGGATGTTAGCATCGTGAATATTATGAATGATGTGCGGAGAATGCTTCGGGATCATAAAGGATTTTACTTTAGATGGATTCGACGGGATTCTAATGTGGTTGCACACGAGCTAGCTAGGAATGCCACGAAAGATGCGGATGGATTTGACGTAGAATAGTTCTTTTATTGGGTGTTTGGTTTTTTCATAGTTGCGCTTTTATTGATACTTCATTTAACGTTTTTCTGACGTTCAATGGGGCGTGTTGCTTGGCCTTAATACAAGTTTGGAAGTTGAAAAAATAATATAAGAGAAATATATTTTAGGTAGAGTTAGAACGAGTCAAATTATGTTACTAATTAAAAGACTAGTCATACAGTAGTACATTAAAATCCAAGCCAAGACAAGTATAGGCGATAATTTTTATTTTTTTAGTATAGGCGATAAGTTACATAGTCAAAATAGGTCATTTTGTGGTTAAATAATGATTCTCGCTGCACCAATCATGTTGTGACAATTGTAAAATAGTTTTTTGAATTATGGAGTTCTATTTATACACTTAAATTAAATAAAATCTAATGATAGAAACATATCATATGTTTTACATAATGAAAGAAACGTCTTTCAAACTTTAAAAAGTTTAATCCGGACCCTCTACCTAGTGTCAGATTACTAAAAATCATACGAGGCGACTATGTTGTGTTAGATTTAGTTTCCAAATAATAAATCTTGTGAGAGGTATCCCACATTGGTTATGTGTTGATATGAAGTGAATGCAAAGTATAATAAAAGCCTTTTTTGAGTCTGTCCCACATTGGTAAAGTATGTTGGGCTCTAACTCATGGTAACTATAAGGACTTTTATGGGCTTTAAGAGCTTTAGCTCTTATAGGCCAGTTTTACTAAAGTGGCTTAAGTGTCCCACATAGAAAAAGTAAAGACTTATTTGTGGGTTTATATATGTTTGCACTATATTACTTGGGTAATAAAGAGTGCAAGACATAGGTGATGCTCATGCACACACGCGCGCCGAGTCGAGCCCGTGCCCGGGCCCGCGTGCGCGTGGCGCTTGTGGCGCTTAAGTGGCACTTTTGTTTGGCGCACTTAAAAAGCACTTGTGGCGCTCATCGATCTAGGCCGTAGATTTTATTTAATAAATTAAATAAGATGAACGGCTGTGATTTAATCTGAATATTAAATAATATAGATTAAATTGGATGGTGTGGATTTAATCTTACTTAAGATTTAAATCCGACGGCTCAGATTAATCCGGGAAAATATGGAGGGAATATTTGAAAAACTCAGATTCAAATATTAACAGTCACATATTTTGGAGCTGGAGAGTTGTGGCTTTCTGTGAAAGAATGTCAGTGGAAAAGTCGTGACTTTTCGTACAACTTTTCAACGTCTATATATTCGTGGGATAATCAGAGATCAGACACATCAAAAATTTTCGTATCTCTCGTATACATACAAAAATAATTGCTGCAGAAATTATTTTCTGTATTATTGCATTCTTGTTCTTTTTCTGTTTTATTAACTTCGTAAGTCCAAAACGCAATTAATTGTTCTTTTATTTTCTGGGCTTAAATTGTATCCTGGGAGGCGATTCGCTGCAACCCTTTTTGGCACACTAGGTGGGGGCGAATTACGCTTTAAGGAAAGCGTTTGCATTTTCGCGACTTTCAAGTTCCAGATTGTGACATTTTCGATAAACTCACCAACATGTTGTATCATTGATCGGTCAAAACATACCAAATAAATTATCATCTTTCAGTGCTTATGCATTATAATTCAAATCGATGTGGTACTAAATGGCGTCTTATGGCGATGCCAACCTTGGCATTAAGCTTATAAATGAAACACAAGGAGAAGTGCAACATAAACTCTACTTGGGAATGTTTTCAGGTCGACTTAAGAAATATCTCATTAAAACGAGTGTAACTTCCTGAGTTTCACACATCACTTTGAATATGTTGCAAGTTATGAAAAAACAGAATAGGTGAGATTTGAAGATATTCTCATCAAAATAGGTGTAACAGTACCTCAAGTAAACGACAATAGAAGTTCATTAAAGTGATCGAATAAATTTTTATATATTTTTTTCATTGAAGCAAACGGATAGTTATTATGCTACTCAGTCTAGAATTTTCAATTCATGTGGCACGTACAATTAATTATTAAAACTATGTTGTCACCATTACCAACTTAAAAAAATTACCCATCTATAGAACCTTTTTTTGTTTGGTATGCACTAGTTGAAGATTAAAAGGTTGACTGTGACTACTTCCACTTTGATGACAAAAACTGTCGTATTGGATGACTTTGACATGAACTTCATCTTCATTCTTTTACAAGGAAAATACCGCTTTATGCATAAATGTGGGTGCGCATAGTCTAACCAACCTTTTTTTTTTTATGAGAATAACGAGTATATTAGAATAAAGAGGCAATCATCTAGACTACAAATAGAGAGCACAAAAGAAAAAGAAAAAACTTACTAAAAGGACGATACAACAAGGAAAAACAAACAGCTTAAAGAATATCTTTATAGAGAAGATCTAAAGGAATTCACCCTGTCCAAGTGTTTGCCATCGTCCATTTCGCTGTGTTGTGAGCCTCAACGTTATACTCTCGAGGAATTTTGAGAATTTCCCAACATGGCATCTCGAGCAAGATAGATCGGGCTTCAAGGATTTCTACACGGCTGCTCCAATTCAACGGTTCATTAGGAACATTAACTTGGGTGACAACTTCTGCATCACTTGCAAATGAAGCCAAGCTCAATTTTAACTCAACACATTTTTTTAGAGCAAGAAGGAGAGCAGCAGCTTCAGCGGCCGTCGGATCCAAAGCCCATCCTGTTGTAGCTGCTAGTGACATCTTTCAATGTATTTTAATTTGATTTGGAAACACTTCCAAAATAACGTACACTCCATGCTACGGTCTATTCTATGCACAAGTCTTGGATTGTGACATGTGAACAAAAAGACAAAACTTTGTCCATGTGTCACCATCATGAGGGGACTTGTGTGCAGCATAGAATATTCAATATTCCCCATGCTACATACATTAACAGATCTTCATAAGCTTTAAAAACTCAACATTCCACGATTAAAAATGTGTGACAAGACATATAAAATAGGGTGCAAATGACAAAATAGTACAATCACTTATTCTACTTAACCTCCTCATAACCATAACTCAATCACAGAAGTATCCACAATAGTACCGCAACTGAGTCACGAAAATAACCGAGTGACTTAAGCAACTGAACTTGGTACTATTTCCGGGTAACCACATCGGATTCTCTCAACCATACATCAATTATGTACATACACCAGTAACAAGCACAGTAATTATGCTCAGAAAAGATTGGGCAAAAAGCAAAAGAAAATTTGTGTTTTTTCAAAGGAAAGACAATTATCATTTCGAAAGATGATCATATTCAGTAAAAAGCGCAATTACATTGGGTTCTGCTAAAGATGTTATCAATGGAATATGCATCAAACATTAAAATACAATATGAACTATATCGATAGATACTCGCATCTCCATGAACTTGAATAGCATCATCCTTCTTATTTTACAACATATAGAAGCAACTATTGACACTCTTCCGTGGCACTCGGTATTATAACCAGATTCCAAGCCAAGAAGTCAACCAAGATCTAATACAATTCCATCAGTTGGTGAGCGACCTCTGCGTCAAGATTCAAATACAATCGTGTCAGAAATTTGCATAATTCACACATAAAAGATGCCTATGAAATAGTGAAAATTGCTTTAGGGGGTCATTATCCAACAAATAGCAAAATAGTGATTTGAACTCTTACCTTTAAGCACCGACGGTGGTGTATGGAACTCTTGCCAAATACTATGGCATGAAGTAAGATTCATATTTAAAAACTTGGCGGCAAGGTATGCAGCACCAGCAGCTATCTGGTGAGGCTTGAATTGCAGCCACAACGAGCTTCTCAGCCTGCAAAAGAAACTAGATGTCAACACAAGAATCAACTAAAGATATGATTTCCGATACCATTTAAAGCAAACACCTTCAACTGAAATCATATGGCCTCGTTTTGACCTGAATGATTTGGCACATTCGCATAATTATACAGAGAAACTCGAACTTAGAATAAACTGACAGATCAAGTAAGCAAAGCAATACATGAATTAAGGAAATTATCCCTTACCAACCAATCAAGCAGCAACTGAGTTGTAAAATCCAAGATTCTTCAGCAGAATGTTGATTGATACCATAATACAGAAACAAGCTACACCATCTACAGAATATCTACGTCAACCTGAACCCTAATCGTCCATCTAAATCACCATTTTGATTTAATTGGACGTATTAGACAGCAACAATAGTCTCAGGCAGGTTAACATCCACAAGCACTACCAAAATTTTCTCCAGTTTTGAGATTGTTAAGGCTTGCGCAAGCCTCAAGTTCTGAAAAGGGCTGCTATATCTTTGACCCAAAAGAAACTACAAAGAAATCACTAATTTTTGCAGCCAACATATACAGCATACAAATATTTAGGTGAGATTGGGAAAGCTAAGCAGCTATGAATGTCCATCTTTTGAAGAAGGTGCCTAGCCTTATAGTCTTATAATTAGCCATAGCTTTCCGAAAAATTGGGACTCAACTCACTTGATGGAAGTATAAACCAAGATGCATCCCTGAAGGCCAATGGTAGAATGGACCACTTATTCCTCATAAGAAAGACAAAAACAATCATAATAATATACATAACAAAAAACCCTGATAGGGAAATAAGAAAAGTTAAGGTAAAAGAATTAAAAAATGTATGTAGATGACCTAATGATGAATTAAATAACTCGTTGACTTTAGCTAAGCACCAAAAAACTCCCAGTGCCACTTTATATACCAATAATGAGTGACCGGAAATGCATTACATCCTGACCCACCCAGGGAACTAAATTTCGTTTAAAAAAATTTAATAATAAAAAAAACCTTATAACTTTAATTAAATTAGACAGTCCATGCTACACATTCGCATCTTCCCACGAATATTGTCTTAATCAGATAATAAACTGATGATTGAGAACTAAGTCTAAAAAGCGACATGTAGCATTTTTCTGTAACAACTAACAACACATTAAATTCTACAAAAATATAATATGTGTGTGTATAATATACATATTAGTAAATAGAAACTCAATGTGTGTGTCTATATATATATATATATATATATATATATATATATACATATATATAAATATAAATATAAATATATATTATGCTCCTATTTTACTTTTCTATGTAGCTTGCTATCTCAGGGGTGTATCACACAAACCATGTAGGATAGACAACACTACTAAATCAAACCCTTCGCAGCAATGTTAAATATAAAATGCTCATCCTTTCCAAGATGCTCATTATAAAGGAAATGGAAAACATGAACATATTTCCCACCCCACCTCACTGCAATATGTTAACACCATGGAAACCTCAAAGCAATATCACTATAATCCCGGATGACTACTCTGTGCAGAACCGGACTCGTGCATAGGCTTCACACCGTAGCATGCTAAAGCACTTCTATGATAAAAGTAGGCCACCACCACCCCCAACCCTTTTCTATGAGTGAAATCAATACCCCTTCCATTAATAGAAAGAATACGAATGTAGGGCAAGCTTTCTTTACTGTGTATTAGGACAAAGACGATTTTACTCGGAATAGTAGACAAACCAGAAGAATGAAGAGTATCTACTAGATGTATTTCTGGAAAAGTTTAGAATAATCCTGCCAAAATAAAAGTTTTAATCTGGATAAGAAACAGAAATCATGAGAAGATTCGGGAAAATGACTTTTAGTGGGTTGAGCAGAAATCACTAGAAGTTCAAAGTTTGGTAAAGTGTGCAACTAATGGGTAAGTCAGCAATATAACTCTCCAATGATCTTCACTTTTTCTTCTAGGAAATGTGCAATGGAATGGTCATCACATATAGCTGATGAGCAGGCAACCCTAACTGCACAAGGCATAACTTGGCAAACATCATAACAAGCTCTTCGGCCTGTTCATATGCATCCTATGTGGACACAGAATGATCAGGTAACGACCTACCCCACAAATGCAATTTTATATGAACACAGATCAGAATGTCTGGATGGGGAAATGAGTTTGACTCATCCCTGAACAATCTCAATAGCCAATGAGCATGTCATAAAGGTGTCAGCATGGAAAAGGCGTCCACAAGATATCGCTATTTTCAACTTCAGATGCAAAACAAAACATTTGAAGAACAGCACATCAACCGCCAGCTATTATAATCATAAGGTGAGCACGCTAATCCTCTATAGACCCTGCAATTATACGATCCAAACAATCAATATCACATGCCAGGTGACTGCATATAAATAGGAAAGGAAAAGCAAGGAGTTCAAGGACAAAGAATTAAAAGCAAGATCCAACTTATCATCCCTGACAGCGAGTGAAGCATTCAACCTCTTTTCAATTAATACAAAGGCCAGTAATTTGAATGGCAAGGACGAACAGGACAGCAACCATATCAAAGCTGCCTCAATGATTTTGTGTTTGTGAAGCGGAAGTACACTCATCTAATACATTCCAAATACAAAATAGCACATGGAAGTACATGATAAAGTAGACTTACCCTTCACTGACCAAACTCATAGCCAGATTCACCAGAACTGACTGTGTAAAGCCTATTTTTTGAAGAGTGGATGTAAGAGACTCATAAGGATGCTGCACATTCAGCTCGAAATTTAAGGTTGTTAATATCAATTGCTCAGCCTCAGTTATCCGTTCACGATATTGCTCAAACCAATCCTGCAAAGAGAAGATGAAGAATGGATCATCATGCATAAATTCGAATTGTAAAAGGAAAGCGCAAAGCTTTCACAAAATGTTTATGAACAAACAATTAATAGCAGGTCCATGAGATACATAATTCTCTTGCTACTGAAGATTCTGTAACCAAAATTCTAAAACAATCTCACTTAAAACATAACTAGGAACAAAGAAAACTAATTAACACCCTGTGACATCTGACAATGAAATATTCTTGAATTCTTTAGCCATATTAGAGACTGCTAATTAATAAAGGTCCATATTCATTAAGGAAAAGTGGAAAACTGATAGTGCCCTAATGCATGCAATCTTTCTATGGCATTTTTAGTCCAATTTCAAACAATTGGTGATCCGCTAATCTGGTACTTCTTCTCTAGCTAAATCTTTAACAGAGCTTATTCAGGATTACAATGCAATAAGTATTTCTAAAAATGGTCAAA
This sequence comes from Linaria vulgaris, assembly GCA_948329865.1. Classification (NCBI taxonomy): domain Eukaryota; kingdom Viridiplantae; phylum Streptophyta; class Magnoliopsida; order Lamiales; family Plantaginaceae; genus Linaria; species Linaria vulgaris. Next base: position 106,110,321 of record OX415253.1, on the reverse strand, counting down.
AGAGATTTCTATAAGTTATGGTCTTCTACAACAAACATAGGAATTTCAGAAAATACACATGGATACACATGAAGAACATTCAACACATCACAGAACATAGGTTGACTTTAACAAAGCAATGAATTAATTCTGAAGAAAACCAATACAAATTCCACACTTTATATTTGCAAGATTTTCCAAAGAAAAAGAAAAAAAAAACCGTATCATAAAATGCACTTCCAAAGTCCATTATGTTAGCAGAAAACAGGTGGCATATTCAGAACGCAGAGGAAAAAAAGAGTATGCTTACAATTGGGAACATATATGAGAGAACTGCAAAATCCTGCTTGTGGGAAATTTCACAGGACACTTTCAGGACATCATTAAGAGGGCGTGCTGTCTCCTCAGACTTTGAGGCGAGAAAAAGTGCTGCAGTAGATATCAGCTGCAGGAAAAAAACGATATAATAGCTAGTTAGCTTTTACAGGAACAAAGCAGCATATTTCAACAATTGCTGGTAAAAAAAGTTAGTTAAAACAATGGACTTACGTATCTATCATGAGATGCGTGAGAGCGGCGAAGGAAGAAACGATGGCACAAAACCATGGCAGTTCCAATAGTGGTCTGTGGTCTGCAAATTCCAAAAAACAAATGTCAGCTACACACCAGAATTAATTTTAAACTACATATAGCATGCTAGTACCGCACAGTAATACTACATATTTTGCAAGATATAGTACTTACAGCTCAAGCCGAACTCCAAGATTCTGAAGGAAGGTACAATACGAGTATCGCAAATGTTTCTCATGCTGCGCATCAATGCCATCTTTCCTCGAAGGAGAGCGCCTCTCTATTTCATCTCTGGACAGAAAAACCACTTCATCATCCTCAGAACTTGATATATCACGTTTCGGGGTCGTAAGAGCATAAGCAAATGCATCACCGCCCCTGGTTGCAGCAGCGGCAGAATTGTTGTCGTAGACTAGACGGTCATTGCAGTAAGCATTAAAGTACATGGAAGATAACTGCTCATTTTGGTTGGCATAATTTTCATATGTTCTGAGTTGTTGATAAGGTCTAGCAGCCTCCTCACAAGGAAAAGCAGACAACTTTCTCCTCTTTGAGGAAGGCAAAATGTCAAGCAAAACTTGCTCATAGTTGGCACCATCCGGCACAAAATTTTGGAAAACATCACGTGAGGGACCACGCTTCCTAATACCAAAATCCGTACTGTACTGGTTGTTGTCATAGTTTCCATAGTAGTAAGCAGCAGCAGTGGTGGCTCCCATGCCCATATTGCTGTTTCGAGCATAAGTTGGCCTACCATCTCGAGCGAAATGGCTGTCCTGTGGCCGGTAAGATTGTGCGAGAGACATACCTGTTCAGCTCCCCAATGTTAGCAAACGACATCGTACAAAAATCAAAGAAGCACAAATTCTGAAATAATATTTTGGGCAAATCCCAGAACCCACTGAAATATTCCAAGGAGATATCCACATTCCAAGATACTTGAAGTAACCTGAACTCCACAACCTCAATTCTTAACCTGATGAGACCAACCAATCACACGCCAAAAGGACATTTACTGGTCCCAACCCTAATTAATCATCAGCTCACACTCATACCAGCCTATTAACTTATCGACATAGCCAATTCATCAAAGAATCCCCAAAATAAAGTATCTCCATCAATTATAAAATTCAGGAAACAATTCAATCAAAAACGACTGAAACTCAAAATTCAGCACGGAAACAAGCGTGAAAGTCAAAAATATGGCCTGGTTAGAAACAGAATTCGCCAAAAACACCTCAAAAATCAACTCTTTAGAACATATGAAGCGCGCAATAGCTTTAACCGTGTAAAAAACAAGATGAAAAACAATCAAAGTGAACCTCAACCGCCCAATTACCCTAAAGAAACATTCGCACTCCAAGATACTTAATTAATTAAAACTACAAGATCACAATTCTTGACCTTGTAACAAACTATTTACATCTCAACATCCGAAACCAAACGATCGCGTCAAAAAAAAGGCATATACTAGATTCAACCCTAATTCATCATCGAATCAAATTCATACCAATCCAATTAGCTCATCGACATAACAAAATCATAAGGAATCCCCAAATCAAATTAACTACCTTCACCAATTAACAAAATCAGGAAACAATTCAAACAAAAAACAACTTTAAATCAAAAATCCGATCTGAATAGATACAGAATTCGCTACAATCACCTCAAAAATCAAATCTTTAAAACAAATTAATCGCGTAAAAGCGTTTTCCGTGTAAAAAACAAAATGAAAAACAATTAATTTTACCTCAATTACAGAAATTATAGATCCACGATGCGATCGAAATAGATCGTGAGATTCGAGCTTGAAATTGACGCGAAGATTTCTCTTTGATTTTGCTTGTTGTTAGGGTTTGGTGAATGTTAGAGAGAGAAATAAAGAACAATGGATTATGAATATGAAGTATGAAGAGAGCTATTGGGATTAAATATGGATTTTGTTTTAAATGGGATTTTTAATTATTTAATTAATGGTGTATATTTGGGGAATATAATTTTGGATTATTATTTTAATAAAGGACGGAAAAGAAGCATCGTTAAGCACGTTTTACTATTTCGAATCACGTGAAAAGAGAGCATTTTCTTCTTTTCTTTTTTGGATTCAAGTTCACTTTTCTTGACTATTTTCTCTTCCAAATTGAATATTATTATACAACCAGGAAATATTGCCCGTGCTCGAACTTCAAACTATTTAATTTAGGATTGTTCAAAAACCCGACCGACCTGTCTAAATTCAATATGAAAACTCGTGCGTGCTTGAACGAGTGGGTTGTGGGTTGAGACGTACACCCGTCCATCCATCCGCGTACTTGCATATGAAAGCCAAATATAACAAATCTTAGTTCATTTCATCAAACTTACAACGAACACTAAAAGAAAAGAAAACAAAAGAAAAGAAAACGAGAAAAGAAAAAGTAGTAGTGTACTAGCAAATAATAGAGATAAGTACACAACATTACAATTCTTCTCATCTTTAACGTGACAAGTTAAAATTTTGACTCGTGTTGAGATTTTACATACATATAGTTCAAACTCAATATTCATGAATGTTGACATGAAAATAGTAAAAACATACGAAAGAAAATACAAGACACGAAAATGACAAACAAGAATACAAGACTATATGAGTATTGTACTATACATCTTGTGTGTTTTAAAAATGGCAAAAAAAATTAGTTTGTAATTTGTGTGTAACATAACTCACTCATCCATCTGCAATCCGTCCCCACCCGCCTAACCTGTGCGGTTGAAAAAATTGATAACATGTACTGGGTATGATATCTTTGTGATGGCAAGAAGCCAAAACTTGCCTTAAACACCCCTACAATTGATATAGGCGAGCGAGTTATTAACAATTTTGCGAGAAATCGTGAAATTTATTGAGCTTTGTAATGCTCATATAGTTCTTAAATTGTGTGGTAGTATATGCAAAAAAATTACATTTCTATATTTTTGAGACGTTTATAATATTTTAAAAGTATTTCTCACTGCTCTGAAATGTCCATGGGTATTCTTGTTGCATCTTTTCTGGTTATTTTCTTTGTTATGTACTATCTTACAAAGTGAGTCATTTATCGAGACCGACTTATGAAAATCTGAAAACTCGTGGTGAACTGAAAAATGCTCTATATACTTTTTTGTACGATGTCATGAACTGGTGTCCTATGTAAAAATGTACCCACGCAATAACTAATCGAATTTGCAGTCATGTTTTTAAAATTTTAGCCTCAATTAATGTTGATGCATTCTCATTTAGTTGCTTTCGTTGATGAAAATATTCATGTGTATCAAATGCAAATTGAACGGGTTCCACACTATAGATAACTTGTACTAGTTGGCAAAATAAATAAATCTTAATGTGGTTATTGATGCTTTTGTTGGAAGGAAAACAAACTAATAACAACAAATTTTTGTGAATATAAACGCAAATATCTTTTGGTATTTAAATGACGTATTTGCATGTGTCAGATAGTTTTGTTGTTGATTGGAAGTTGTTGGCAAATATCTTGCACTTTAAATTTTGTCAATCATAGATAGTCTTTTAAGACACATTTTGGTGAACTTCGTAAACATACTTTAACATTCAAATGTTAAATTTTAACTAAACTTTTACAAACTATTTCGTGATGTATAGTATTAGTATATATTATTTATGGTAGATATTGTACCAATGGAGCATCGCTTTTTGGTCTATAAAATTGATTACCAAAATTTCGTTCGTGTATTTAATATGATGACTTATCGAACGATCAATATCACATTTTCAATTGATTTTATTATGTTATGTTACAATATCTCTCGATAAGTCATGCAACTTGTAACATGAGTGGACTAATGTTGAACACTAAACATTTTAATTCATGGACTAAAATGAGCTTTCTCATAATTAGATACTAACCTAATCTAGCATGTATTTACGTACCTATTAAAGAAAAAAGCATGAAGTTCGTTTTGAAGGTTCCAGGGCTCGTTAAATATTTATTTTGATCGGATTCATGGTCACTAAAATTTGTTTTACCCTTGATATCCTATAAAGTGTTAACAACCGTATATTTAAATCATATCAATGTATTCTTTTTTTACTTTTTTTCAGAGAAATTGCACGTGTATGCTTAGTAAAAAGTTTAATATTGCATCCATCTAAATGCAAGATAATTTTTTTGTATATTACATATCATGTTAAACATTACAATTGAAAATTTATTACTCGAGACTTACCATTCTATTAACTTCTAGAAACACACCAATGTTTTCATTTAACATAGCGAAGCTTAATCCCTAAACACTCTAGTCATATAGAAAATAACCCCACTACTTTTTTGTATAATAAAAATACGCAAAGTTTTCCATGTGTTAGCATTTGTCTTGCACGAATGACGAGACAACTCATAAAATTCGTGCGATATTAATTTTGAAGGCCCAATAAAGTTATTTTCAATTAAATTAGTTATCACTGAAAATAGATAATACTACATGTATGTATACTTATAAAAGAGATTTCATTTGCATTTTAGACTCTTATATGTGTTGCACAAAAAGCTCCACAAAAGTTAATTGATTTTCAGAAAATATCGAAGAGTTTCAAATTACACATAGAACTTTGTCCATTTAAAACTACGTAACCCCCTACCCCCAACCAAAAACATAATCGAAATCCTGATTTTGACTTTAGTTCAAAGTCAAATCTTCATATTGGGCGAATGTTTGGTGCGAACCAAACTTGTGCACGCCCCTAATTAATTGTTTGAGATTTTACATTTGTAGCCTATAAGATGTGAAAAAAATACTGTCAAAATTTAATAAATGTCTCAAAAATATAAAAGTATTAAAATTATGCATATATCAACTAAAAATTTAAAAACTACATGAGCATTGGTAGACAAAGAATCTTGCATATCACACATTAGGCGCCACAAATATCGTATGACTGTTGGTCGCAACTAGAAGACAACCTTCTCTATCATTGCGTTTTCATATCTAACCCTTCAATCGTGGAAACCGCCGATATTGGCTTATAGTGACACTGTTGCTGAAGACAGGGAGAGGGACTGGAGCCGTCAAGAGAATGTTCAAAAAGTTACATGAACAAGCTGCTGAAGTTGATCCACCGAAAGATCCTCCGGCGAATTCCCAGTTCATTAGTTGTCCCGCGATCACGAAGATCGTTGGGATGGTATGGAGGAGGACCTATGGTTTGTATGCATGCATTTCGCCATCTACGTGCATGGTGACCCACCGTGCTTGGGTACCGTGAAGGATACCCCTATTAAAATTCATATTGTTTTATTATTTCATTTGCATACTACACCCAAAAACTGAAAAGACAAAAAATACACTGAAAGTATAAAGTGAGATGAAAGATTTCCTTAATGTTTTAAAAAAAAAACACAAAGGGAAAGTATATATACAAGTGTGCAGCCTCAGTGGACGATTTTAGATTGTTTTGATCTATTGTGGTGAGAATTATACACTCTTCTAACAATAAAACAATGATAGCCAATAGCAGTCTGATTGAAGTGAGATCTAATACTAAATAATAAAGGGATATTGTAGGCTATGTGTGTTTACATGATAATAATAGAGTGGCCATGTAACTTCAAATGTTCGGTCAATAGCTTATGAGGGGGTGTTGGTGTGTGTTGCACGTTGTTGCGCGAATCATGAGGGCGCTAGTTGCTTGCACTCTGAATCAAGGGAAAGAGTTGTTGTCCATGATTTCATGGTACTAACTGTGATTTAGCTTTTGTCCTTGATAACTGTGACGTAGGTTATGTATAGAGAATCTTATGGAGTTAGATGTATGAATTGATATATGTTGGAATTACAAACATACATTTGTTGAGTTTTGTAATGCTCGTGTAGTTTTTAAATTGTGTGGTGGTATATGCACCTATGCGGGTTTTTGGTAAATTACCTCCCTGTGTTATTGTAAAATGGCAAGTTACCTCACTGTAAAAAATAAATTGACATATTACCCCCACTATGATCTCAAAAGTTGGCACACACCCCCTGTAAGACTTTGTATTGTAAATTTATATTAAAAGACTAAAATACCCTTATCAATACTAATATTTTTATTTGTGTGATTTCGAATTTGATTTTACTGTATTTTTCTATTTTTATATAAAAAAAAGTTTAAGAAACAAGACATTGCATGTATATATCTTAGATTTTTATTTTAAATTTTATTTAGTTTCATATTTTTTATAGTTTAAAATATTGAATTAAAAGATATAATATTTTCTTAAAGAAATAGGGATGTAAATATCTTTTTCAAAAGAAAATTTTAACTCTCACTCTCATTTAAGGGAGAGTAAACTACACCTCCGTGCATAAGGGTGTAAAATACCAACTTGTGAGATCACATGAAGGTATTTGGCCAACTTTGTTTTCACAAGGAGATAACTTACCAATTTACCATAACACAGGGAGGTAATATGCCAAAAACCCTATGCATAATTCATACTCTTTTTATATAATTGATTATGGTATGTCACTGTGCTTGCTTTGCACCGGCGCAATCCATCCTAATCAACTTATTTAATTTGGTTTCAAACTAACTAATAACTAATTTTAGTATTTATTTAAAAGTTATTAATATAGCTCTAGATTGAAAATTACAGATAATTATGTTTACATGTTTTCTTTGCTAAATTTTGTTTTGTTTTTTTGTTCGGAGCATATACGATTTCCAAAGTGCAAGTCATACTATAATCCCTAATTGCTTAACTTAAAAAATAAAATGTTCCATACAAGTATTTAATGGTCGTTTAAAAATACTTAACAATTTGTGAGACAATAATTCATCGTGAAACTTAATTGAGAAATTGGTTCAACTATTAAAAACGCATATAATAGTTTTTTATGTTCCATAACAAGTTCTATATAAAATTAGATCTAATAGTTGTATGTAATATATACATAGGGATAGAAGCATCAATCCCCCTCAATTATGAAAGTTTTTTGCGATTTGCCCTTTAACAAATTTAATAACGTTTTGCCCCCTAAACTATGCTCATATGTGCGATTCGCCCCCTCATTGCATTTTCGGCAATTTTTTGCCAGAATATTCCCCGTTCGAGGTGTTTTTCCGCCTACCTCTTTTCATCAACTACCAAAATACACATAGTACAACACATATGAGTCGGGTAGGGGGAATATTCTGGCAATAAATAACTGAAAATGCACCGAGGGGGCAAATCGCATAGATGGGCATAGTTTATGGGGCAAAACGCTTATCACATTTGTTAAAGGGGCAGATCGCAAAACCGTGCATAGTTCATGCGCTTCATGCTTTTATCTCATATACATATTATTCCAAACTTTGCTTACATGATCAAATATGGCATTTTGAGAGCAAATATACAAAATAGTAGTTGGTCGTTGTGATTAGGGGTGGGTTCGGGTAGCTTCGGGTAGGGTACCCGTATATTCGGGTAGGGTACCCTAACATACAGGTAGGGTAAAAAGTAAAAACCCTATCCGATACCCTATCAATGTTTGGGGTACCCGATTTGAGTCGGGTACCCCCAAAGAAATGGCCACTGGGTGGTCGGGTAACCGATACCCGACCTGGTCGGGTACCCCAAACTTCGGGTTTGGGGTACCCGAAAATTGTCCAGGAGCCAAAAATTGGCTCCTAGACAGTGGCCACCCACTGCCCGTTCCCTGTTTTCAATTCGTTTTTGCCTCGTTCTTGTTTTACTAACATCAACAGTCATCAATAATTCATAAAAAAAGCATTCAATCTAATCCAACACAACGAGCAATCAATCCAAAACAACGAGCAATTCGAAAATATGCAATCTTACAAATTCAAACAACATCATCAGCAAATCAACATAAAAAGTGTTCATTCGGAATCGACACGGCGACACCTAACTCCCCCGACAAGTCTTCACTCTTCATCATTCAAGGATCAAGAATCGAAGCATCTTTACCCAAATCGTTAAATTCTACAATAAAAATTAAAGAAAATCATTAGTATTACCAAATAAGTCAAATCAAGAGTATATATATACCAATATACATATCAAATTTACAAATTGAATTAAAGAACAATAACAAAATGATATTACCTTCATCTCATTTCTCCACCTCGTACAAATTCTCTTCCACGTTCAAAGGCACATAATCTTCGTGAAGCCAATCTTGGGCATACATGAGTGCTTGTATCATCTTGGTAGCCAACGAACTCCTAAATGCATCTAGCACACGCCCTCCCGTGCTAAATGCCGCCTCAGAAGCTACCGTCAAGACCGTAATCACTAGAATGTCACGAGCCATCTTGGAAAGGATTGGATATCGATGGCTTTCTACTTTCGACCATCCCAAGATACCAAAATGTTCAGATGTATTCCTCGTGGCCTCTTCGGCCATATACCTCTCAAGCTGCCTCAAAACCAAGTTGCACCGAATCATAAGCTTGTTGGCCATCCTCCGATAAAGAAAAGTCATCCACACTTGTGCTAGATATGCCATGGTTTTGACCTTGAGTGGAAGAAGTAGAACTCCCATAAACTCGCTTGTACTCATCGAATAAAGATTCAAAGCAAACACGAATTGAACTCATAAGATCAGTTACTTTTTATGGAGGCGGCTTCGAAAGATCTTCAAAATACATTTGCTCCAAAGCATAATTCAAGTACACCCATTTGGAGCGTGGATCAAGAAGCACGACATAATAAAGGGTCTTGTTCATCTTCAATGTATCCCCCAATATTTGTCAATTTTTTCTTTCATTGCATGTGCCATTAGAGTCAATTGCTTCCCAATGTTCCCTTTCGCGTACATGCTAATAAGAGTATGGATTGCACAAATCTCCTTGAAGACGGTGTTGGATGTAACATACAAACTTCCCGAGACACGGTTGGTCAAGATATAGAATGGCTTCAAAAATAACATGAAGTTAGTTGCCTGTTCCCAATCCAATACAACTGGAATTCCACCATCAATCAACAAATAATCAGTTTCAATCCACTAGTAAGCACTAAATGCCTCCTTAAGAGATATTTCCGTATCTAACATTTGGTAAGTTGAATTCCACCTAGTAGGGACATCCAAGCATACCAACCTCTTACTTTTAATCCCTTGTCGATCAACCGCATTTTTAAACTTCTTAAACCTACTCGGTGAACTCCTCACGAATCTTATGGCATTTCTTATTCGTGAAATACAACTCATCTCTTCGGTGCTCTTCAAGCCATATTGCACCATAAGATTGGTGATATGTGCCACACACTGAACATGGACATTCACCCCCTCAAGCATGGTTCCATTTTTTTTTTTGCCGTATATCTCTCCCTCAAGTAATTCACCGCCCCATCGTTCGACGAAGCATTGTCGACTGTGACCGTATTCAACTTGTCAATGCCCCAATCCACCAAGCATTTCTCAACATCAACCCCAACAGCCTCACCTTTGTGACTAAAAATTGTAACAAAGTTTATGATTCTTTTGTTCAAAGTCCAAGCATCATCGATGAAATGCACGTTAATCACCGTGTAGTTAACTCTTTGAATTGAAGTCCAAGTATCCGTAGTAATACTAACCCTTTGAGCATTCGTATTTATGAAAGACATTAGCTTAGTCCTCTCTTTCAAATACATCGCCAAAATATTTTTCGACAACGTCTTCCTTGTAGGGATTTGCCATGAAAATCCGGAACCCCCTCTTTTCTAAGGTCTTAAATGGCATCTCATCAATGATAACCATCTTGCAAAAGCTTTCCGTGATTATCTCAAGCTCAAAACGCCAAGTCAATAGGCCACCCTTACGACTCCCTCTTGGTGGCTGAAAGCTTAGACATTGTTGATTAGTTTCAACTTCGTCTGGCTTCAATTTGCAATTCTTGTGGTGAGTTATCAAACTAGATATACCATGTGTTGCAGAATCGGCAGCCAAAGTTCTTTTACAATATCTACAAGTCGTCTTATTTTCTTTCTCTTTTGTGCAGTACCACGGTTTAAAATGGTCCCAAACTTCGGCCCTTTTCCCAATAGCCTTCCTCCTCACAAGTCTCATCTCTTTCGTGACTTTACTCCAATCATGGCAACTGTCACTGGTGTCACTCCACCATTTTCCTTCATCATCAACCTCAATGTTGTCCGGACTTTCCAACCTCTCGGCAACATCGCTATCAGAAGAATCATCATAATCTTAATTGAAAATAGAATGTGAAGATCTCTTCATCGTTGATAGATATTGACGAGTTTTGATTCTTTATAGGATTTTCCTCGCACTTTCGTCCATTACTCGCTTCCCCTTGGCTTGGCACTCAAGCGTTTAGTTTTTGGACTTGGACGTACAACTTCTTTTTCCTTCCTTTTTGAAGATGCGGCTTGTTTTCCCTTCGAATTTGAAGGAGCCATCACCTATATAAATTAAGAAAATGACTTAGTTACAAGTTACAAGTTACAAGTTACAACATTCATAGGAAATTAATTTCAAGTTTCAACATTCATATAACACGATAACAATTCATATCAAACTATCATTTAAAGTATATCAATTTATCAAATGACAAACTTCATTAACAAAATGCCCAAATAATTAGTCATATACTCATAGTTTCATATAACACACTTCATTAATTAACAAATCACTCTTCAATACTTTTTCTAACAAAGTGCTCAAAACCTTCAATTTCATACTTTAATTTCAATACTTCGTTACCAAAATGCCCAAATTCTTCTAATCTAACAAAATGCTCAAGTTCATTAACCCTAACTAATCTAGTTAAGTCTAATTGAGTTACCATATACTCATAGTCTCATATAACACACTTTATTAATTAACAAATCACATTTCAATACTTTTTCTAACAAAATGCTCAAAACCTTCAATTCATACTTCAATTTCAATACTTCGTTACCAAAATGCCCAAATTCTTCTAATCTAACAAAATGCCCAAATTTATTTACCCTAACTAATCTAATTAAGTCTAATTGAGTTACCACACAACTTCATTTGAGTCTAATTGAGTCACCATACATATCATATAACACAATACATACAAATTAAAAGATTAATTTTGAGTTTAGAGTTTACTACTTTTTCGATTTTGAGAGGAAGAGAGAGAGCGTGTGTTGGTAGAAGAGAGAGAGTGCGTGCGTTGCTTGAGTCGGAGATGGTCGCCGACAGGGGATTTGTCGCCGAGTGTGTGTATGTGTGTGTTTGAGTGCGTGTGTTTGAAAGAAAAAAAGAAAGAGAGACAGTGAGCGTTTGAAAGAAAGAGAAAGAAAGAATGCAAGAGAAAGAAAATAAAATAAAAAAAGAAATAAAGGAAAAGAAAGGAAAAAAGAGAAAAGAAAAATATTATATTCGGGTACCGGGTACCCGAATTGTTTAAAAAATCCTACCCGAATCCGTACCCGAATTACCTTAAACGGATAGGGTACCCGAAAATTCGGGTATGGTTCGGGTAGTGAAACCTGAAATTCGGGTAATACCCGATCAGATCGGGTAGGGTACCCGAATTTCGGGTATGATTACCCACCCGTAGTTGTGATGCATTGTGGAGAATGAATGTACTATTGGCCAATCATGGATTCTACCAAATATAAATAGCCGTCTCATGTAATTGTAACCCTATGATAAAAATATATAGTGAAAATTTTTGGCTTGGTGCGCCCCCAGATGTAGCATAGGGAACTGGATAAACAAATCCTAGTGTCTTTGCTTTCTTTGTTTTATAATTTTCTATTATTCATATTGTTGTGTAATAGGTACTTATTAAATGATTTATAGTCATGTAACGTCTATTAGATAACTTTTGCTTATTGTCTCATGTATACAATAACAATAACACGTTAGAACCAATATACTCTTTACACTAAAGAGAATTTTGCACGAGGTCTCATGTGGACTTTTTTGCTAGTAAATAAAAAAAAGAACCGTGTCAAATGCCTGAGCCAAAATTTTAGTAATAATTCGGGTAATTGTGAAAGAATGGGCTAAAACAATTTTCAACGTCTAAACATTGAAAGTTGCTCCTAATACAAATGGGAGGGTGAAACCTAGAAATAGATGGGCCAAAGAGGATCAAACAAGCGAGTAGCTTTTTAATTGTCCTAATTAGATAATCGATATTAGGCCGTACACTGTTGAGAGGCCCAATTTAATATTTCGTAAATCACGTTCGCTAGCAATAAAATGTCACGGGTTATGGATTGAGCCCACTACTTAACTAAATTAAATGTGTCCAACCATTCAGCCGAAAATTGAACAACAACGACCATTCACATTATTTGAAATTAAGAAGTAATTATTAATAGTTAATACACGAGAGAACGAGTAATTGAAAAGTTTGTCAATTACAATTTGGATTATAATTGTTGTGTTATCACAGCTCACAAGTTCATAAATAACCCATCTAAACTAGCATAGAAAATATGAGATAGTCTAAATTGGTTGTCAAATTTAAAAACAATTTAAGTTCATGCTTGAGGATTGCGTGTAAGGTGAACTATAATGGACCAGCTAAAGTTCTCGCGCACCGATCTCGCACTGACGATTTCAGTGCACGTGCTTTGCCTTGAGGTGCTTTACAGATTCTTAGTTTTCACGCTAAAATTTTCTAGTTCTTATATTCAAATCTAAAGGATAATCATAGGAAATTTGTGGAGAGCGAAACAAATGAATGATATTTAAGAAGAGCCGAAGAAATTGAGAACATAACTAGGTTGAAAAATATAATAATTTAAGGCGTATACTTTTGTCATTCCACCATATTGAAGCACCAAATCTTGACCAGAACGAATCTGTTGTTGACCCCAAAAGATTTAACAGATTCTCGAAAGATTTAACAGATTATGTTACATTAGATAGGAGCAATCAACCTCGGATAAGATCATAGTTTAAATTTTAAAAAATGCTGAAGCTTCTGTAATCTGTTGAGAATGATGTATTATATATTTGTAACTCTTGTACTCAAAGAAGTGTGAAAATACAACTCTTCTTTTCTCCTGACTTTGTTTAGTTTCTATATGGTATCTGAGCAAATTGACAAACGTCATACAAAAGCTCCTCTCTTAAAATGGCTCCCTCCCTTCCCCTTTTCAATCCTTCTTCATCCATCAATGTTACCAAACTCAGCCAACAAGAATCTTCCTACTTGGAAGGCCACCATGGTTCCCATATCTAAAAGATCACAAAGTGTATGGCTACGTCGACGACACTATTGAACCTCCCGCAAAAGAAGTCACTGTTGCGAATGGAACCAGATCCCCGAATCCTTTATACGAGACGCGGGAAACTCAAGATAATTTAATTTTAGTTGCATTAACTCATCCCTCACCGATGAGGTTCTTGCACAAGTCTCTAACTGTGAGACATCTCGCTCTGTTTGGGTGACTTTAACTGCTGCATTTGCATCTCATTCACGGGACATGCGATTCAAGTTCAATCTCAGTTAACAAATGCACGGAAAACAACTCAGACCGCTAGTGAATACTTTATGTATATCAAGCGTCTGACTGAAGAACTGGCTATTGCTGGCAATGCCATGAAGTGTGAAGATGTCATTGATTGATTATATTCTTGCTGGTTTAGAATCAGAATATGATTCACTTGTCACGACGATCTTGGCGCGAGATGATTCCCTTACATTGGAAGAGGTGTACTCTATGCTGCTGACTTGTGAAGCTCGCATTCAACACTACTCTCAACCAATTCCCTTAACCAGTGCTTCAGCAAATATTTCCACAAAGCCACCAAATTTTTCTGAAAATCATGGACGTAATATGTCCTATAATTCACGAGGAAGGGGGTGTGCTTCCACAAACACATACCGTGGATCTGGAAGAGGTAACTTCACTTCTCGTACCAATTCTTCTACTAGTCTTTGGTGTCAATTATGTGAGAGAGCAGGGCATACTGCCTCAAGGTGCTTCAAACGGTATGATCCTCGCTTTCTCCCACCACCACCATGCTCAAGTGCGCATGCTAACATATCTACTGCTCAAAGCCAACAAGTAAATGATCAAGAGTGGCATGCTGACACCGGAGCAACTCATCACCTCACTAACAATCTGAGCAACCTCAACATTCGTAATGATGATTATCTTGGTACTGATCAAATTCAAATTGGTGATGGCTCAGGTTTGAAATAACTTAGGATGGAACTACTCTCATTCCTACACCTTCAGAATCCTTTGTGCTTGACCAAATTCTTGTCGTTCTTAAAATACAAAAGAATCTTTTATCTGTTCAAAAATTTACCCGAGATAATAATGTTTATTTTGAGTTTCACGATTTGTTTTTTCTTATACAGGACTACTCGGGGAACATCCTCTATAAAGGTCATAGCAAAGATGGTCTATACTACTTTTCTCACCCATTGAAACGCATTATTTCCTCTGCTTTTGTTGTTGTTCGTGTTTCTCTTTCAGATTGGCATCGTCGCTTAGGACATGCCTCTTTTCGTATTGTCAATCTCGTGTTAAATGCAAATATACTCCATGTTGGTTCAAATAAAAGACAATAGGTTTGTCCTGATTGCGAAATGGCTAAAAGCCATAATTTGCCTTTTATTAGTTCTACTACTCGTACTACTCAACCATTGTCTCTCATTTATTCAGATGTTTGGGGACCAAGTTCTGTTATTTTCACATATGGATCACGCTATTATGTTTGCTTCTTAG
This sequence comes from Linaria vulgaris, assembly GCA_948329865.1. Lineage (NCBI taxonomy): Eukaryota > Viridiplantae > Streptophyta > Magnoliopsida > Lamiales > Plantaginaceae > Linaria > Linaria vulgaris. Next base: position 106,095,127 of record OX415253.1, on the reverse strand, counting down.
ATTATTTTACAAAAATTATTTGGCCTTTTCCTTTAAAGCAGAAATCAGAGGGCGAAACCATTTTCTTACAATTTTAAAAATATGTTGAACGTCATTTTGATACCAAAATTAAAACGATGCAAACTGATTGGGGTGGTGAATATCGACATTTAAACACTTATTTCAAAACTTGTGGAATTCAACATAGACTTGCATGTCCTTATACACATGAACAAATGGGATCCGTTGAAAGGCGTCACCGCCAAATTGTTGAAATGGGACTAGCTTTATTAGCTCACTCTCATCTGCCAAAATCTTATTGGAAAGACGTCTTTTTAACAACAACTTACATAATTAATCATCTCCCTACAAAAAATTTAGAAAATAAATCTCCATTTGAAAAGGCTAACAACAATAAACCCAGCTATAATTTCATGAAGATTTTTGGATGTGCTTGTTAGCCAAACTTGCTTTCGTATAACCGACATAAAATAGGTTTTTGTTCTAACACATGTATTTTTATTGGTTATAGTCTTTCGCATAAAGGATACAAATGTCTAGATTTATACACATGGAGAATGTTTGTGTCTCGGCATGTAGTTTTTGATGAGTCTCATTTTTCGTATAGCATCTTTGAACCAGAAAAAGCCCACACTCCACTAAATAACGCCACATTACCTTTGCACTTGCGTTCCACACAACCAGATTCTGTAACCTTTAGTGATGTTACTTCAACCAAATCACTACCAAATGCAGTTGATCATGACTTGGATACTCTGAATATGGGTAGAGAGGTAAACATAGAAGTTATAGATGTTGATTTTGTTCCAGTTGAAGCTGTTGCCTCTGAATTAATTGACGTTAACACAAATAGTATTTCCTCTGATACACCTGAACCACCGAGGCACATGGTAACTCGTTCACAAACAAATAATTTGAAATCGAAGACCCTATTTATTGGACTCACGTAGTATCCTTAACCTCAAATATTCTTTGCTACCTACGAAACAGAACAGTCAGAACCTAATTCTTTTACTGAAGCATCAAAGCATGCTTGTTGGCGTGATGCTATGGCTGTTGAATTTCAATGCAGTGCTGCAAAATGAAATTGAGAATTAGTTATGTCAAAATCGAACATTAATCTTGTCGGAAACAAATGGGTGTATCGAGTTAAGAAAAATGATGATGGTAGCATTGAGCGTTTCAAGGCGAGATTCGTTGCTAAGGGATATCATCAACAAGAGTGCATTGATTTTTTGGAAACATCCAGCCCTGTTGTGAAGCCAAGCAATGTCCGACTTGTGATTTCTCTTACCGTCATCAAAGGTTGGACCATCAGACAAGTAGACATGCAAAATGCCTTTCTTCATGGGGTTCTTCAACGCGAGGTAAACATGGTGCAGCCCCAAGGTTTTGTTCATTTGGATTATCCATCTCACGTGTGTCGTCTTTGAAAAAGTCTTTATGGTCTACGCCAAGCACCGTCAGCATGGTTTTCAAAGTTAACAAAGAAATTGAAGTCGTGTGGTTTTACAGGTTCCAAGGCAGACACGTCGCTCTACTCTTTTCAAAAAGATGAACTATAGTTGATCATCCTTATCTATGTGGATGATATCATCATTACCGTATCCAACTCATCAAAAGATTGAGTGCTAATTCTCCTGTAAAAGAGTTGGGTATGTTGTCTTACTTTCTTGGAGTTGAAACTTTATATGATAATGCAAATATAATTTTGAATCAAAGAAAGTATATTGCTGATCTTCTACGTAAAGTGAAAATGGACAAGGCGAATTCGTGCACAACTCCCATGTCTACATCATGTCATCTTTCTAAATTTTGTGGTTGTGATTTCGATGACCCCAAACTATACAGAAGTACCATTGGCGATTTGCATTATCTTGGATTTACAAGGCCTGGCATTGCATTTTCTGTTCATCGAGTTAGCAAATACATGCATCAACTTAAAGACACTCATTGGCAAGCTGTAAAGAGAATTATTAAATATCTTAAGCATACCATCTCTTTTGGACTTAGAATTTCTAACAAGTCTAATCACTCTTTGAACGAATTCAATGAAAGCATACTGCGTTTTTCATGGCCACAACCTGATTTCTTGGAGTTGCAAGCAACAACAGACGGTAGCTCGCAGCAGTATCGAATTCGAGTGCAAAGCTCTATCTAACACATCATCACAAATTCAATGGCTACTCGGTTCTTAATGATCTAAACTTGCCGATACCAACATATCCAAAACTTTGGTGTGATAACATAGGTGCAGCTTACATATCATCCAATCCTATTTTTCATGCGCGTACGAAGCATATTAAAATAGAATTTCATTACGTGCGCGATCAAGTTTTACAAAAGCAGTAGATTCAAGTTTCATTTTTGTCTACTAAGGAACAATTGGCGGATGCTCTTACGAAGTCTTTCGCAATAAATCTTGACCATAATGAATCTGTTGTTGACACCAAAGATTTGGCAGATTCTGTTACATTAGATAGTAGCAATCAACCTGGGATAAGATCATAGTTTAAATTTTAAAAAATGTCGAAGCTTCTGTAATGTGTTAAGAATGATGTTTTATATATTTGTAACTCTTGTACTCAAAGAAGTATGAAAATACAACTCGTCTTTTCTCATTAACTGACTCTGTTTAGTTTCTATACACCATAATAATTTAAAAAATATTATACAAAATTAATAACCATGAGTATATATTAAACAATAACCAAATATATAAAAAATCATATATCAAAATTTAGTATTTTATTATTTTTCATAAAAGCATTAAGGCGCATTGGAGTTTATGTTTTTTTTTTTTTTAAATTTCACGAACTGGCGCACTCACAGCCGCATCCACCTTATGTGACTTAGGGACCGACACAACTTATATGACTAGTCGAAAAAGATATTCCACATTAAAATATGGGAAAATAAACATTTCGCACTCTACATTTATGAAAGTACCAATGTTCCTCTAAAATTTACAGAGTACTCCTGGACTAAATCTCGCGAATAAATATATGGACACGTTCAAATGAACAACTGATCAAACGTTTTAGGGATTATTCAACACCTGGGCTGAAGAGTGAAAAACACAATATACATTAGGAGGCTTAACGTGTGATTTTCCCATAAAATCTATTCATCCCCAACATTCAAAGTAGTTACTAGCTAAAGATACATTTTCATCAGTTTGGTTTCGCCCATTTTGATTTGGGTGTTTGAAAAATATTTTAAAAAACGTGTAAGAAAATTGAGATTTGATTTGGATGTAGTTTTAGTGTTTGAGTGTTGGGAAGAAAAGTAAGTAACAGATACACAACTATGGTGGCCAACTCTTCACGATTTGAAAGGGGTTGAAAAAGAAGAATGAATATGAGTTTATATATCTCTGTTTCAGATTTATGGATCAAAAAAGAAATATTCACCCACCGTGCCATCTCGTCGGAATAAATTTTCTGAGAGAATGAGTAAACTCCAACTATAAGTTCCATAAATACCTTATTAGAGGCAACTGAGTTTCTTTTCGGGATCTAATTGTGAAAAGGTGGACGAGTGGGTAGAGAGGGGTGGCGCTCGGGGGTTGGGGTGGGGGGTGGGGTTTGGGGAAGAGGTGGTGGGGTGGGATATGAATGAAGGAGATGATAAATTTTTTTTTTTTTGACAAAAAGATGATAATTTGTTTAAATTGTATGTTATAATTTAATTAAAAAAATATGTTGTAGAAAAAACAATATACAAATATTTGGATAATTAGTTAGAGAAAATAAGGTTAAAATAGTAATATATTACTAAAGAGCGTTATTCTGAGAATTATTTTTCCAAGAGTGTTATTGTGGAAATTAGTTTTTCTAAGAGTGTTATTTTGGCAATTGACTCCAAGATAATGTTTTACTGAAGTTTATTATGGGGTTTACTAATACATAAATTAAGTCATAACTTTTTTTGTAAAACATAATTAGATTAATGAACTACATTGTATTTATCTCTTAAAAGATTCAAGGATAGAAGTTCACATGTTAGAGAACTAGGATCTCTTGATTTAACCAAGTAACATTATTTTTTTCACTTTAATAGATAATTAATTTTTTTGTTGAATAGAAAAAAGAAATTAAAAAAATACAAGGAAATGAACAATGAAAAAAGAACAAAAAAGCTGTTGTGTCTCTCAGATGTATGAGGTCGTCTAAAATTTAATAAAATCGTACAAATTACAGAATCAGCGCAATTAATTAATTAAAACAAGTGTTTTTCAGCAAGAAAAAGAATATATCAAAATAGAGCACAAACAATGCTTTCTCAAATGTGAAGTACATACAAGAAAAAATAATATATAGATGCAATGTATATGTATATATAAAATAATCTACTGAATTAAAATTATATTTTGTAGTTCCGCATGAACATAGTTGATAAAATTATTATGTGTATCTTTTACATGAGAAATATATATATATATATATTAGTTTTTATTTCAATATAATATATTATTTTCTCTTTAGTTACATGCACCGGGAGAAAAAGAAAAAAGAAAAATGCGATCAAAATAAGAAAAAACTGTTGGAAAAGAAAAAGTCAAAAGACATTGGGCCAAAGAAATGTGAAAGTTGTACCAAACCATCTTTTGTTTTTCGAAATTGTGAAATCTTGAACCAAACTACAACCAAACAGGCCCAACAAGCTCATTTAATTTGCAAACTGCATAAATAAATTAATCATCACTTATCAGCATTCAGCAAAGCTTTTTGCATGAAACCAGGTTTCTCAAAAGAACCGAACGACCACTCAATTACGTGCATTAAGTACTATGATTATTACCACAAGGGTCCCCCCACAAATTTAATCACAATATGCTTGATATTGGGTATATTTTTTAGCAGCCCTCCTCTTAAACTGTGCTGCATTTATCTTTTCCCAACTTTTCAAGTGTTTGGTCCATGTCCCAATAATATCCAATTGTCTTCTCTTATTGTACTAAACAATTTCTTTAATTTTGTGACCAACAAGTCAGAATTTTGAACCTTCTTTTGTATGGCATTGGACATTGACTTGTAGATTAAGCCTAAGTACATGGATAATTGTACCCATACTAGTAATAATAGTTATTGACAGTAATCCGGAACATAATCATTTAATTTAAGGATTCTAGTATTACTAGGATGAATATTATAAATGAATTATATATCACTAAGTTTTTCTGTATTTTTTTTTACCCCCATTTATACATGTATTTTAATTTCTGCTATGTATTTTTACATGAGGTTAACTTGACTATACATTTTTATGGAGAGCAATGTGTTCGTTTAACATAACACATAACAAAAACATAGTTAGTTTGCTATTTCTTTTGAAAAGATTGGAACAACACACGATAATTAAAGACTTGTTGATTCCGTATACAATGTCAAGAAATTGATGCAATTTTTTTTATTCAATAATCAACTAAACTCTATTCTTAGGGTTTACATAGAATATATACTCTAAAAACATAATTAAAATACTATTTTTTTTTCAAAAATGGAAAAAAAATCAAATTAAAAGCGTAAACTAAAAATGTTACTCATGTGGAACACGCTCTAACAAGCGGAATGCAATTCCAAGTTCTAGAAAAAAAGGTATAATTAAAATGAAAATTACTAAAACGACATTTTCGCTAAACGATAGAATTTGGCTAAAATTCAATGGCTAAATGATCTTTAGATGATTATTGCCGCCCGTTCGCCCGTTTCGAATACAATTGGACTAATCACACGTCAAAAACAGACCGAGTCGAAATCATCTTCTAATTCATGGTCCAGTTTCTCCATAAACTGCAATCGTGCCTCCTTGATTGGATCAGAAAGAAACCTCTAATTTAATGCAAAGTGACCATGTTAGCTAGTATATATATATATATATATATATATATATATGGAAATAAGAAAACGAAATAAACGAACTTATTTACTTTTTTACAACATCTAATGAGTCATTTCACATAAGAGTAAGACAACGCAATTGAATAAGACGAATCGTCACATACAAGTTTAGTACATGTAATTTAAGATAATAATATTTATTACTTGGAGTTTTCACCACGATTCTTGCTAATAAGTAATAAACCTAATTAATAAAGTGTCATAGAATCTCCATAATATCGCTAGCTAGGTTAAGCTTTAATAGTATGACAGCAAATAGTATGACAGCAAATTTGGAGTATTCCAAAAAAGATTCAACCATTGCCCGATTAGCTGTGTGGAGTAGATAAGACTTAATGCAACCTTGTAAAGACTGATGCCAACTACAAAATGTCAAGAATGCCCTTTGAAAGATAGTAATGTGCTTGATGAAATTGAACTGGAGTTCATGAGAAGAATTAGACCATCGTGATAAGATGTAACCCTAACTTTAACTCGCTCCAAAGAGCAATGCTCCGAGCTTTTGCCACGACATGAACTCTCTTAATCGAGAAAAGTAAGACATCTAATCAATTATAGGCTAAATTTTTCGAGTATTTCTACAAACTTCCGTTAAGTGTGGCAAGTACGAGGATTAATCCACTGAAGGGTATATGTGTAAAATGACAATTCCATGTTTTGGGAAACGCACTCTGTCACATGGGAAGTGATTAGTCTCATGTGATCAGATGCCTAAATCTCCTCCCATGTTTGTTATGTATGATCTATGTTTTGCATGATAGTGTAATTAAAAGACTGCCCCTTGTCTATATCTTTGACTAACTCATGTCTAATAATAATTCATTTGCCAGTAAGTAAAATACAATAATTTTGTACTTATAAAGTATTTTAAATATAAGATGTCTTTGTGAAACTTCAAGAGCTTATGGTTAAGAAAGTAGTTCAATTTATTTGCTTATATTATATAAATAGTTTAACAACATTAATCGGGATTATGATTGTATATCTTTTTTTTTTTTTTTATGACATGGGATCCTAAGCCGTTACCATTCGGGTGCGCACTGGATAAACTCTCGGGTCGACGAAATAGCCTACAAACCTCGCCAACCATATAAATTACACTAGGCTAACCATGTGTGACTAGCTCAGACCTAGAAGGCATAGCATCAATTCGCTTCCAATGCGATTCGAACTTGATCAAGACCAAGGAGAGGAGACCCCACCTTATTTTGAAAGTGTTGGAAGTTCTTCTCCCCAAGTATTTTGTCTTCAATCCTTTTATATATTATCATGTTGGTAATCCAAGGCGCTTTTTAGAAAAATAATGAATAAAAGGGTATTTAATCAATCAATCTAACATTCATTGAACATCGTCCGAGTAATATGATATTATAGGCCTAAATATGATTATATAAGGAAGACCAGGAATATTGTTTTAACATGTGTTTAATCAGATCCAAGACATCAGAAACTTTTTGTCGTACTACGTACAAATTTATGCTTTCTCCAAAAATAAGCACTTTTATTTTTGGATGAATATAAAAATTTATTAAAATCTTTATATTCAACTAAAAACTATAATCCATTTAGGGCTAAAAAATTAAATACTCAAAATCTTAAATATAGATAAACTAAGAAATTAAGTTAAATCGAGACTTGATTTATTCTTATGGACTTTGAGTTTTTTCTTTTTTTCATATTCTCTCATCTACCTCTTCCCTACTCCCGCCCTAGGTCACATAAGGCGGATGCGGGTGCGAGTGCGAGTGCGGATGCGGGTGCGCCAGTTCGCCAAATTTAAAAATACATAAATTTCAATGCGCCTTAATGCGTTTATTAAAAATAATTAAATATTAGATATTGATGTATAATTTCGTATATATTTGAGTATTGCTTAATAATTACTAATGATAATTAATTTTATATAATATTTTTTAAATTATTATGGTGGAAAAACAAAGGTATAAGTCTTAAATTACTTCCAATATTCTATATAATTTTATTTTCAACCTAGTTTTGTTCTCGATCTGCTTCGACTCTTCTTTATTATCATTCATTTGTTTCGTCTTTGCAAAATTTCAAAGATTATTCATTAAATTTAAATAAAAGAACTAAGAAATCTTAGTGCGAGAACTAAGAATTCATAATGCGTCTCAGTGCGAAGCACGGGGACTGAATGCGCCAGTGCGAGACTGGTGCGCCAAAAACTTTGATGATGTGAAGGATTATGTGACCTAGCTCCCGCCTAAACAACGTGAAGGCGACCACACTTTCATCCAACTTTTCTAAATAAATTGCAAAATATATTTTCTCAACAATTGTTGCATCAACCACTAATATATTTCTTAAATAACAAGAAACTCGCGTCTTCGTTATTATATTCCAATTATATATGCATTTAGATATTAATTTTCGTCAAAAAAAGTAATAGTTTGAAGTTTGGAACATCCTTCTTTACAACACAATGATCAAATAATTTGATTTCTTTTGCTAATTTCCTATTCATCGACAAAATAGCTATTTATTAACTACGAATTAACTTATAAACTGATGGACCTAATAACAACTTAATAATTTTATATATAACGAAACATTTGATAAAATTTTGTGACTCTCCATAGTTTCGAAGTGCCACAGGGTTTTTGTCTTTTAGCTGAGAATGCTTGCCCCCAGAGTTCATAAATCTGTCTGTTTCTGCTTCACCAGGCCAGACAACTTAATTAACATTAGTACTAGTCTCACCGACCAAACATTTACTTCTAAATTTGAAACTATGCCAATATAAAAGAGATCAACTATTTAATTATCATTTTACGTAAAACATAGAACTGATTTGAGACTGTAATTCTACGTACAAAGGAAGTTTCAATGGACGTAATTGTTAAATCAATATGATCATACTACTATAAAGTTAAAACCATGGAGTAAAATTTCGGTTTCAGACAGTTAAAAATTCAAAGCTTTTGGTAATATTTCGAGAACTTTTCGACATGTTTCAAAGAATTCATGGTGTGGTTATAACTAACAAGGAAACTGCATATATATATATATATATATATATATATTATTTCTCGCTTCAATAGAGTCAAAAAAAGAAATATTTCGGTACATTTCGCGAAAACGCACATAAATTTTGGTACATTGTTAAAACTTTCTATATGATAACATAGTCGCGAGTTTTATAAATCTTTTATTAGGGTTTGACCCTATGACATAATTGAAAGATTGCGTTATTTAGATGTGGGCATGTAGCAATAGATTTTCGTAGTACAGGTGGTCTTATATATAATTAGCTGCATTTACTAGCTAATGCACCATTACCTCCATTAATACTTATGCAATAATTAAGAAGAACATATATATAATGTTTCTTTAAAAATATTTATTGAAATTCTCAGTTTGGATTTTTATTTATTTTTAACTGTAGACTAATCAATGTGCATTTTGGTACTATAATTTATAGGAATGTTTGTTGAATATATCGCGACAAAATTCAACTGGAAACAATATTTTACGTGTCTTTTCAAATCCAAAATTGCAAGAGTTTAAATTCGAATTACGTGCATTGAATAGTCTGTAATATGTACCATCAGTTGGCGTTTCGGTACAACGTATACATGTATTCCACTACAAAAAAATCGGGTCATTCCCGACCGCAAAGCCGGTCGGGAATGACCCATGTGCGGTCGGGAATGACCCTTTCCCGACCGCTATTCGGTCGGGAAGAAGCGGTCTGCGTTGCTTCGGTCGGAAAAAGTTTTCCGACCGCCTTTCGGTCGTCCCGGGGTTTTTCCGACCGCCCAATCCCGACCGAAAATCAGTCGGGAGTTTCCCGACCGCAATTCGGTCGGGAATAGTTTAAATATTATTTCCGACCGAAATTCGGTCGCTAATAATATAAAATTATTTCCGACTGAATTTCGGTCGCGAATAATATTTATATTATTCCCGACCGAATTCCGGTCGGGAATAATATTTAAACTATTCCCGACCGAATTTCGGTCGAGAATAATATTTAAACTATTCCCGACCGAATTGCGGTCGCGAATAAAACTCGCCAGAATAAAAAAAAAATCATATTCCGGTAATAATTACCGAAATATTATTATTTTTAATATTTTGAAATATTTTCGATTTATTACCTAATCTAAAATATTCTTTAGCTTTTTTGTGTTGTAGATGGACAATTAAATTTTGGATTTATTGCTCAATCTAAAGCACAAAAAAGTTAAATAAGTGTTTATTTAAAATAGAATAAAATGCTTGTTTCAAGTTGAAGAAAGAAGAGAAAAAATTTGTTTTGTGGAAAAAATTGTTTGAAGATGAAAGAATAAATTGTGTGTTGTAGAAAAAAAATCTTGGAATAAAGAGAAAGTTGAAGAAATAATGTAAAGTAGATGAAAAAATGAGGAGAATGATGAAGTGTATTTATAGGGAAAAGTTTAAATTTTTGAATTTTCGTAAAATTTGAATTTCCCGTCTAGTCACGCCAATTTTTTCGAGTATTCCCGACCGAATTTCGGTCGGGAAAAGTTTAAAATTTGAAATTTTAGCCAACCCGCCAAATTTTCAACATTTACCGACCGAATTTCGGTCGTGAATAACTATGAATATTATTCCCGACCGAATTTCGGTCGGGAATACTTATGAATATTATTCCCGACCGAATTTCGGTCGGGAAAAATAGTAAAAAAAAAAAAATTCGATTTTTTGAAAAATCTTGATGTGTTTGTTAAGTATAACTATATATTCTCAATAAATACATGAATTGCACTAACAACTAGTTAGGTTAATGTTCTTTTAATTATGAAATTAGTATAGATTATTAACATATAAGTTAAGTTAGTTTGGAGTTTCACATATATATTAATCATACATAGTATAGAGTATTCCCAATTGGCGATTAACATTTGTTACAAACGTTAGTATAAAGAGGCTAATTGTGTATATATTACCATATGTTTAACATAATCATAAGTAGTTACGTTATTAGCAGCTACATATACCAATCTATTTATAAGTGACAATATGAATCGACGCTTCAAACGATTCATCAACGTGCAACAATTTTTTTATATTTTTTCAGTAATACATAACTAATATTGATGTACTTGATCATTAAATCAACGATTTATCTAAAATGGAGAGCGAAATTGTGAAATTAAAAATATGAATATTATTCCCTACCGAAAATCGGTCGCCAATACCCCTAATTCCCTACCGACTTTCGGTCGCGAATAAGTATTCCCGACCGACTTTCGGTCGCGAATAAGTATTTCCGGCCGAATTTCGGTCGCGAATAAGTATTCCCGACCAACTTTCGGTCGCGAATAAGTATTCCCGGCCGAATTTCGGTCGGGAATACTTATGAATATTATTCCCGACCGAATTTCGGTCGGGAAAAATAGTAAAAAAAAAATCGATTTTTTAAAAAATCTTGATGTGTTTGTTAAGTATAACTATATATTCTCAATAAATACATGAATTGCACAAACAAATAATTAGGTTAATGTTCTTTTAATTATGAAATTAGTATAGATTAACATATAAGTTAAGTTAGTTTGGAGTTTCACATATATATTAATCATACGTAGTATAAAGTATTCTCAATTGCGATTAACATTTGTTACAAAAGTTAGTATAAAGAGGCTAATTGTGATATATATTACCATATGTTTAACATAATCATAAGTAGTTACGTTATTAGCAGCTACATATACCAATCTATTTATAAGTGACAATATGAATCGACGCTTCAAACGATTCATTAACGTGCAACTATTTTTTTTTTTTGATTTTTTCAGTAATACATAACTAATATTGATGTACTTGATCATTAAGTCAACGATTTATCTTAAATGGAGAGCGGAATTGTGAAATTAAAAATATGAATATTATTCCCTACCGAAAATCGGTCGCCAATACCCCTAATTCCCTACCGACTTTCGGTCGCGAATAAGTATTCCCGACCGACTTTCGATCGCCAATAAGTATTCCCGACCGACTTTCGGTCGCGAATACTTATGAATATTATTCCCGACCGAATTTCGGTAGGGAAAAATAGTAAAAAAAAAAATCGATTTTTTGAAAAATCTTGATGTGTTTGTTAAGTATAACTATATATTCTCAATAAATACATGAATTGCACTAACAAATAATTAGGTTAATGTTCTTTTAATTATGAAATTAGTATAGATTAACATATAAGTTAAGTTAGTTTGGAGTTTCACATATATATTAATCATACGTAGTATAAAGTATTCCCAATTGCGATTAACATTTGTTACAAAAGTTAGTATAAAGAGGCTAATTGTGATATATATTACCATATGTTTAACATAATCATAAGTAGTTACGTTATTAGCAGCTACATATACCAATCTATTTATAAGTGACAATATGAATCGACGCTTCAAACGATTCATCAACGTGCAACTATTTTTTTTTTAGATTTTTTCAGTAATACATAACTAATATTGATGTACTTGATCATTAAGTCAACGATTTATCTTAAATGGAGAGCAGAATTGTGAAATTAAAAATATGAATATTATTCCCTACCGAAAATCGGTCGCCAATACCCCTAATTTCCTACCGAATTTCGGTCGCGAATAAGTATGCCCACTTTCCCGACCGAATTCCGGTCGGGAATACTTATTCCCGACCGAAATTCGGCCGGAAAAAGTATTCGGTCGGGAATGCTTTTTTAAAAGTTCCCGACCGAAATCCGGTCGGGAATACTTTTCCCGACCGAAATCCGGTCGGGAATACTTTTCCCGACCGAAAAGCGGTCGGGAATGCTCCCGACCGATTTCCGGTCGGGATTTTCCGGTCGGGAAAACACCCGAATTCTTGTAGTGTTCCCGTGCCTTTATTTATTTCCTAAACCATATATGAGAAGTTTGATTTACATTTACATATTACACGAAATGATTCTAAGATGTCATTGACACTTAAGAGGTCATTTGGTTGGCCATACAATGACATTGTATGGCATATAATCCGGATTAAATAGTGACAATATTACTTATGGTTGCTGATTTTTAAAAACGGGTTATATGGGCTTAACCAGGACTACTTGAGTTTCGGTAGCAATTTTAAAACGACTTCCCCCATCGTTTTGAAAAACTAGGGTTACCCGGATTTCAGTAGCAATTTTAAAACGACCCTCCCCCCCCCCCCCATCGTTTTGGAAAACTAGATTGAATGGTAACAAATGACTATTGCAAAGTTTACTTATATATCCTCAAGCTTTTCCAAATTCAGCAAACACAAATCGCAAATCTCTTACATAATTTCCTCTTTCCACCTTGAACAGGAAATCCAATAATATCTTAAAACACTTTTAACACAATTAAGAAATGCACGCTTTTATTTGTTTTGAACTTCATATTTTTATAACAAAATAACAAATAGAAATAAACCAACACAAAATTGAGTAACTTATTAAATGTTTTAGTGAACTCATTTATATGGATAATATTTATGTTTCTATCCATAGTAGTGTCTTTTTTGATAGATTGCTCAAGGATAATTCATGACTAGCACGTATAGGTGGGATAATTGGAGACCTTGATGACAATTTCGTGGTGCCTATTATGCCTCGGTATAAAGCTCCACTAACGACACATTTGGTTGCCCCGTGAGCTTAAAACCCATATAATTTAGTGTCAAGATTATACTAAATAAAATAATTAATCTTACATTTGGTTGCAAAAAAAAAATCCCACATTGTAGCCTTTAATTTTACTAAAACTCATGTTTGGTTGCACATACACATCCACATAATTTCATGAATTACCAAAATTACCCTTAAGTTGCTTCGTAATTTGTGATTCTACTTTATATCACTCAATTGTGATGTAAGCACCTTTTTAGGGGTAGGAAAATGTAATTTTTTTTGAAAAAGTGAGGGCAAAACGGTATTTAACTTGAGTGGCTGAAGTTGGTGGTTGTGACATTAAATTATCATAGGGGGGAGGGGGGTGAGATTAGTTATCTTGGAAAATGCTCCAAAAAGGCAATTTATGTTGGACCCCTTCAACCTTTTATTTGCCAACCAAATGTGGTATAAACACACGCTATTTAATTAATAATTTAATATGGGCTGTTAAGGGCAACCAAATGTGCCGTAATATAACTAGACAAAAAATATTGAGGCCCTTGAGACGGGTTAATTCATGTTATTGCTATGTTTTTATTCATGCTCAGTTGTCTTACCAGAAGTCCAAGACAAAACACCACTAACACATTTTATGAGTAACATGTACTTTTGACTTTTGAGGTATGGGAAATAGACCCGACGACGAACATGCTAGTAAAAATGGAAATCAACCACAAGAGTACATTATCTAGGCCACATGCTCAACCTGAATGCAACATTTTATTACAATATGATATAACTTCCATTGTAACTCATTTTTTTGCTCATCTATTTCATGTCCTAAAACTATTATTTTGCTCTTCCATGATTTTGGAGCAAATTCTTTTTTACTCTAAAAGAAACACTCTGAAATAAGTGAAATGATAAATGTGGACTTTTAGTTTCAAACTTCATTTTTGCGTGCAACTATGTTGTGGTCTCCTATTCTTAATACATAAAGATAGTGTTTTCAGACCCGGCCCGGTCACAGAATCGGTGAGACTATTGGGTAGCGGGTCAGCAGGTCGGACCGGTCGAACCACTGGGTGGACCGGTTTGTTGACTTTAGTCAACGGTCAATAGGTCAACTTCAAAATTACATTTTACATGCAAATAAAATAAATATTTCATATTTATAGCCATGATACTATTGAACATAATATGCATGTTTATCGAAATTTTTAATATGAAATGCTATTTTTTTACTTTTTACGAAAAAAAGTTATATATACATTATACATGAGTTTTAATTATTATATAACACATTTTTCTTGGATAAATAATGGCACATTTGATTGATTATGGGTTTGATAATTATTTGGGCTAATTTTAGGGCCCATCTTCCCTTTTGAATTCTAGTTTTTTAGCTCATTTTGCTTTTGGAGAAAAAATCTTTCATCTGCCGCACACAATTCCATTCTCTTTCAATCAATTTCTTCTTCTTCTTTTATTCTTTTCTTCTCTTTCTTTCTTCTAAGAGCAGACTTTCCCCTCTCCATCAATTAATCTCTTTTTCTTCTTCTTTTATTTTTCTCTTTCTTCTCTTTCTTTCTTCTCATTTGCAGCAAACCATTCTTTTTTTTGGTTTTTTTTTTCTTCTTTTTTTGAGAACTGGTAGAATCGCAGCAGACTTATTCTTTTTTTTTTTTGTTAAAATGTTGCAGCAGGGCGTTAAATGTAAAATACAAAAAAAGAAAAAAGAAAAAAAAAAGGCCACACCGGTTCGCTAGCCGAACCGGTCGGACGGGTCTCCGGGCGAACCGGCCGAATCCGCCGGTTCGCTCGCCAAGCTCAGCAACCCGTTTTTTGGGTTGAACCGTGCCGGTAAGGCTAGCGGTTCCCGGTCGGACCGGTCGAACCGGCCGGTCCGGTCCGGGTTTCAAAACAAATGCTTATTAAGGGGTCTTTATGATATTTCTGACATCTCTAGGGAGCATCACCGACATTATCGCAAACTTCCGGGGTCTAATTCATATTATCCCATAATTCAGCTCCCATAAAAATGGCCACTAAGCTCACCATATATATATATATAATCACTCATGCATAAGCATAACAAACCCAAAATCACTCACACACTGACACAAGTGACACAACAACAAACCAAATCAAAATTCACCTTCTCTCTCATCACAAAATATGGTAACCGAACAGCAAACCGGATCCAAGTGCTCGGACGACCCGATTTGCAGCCCTCGGATCTCCTTCTCCGGCGAATTCCTCGACGAATCGAACTTCATCTCCATTTGCCCCAACCCTAGCCGCTACGCCGTCGCCGCCGAAACACAGAAATCCACACCACCACGCGCCGCCGCCGCCGCCGATTTCGAGTTCCTTTCAATCAATTCCACAAACATGATGATAACCGCCGACGAACTAATCTCCGAAGGCAAGTTGCTTCCGTACCGCCAAATCGAGAAAAAACTCGGCAAAATCAGCTTGAAAAAATCGGACGACGACGACGACGAAATGGAGGTGAATCGGAAGGAACCGGAGAGCAGAATCAGCTGGTTTTTGGACGACGATCCGTCGCCTAGGCCGCCGAAGTGTACGGTGTTGTGGAAGGAGTTGCTGCGGTTGAGGAAAAACCGAGGCTCGTCGACTCTTTCCTCGTCGTCATCTAATTGTGCTTCGTTTTCGTCAAATTTGTCGTTGGAAAGTGAGAATAAGAAGGAGGTTGGTGCGAAGGGGAATAAGAAAGGATTGGGGAGTATAAGGATTAGGCCGGTGGTTAATGTGCCGATTTGTGCTCCGGCGGCCGTGGGGAAGAGTGGTGGTAGTAGTGGATTGCCGCCGTTGTTTTCGATGAGGAGAGGTGGAGGGAGGTTATAGATAGATAGGTACGCGGACACGATAATACATACAGATTTCTAAAACGAACACGAGATATTATTGACACAGTGTGATTTTTTTCAAGTATCGTTGTTGATTTATGTGGTGATGGTAAAAATGTAGAAAGTTATGTTGTTGTTGTTGTTGTTGTTGTTGTTGAAGTTTAATTTGTGTTGGTAATTTTGTTCAATTGGTTCAATTGGTATGTAGATGATTTTGACCAACTAATTTTCATTATTATGAATAAATATAAAGTTGTTTTCAATGTGTATTTTAGTTTTTTTTTTTTTTGTATTTTATGAAGTATATATTATGAACTTTTTTACGTGAAAGATGGCCGAGTCCGAGCAAGAGATATCGACGAGATAGGTTGACTGAGTCTGAGACCTTCTTAGAGCATCACTAATCGAGCTAGAATTTTGTTGCAAAAACAAAACCAAATCGTACACGAGAGAAGTCTCGTTAAGTATAATATTACCACCTTATTCCGCATTTTGAAACTACGGATCAAAGTTTTGATTTTGACGTATGTTACTATGTTTTGTCTAACTATGTGTTATTAGATTTTACTCTATAATTAATTTCTCGAGATGTCTTAACAACCTTCCTACAATTAACAAAAAAAAAAATATTTTTTAAAAAATAAAAATCAAATAAATTTGAATGAGTGAAAAGCCTTGCACAAGAGTATATTTTATAGGCACCTTCTCAAAAGGACGATTACATATTAGTTTCAAAAAATTGCCCATGCAGTAGCAGTACGATTATGAGAGTTCGATGAAGCTAAACAAGATTAATAAAATTGACAGTGTTAAAAACGAATTCAAACATTTTAATACTTTTTGAGGAAAACGTCTTTGAAATTGAATAATATTGTAATCAGATAAACTACGAACAAAATTGCAACTTGATAAACACCATAACTTTTCTTGGTATTACATGTTATGAGAAAATCTACATGTAGTTTTCAGCAAATACTTTTAGCTTGAGTTTTGAAGGAAAATAAGACTAGGGAACATGATCCAGGAACTATGGGACACCCCTCAATTGTTTAAACATAAATTAGAACACATAATTAAGACAAAGGAATCTTTGCAGATTAATAGATTATCTTGCTAAACCCAATTGATTATAGAAGATTCTTGCTTTAATGATGATGCTATTGTAATCGTTCAATTTACTTTTCCAATTATTTTCTCCATGTTACCGCTATATTTATTTTTT
The DNA here is from genome assembly GCA_948329865.1 of Linaria vulgaris. NCBI lineage: Eukaryota > Viridiplantae > Streptophyta > Magnoliopsida > Lamiales > Plantaginaceae > Linaria > Linaria vulgaris. The sequence goes on along the minus strand of OX415253.1, from coordinate 106,077,547 downwards.
AATGTCTCATCATAGCATTAAAGCAATTAACTCAAAAAAAACACCTTAATTTAAGGTGCTGACCCTCATAAAGTTTTTAGATAGAGTTTTGTGAGCATACGCCTCAAGGACATAATTAAATGAGCCCCACTAGAAGTGAATAAATGGTATCATGGATAAAAGTTTTGATATATTATTTAATATTTCAGTCCTTAAAATAGTAACATTTATTCACTATGATTAGAAATTGATAGAAATTTCGAAGAAACTATTACCACCTCAACCAAAGGCATAAATAATGTACAATGTTTAATAACCTTGAGATTTTAAAACTCATAATCATATCACAACACAAAATGATGCCAAAACAAGGTAGATGTTAGTTAAGGTTCAAATAAATCACTCATAGTCTCTCATACAATTCCAGATACATTATATTGCACAAACAGGTATATACACAGAACAAGATTGTCCAAAGAATCGACGTTAGCCAACAAAACAATCGATAACACGCAATATACGTTGTGTACAACACTCAACAATATGCTCTAGAGAAACGAGTCTGTCGTTATGTGGACAAACCTTGAAACTCCAATGCAGCAAACGAACTGTTAGACGAATCTCTACCATGGTTTGTTAGATGAAGAAAGAACAATAGTTTGAGCAGAATTTTGTCATGATGACGGCGGTGGTGTCAACAATGGATTCCCAGGAGTATACCTAAGAGAAAAAGATCGATCCCGGTTAGTTTCCTAGCTTGGCACAATGGGGGGTTCTTATATTAAGATAGCAGAAAATCACCTGAAGTTTAATCCAGGTCTTCCGACAAGCGTGCTTGGTACTTGGCCTGTCAGGTTGTTGTTTTGCAAGAACCTGACAATATGAGCCAATGTTAGATTTCAAACATCTAGAAATTACTAACTTTTGGTCCAATGAAGATATACTGAATTACAGTATATTTCGAGAAAATATAATGTTGCTGGACGTAGAGCTTACAGTTCATTCAAGCTAGCTAAGTTTCCTAGTGATGGGGGGATTGTTCCACCGAGATTGTTGTCTTCCAAATGCCTGATAATCGAAACGTAAGTTAAATTGAGTACAATAAATGACCAGCGATTTCGCCAACAAAGCAAAGAATCGTGGGAAATTCAGAACGATTACAGATCATGACTTACAAAATTTCCAATCCCCTTAATGGACTGAGGTCCGGAATAGTTGCTGACAAGCTATTGTTCCCGAGTAATCTGTCAATAGAGGAAAGAATGAATGAAAGCAACAAAATCTGAAATCAATGCTAAATAACTCAAGAATATAATCACATACATGCTAGCCAATGCCGTCATCCTATTTATACTTGGTGAAAGCGATCCAGATAGCCCCATGCTCGTCAGGTTTCTGAACAACACCAAAACAAGAGTCAGCTGAAGTTCCATTTACCCTGGTCGATGGTGGTCCTCTTTAGTGTATTGAGGCCCATGAATGGTGCGGACGAAGGTAGAGATGGTAATGAGAAAAATGATATAGGGTACTTTGTAAGATCCTACTCACAGTGCGACTACACGAATTCTGGTTCCATTGGAGCAAGTAACTCCAGTCCAAGAATACCCAACGGGCAAACACGGATCACCATGCCAATCAACTGGAGGGTTCTGGAAGCTGCTTCTCAAATCTATCATGGCAATCACTGAAAAAAGAAAATGTAGTATATCACTCACTAAGTAAGGCCTGTATTTAGTTCACGAAAGTATATGATAAGTAAAAGATACTTTAAAAGAAAGTCAATTCAAAAGTAACAAAATCTAAGCAAAGAACATTTGAGTTTACACTTGAATACTAAAAAAAGGATTGATTGAAAAAAGGTGATTTAGTGCCTAGTGAGCCGAATGAAGCACCGTTGTATACAGTTTAGTTTATTGCATTCTGGAGAAATTAAATAAGACTAACAGGAGTTAAATGGAGATTTTTTTTTTTTTCAGAATCATAAATGTTCGTTTTGTTTTCCAAGGTTATGGTCCAAATGAGATGATTTACATAAAAGTCCGGTTTTACTGCCAAGTTATAGAGATTAGGTGCTGAAATATACCATCTCGTACAAGAGTTTTCCCTCCATCCGGAAGCACTTGAAATACCTCTCCAGCATTAATCAGAGGGCTGGCACTTGACCCAGGAGCAGGAGTCAAAGTTAAATTAGTAATGCCGGAGAGAGGCCACCGATTTGCAAAGACAGAAATGCCAACTGGTGTCACTGTCAAGTTGTAATACGTAACACCATTTATAGTTATGTGCAAGACAGTAGAGCTCGTTGAAGTTTGATCATCTACAAAGTAAAGAGCAATATAGTATTCTGCACTTGGGAGAGCACCAGGAGGCCAAAGTAATGTCAGAGGTTCTCCCGTGCTTCTTGAGAGTTGAGTTTGAAATACTCTGGAAGGCGGCTGGTTCCAGATTCCTGAGGCAGATAGGTTTGTTGAACTTGATGGGAGGGATGTGTTTTCTCCAAATGGCTGCCAGTAGCGATGGAATTGATCATCAGGGTATCTGGTGATTCCACAATCTTTTGATTAGCTTGATAATTAAAGAGTACTATCTAGTTTCAAAGGAAGAATCTTGCATAGATCAAACCAACTCATGCAACCGGTAGTAACACAAGGATGATGCAACAGTCACAAATGTGGATTGGAAATTTTCTTATTCCCCTCTCCATGTAAAAAAAAAAAAAAACCAAAATTCCCGTAAACCAAAATCAGCATATTACCGTTCCCACTCCTCATGCATAATGCAAAACCAATTGTCCACTCAACTACAAGTTACTTTTTTTCCAATGACTGAGTTTAACAGACACAATAAGATACAAAACCAGGAAACACTGTCCTTCCAACTACAAGTGTTAGTTTGGCCACGATATGAAATCTTTCAATTTTAGTTACCAATTGAATCAAGACATGATGAGAAATGTCAGTGTGAAGAGCTAAATTAAGGTAAGAGTGAGTGCATGAATCCAAGATCACTAATGTAAAAAGGTAAATTATCTCAATCAGTTCAACATGAGCTATATATATTCCACGATCAGGTACGCGCAATCAAAATTTCTCAAACAAAAGCAATAAGAGCTCATACTCACCCGATCACTGGCCCATTGTACCCAAAACTGTTCCTTGCCACCAAACTCAAAGCATAATTTTGAAAATTGGTAGAATTATACAACTGATCCCACAAGACCACAACCTCAAGTGCAGAGATAAAAGGGTCCGAATCAGTATACGTGTTTGCAGCCAAACACACACTCAAATTGTTCCCTCTAGGCATAAACACCCCTTCATAATAACTCACATCCTGGTTCGAGTAGTCATCAGTCGTATTCACCAGAGTCCACGACGTACCATCAACTATCTGATCGAAAACAGGAGGATTCACATTCCCATTCACTCCACCATAGTAATACGTCGTCCTGACTAAATATTTCCTCCTTCGATCAACCGGAACCTCATAGCAAAACTTCTTGAAAACGTTGTTTTGTAAAGGAAACGTGCGCACGGTCGAAAGAATCGGTAACGACACTTGTTCCGTAACATCCCTGGAATCCCCTGCGTATACGTAATAAGTGTCTGGTACCCATTGCACGCCGTTGAACGAGGAACTAACAGTAGAACCACAGTCAATAAACACACCTGCACAAAACCAAACATAAACACCAAAGATTCAATTTTTATCGTAAAACCGCCTCGATCAATAAACACAAAATACTCAGAATTCCAGCTATAAAAACATAACCCCAGATAAAATCTTGGCAAGAACTCAAAAGGGTAGTCTTAAAAAAAAAAAAAGATTGAATTTTGGGTTTTTGCCCTGTTTCATTGACTTACCTCCAAGGGGTTGAGATAGTGAAATCGACGGCAGGAGAAAGATGAGGAAGAAGAGTATGTGAGTAATCATGATGATTGAAATTGTTAATGGAGAAAATAGACATGAAAAAAAAGAAAGATTAGTGTTTTTGAAAAGAGATTGGAAGGTGTTTGATGGAGTGGCTAAGTGGAGTTGAATTGGTCAGTTAGGTAAATTCCACAAGAAAGAGATGGAGTTGTTGAAGAGGAAAGAATAATAAAGAAAATTATTTTGGATTTATATATACATGCCATTGAAATAACGCGGGAATCAAATTAAATGGACCAGGTCAGATTTTTATTTATTATCTGGGGTTTGATTCGTTTGAATAATACTTGCTGATTCAACGTGCTGGCACCTATGATTATTTTTAGATTTTTTTTGGTGTGGTTCTTATGGTAAGTTTGGTAACGAGTAGGGGAAATATCACTAATCATATTGAAGTATTTTCTAAATTATAGTTTTACTAATATTGAAATATTGGTAACGAGTTTTATGCACAAACACTTTACACGAGGTGTGTAAATGGGTGGATGGGATTATTAATGAATAGAACTCTAAATGGCTTTTTTGATTAGTTGGAAGTTGGGAATATTAGTGAATAGAACTCTAAATGGCCTTTTTGATTAGTTGGAAGTTGAACTATAATGAATTAGATAGACTCATCAACCCATGAACATTTTTTTTTTATTGGGTACAACGATTAGTTTGACGTTAATAAATTTTGATGTACAATATTACGGTACACAGTCATGCAACGCTTGGCGTTTATCTGATCCACCACATATTATCTATTATATACCTTTAAGTCTTTTGTTACACTAGGTGTTTCTAGTTGTCATGATCAGCGCACGAGGCTCCCGGCTTACGCCTTAGGTGATCGACAAGATAATCGAGTTGTAAGTTTACCACCTTGTATAGTCTGGCCTATTAGTTGGCCTTCGACCCCCATTGACCAGCCCACTAAATGTTTATGAAAATGTCTCCTCTAAAATGTTGAGGAGACTCCTCATTTTTTTTTTCTTTTTAAATTAAAACTTTCTCTCTTTAGATTTTCAAAGTCTAATTTCACTGACGTAAACATCTAAGTGCATACGTTGAACTACAAGCAAGTTTATGTATCTTACTTGAGTACAACTTTTTAGAATAAAGCCCGAGAATTTCAGATTCTAGAAGCCTAACTCAATAATTTTTTGAACTAACATAGAGCGTCCGGGAAAAAATCACTTTTCATACCTTATGTTGACATCTTTCCAACTTTGGTACCATAAGTTGGCAGCCATCAAGTTTGGTACCCCAACTTGGCTACCCTTATCAATTTCAATACCATATGTTTATTCCGCCGAAATCGCCGCCTCCATTTCACACGTGGACAGTCGTTGACCCAGAATTTGAGGATTTTGACCAATTAATTGCCATATGTGTGATGACATGTATTTTCTTATAATAAAAAAGGCTGCATATTCATATGACATATTTTAAAATAAATTCATTAATTCTTTAAATTATATAGTTATACAACAACAACAACAACCAAGCCTGTAATCCCAATTAAATTGGGGTAGGCTATATGAACCATGAATGAATCACGTCGAGTCGTGAACATGAATCTTCTGCTTCCATAGGTTTCGGTTGACGAGCATGTCTTCATTTAGATCTTTTAGCTTCATGTCGTTCCGTATGACCTCCATCCACGTCTTTTTCGGTCTCCCACGAGCTCTAGCCGTCTGTCCTAAGTCGATATCTTCAACTCGTCGTACCGGTGCATCTATGGGTCTGCGTTTAACATGCCCAAACCATCTTAAACGATTTTCTCGCATTTTCTCGTCAATGGCCGCCACACCCAATTTATGCCGAATATCTTCATTGCGCACTCTATCTCTCCTAGTGTTACCGCACATCCACCGAAGCATGCGCATCTCTGTAACGTTCATTTTCTGTGCATGACTTTGCTTAATAGCCCAGCACTCGGAGCCATAAAGCAAAGCAGGTCTAATAGCCGTACGATAGAACTTTCCTTTAAGCTTTAAAGGAAAGTTACGATCGCACATAATCTCTGTCGCACTCTTCCACTTTGTCCATCCAGCTTGGATGCGGTGGTTGACGTCTCCATCTAACTCTCCATCCATCTGCAGTATGGAGCCTAAATACCGAAAATGCGCACTTCTCGGTATCTCTTGGCCATCCAACTGAACCGTGTCATCGTTGTTTCTTAGTTGTTTGCTAAACTTGCATTCGAGGTACTCTGTTTTTGTTCGACTTAGTCGAAATCCTCGTGCTTCTAATGTTTGTCTCCATCGTTCTAATTTAGCGTTAACTCCCATTCTCGTCTCATCGATGAGGACAATATCGTCTGCAAACAACATACACCATGGGACTCGGTCTTGGATGGCTCTGGTGATTTCATCAATTACAATGGCAAACAAAAATGGGCTCAAAGCTGACCCCTGATGTAAGCCAATTGTAATTGGAAAGGCGTCTGTTAAACCGCCACAAGTTCGGACACTTGTCACCACATTCTCATACATATCTTTTATGATGTTGATATATTTAATGGGTACCCCCTTCTTCACCAAGGTCCACCATAATACATCTCGAGGTACTTTGTCATATGCCTTTTCTAAGTCGATAAAGACCATATGCAAATCTCTACTCTTTTCTCGAAAGCGCTCAATGAGCTGACGAATCAAATGGATGGCCTCTATGGTCGACCTTCCGGGCATAAATTCAAATTGGTTCTCAGATATGGGAACAATTTGTCTCAATCGGTGTTCGATCACCCTCTCTCATAGCTTCATGGTATGAGACATAAGCTTTATCCCACGATAGTTAGAACAGTTTTGGACATCGCCCTTGTTCTTATATAGAGGTATTAGCGTACTCTTCCTCCACTCTTCTGGTATTTTATTTGTTCGCCATATTTTGTTAAAGAGGTCCGTCAACCAGGTCACCCCTATCTCTCCCATGCTTCTCCAAGCCTCAATAGGGATACCATCTGGGCCAACGGCTTTTCGAGTCTTCATCCTCTTCAAGGCATCTTTGACTTCCGACCTTCTAATACGGCGCATAAAATCGCGGTTCAGGTCCTGAGGGGACTGCGAGATGTCACCCACTGCTTGGGTGGGGCCTTCATTGAACAGGCCCTCGAAGTACTCCCTCCACCGTGCTTTGACCTGATCCTCACGCACTAAGACAGACTGACCTTCATCTTTGATGCATTTCACTGCACCTAGGTCTCTAGTCTTCCTCTCTCTAATGCGAGCAATTTTGTATATATCCTTCTCGACCTCCTTGCTATCCCTCTTCTCATAAATTTCCTTGTACACAGCCTCTCGCGCTAGTCCAACAGCTTTCTTTGCTTCTTTCCTGGCTAGCTTATACTTTTCAAAGCTTGCTCCATCATGGTTCTTCTTCAAATCCCTGTAGCAATCCCGTTTGGCCTTGATTGCCGCCTTTACTTCTTCATTCCACCATGACGTGTCTTTACCTATCAGGCTACTACCTCGGGATTCACCTAAGAGGTCTTTAGCTACCTTCTTGATACAACAAGCCATTTTGGTCCAAGTTGCATCTGCATCGTCCTCAGTCTTCCAGTCTACCTCTTGAACCACTCGCTCTACGAAGGCCTTTTGGGTAGACTCCTTAAGCCGCCACCACTTAATTCTAGGTTCCAACCGGCGCCTACTCCTCTTCACTCCTTGTCGCAGTCTAATATCCAACACCAAAAGCCTATGTTGCGTAACCACACTTTCCCCGGGGATGACCTTGCAATCTATGCAACGACTTCTATCTGCCCTCCTAGCTAAGAAGAAATCTATTTGGCTCTTATTTGACCCACTCCTATAAGTGACCAAATGAGACTCTCTCTTCTTAAACCAAGTATTTGCTATAAGCAAATCATAGGAGAGGGCGAAGTCTAAGATAGCGTTTCCCGGCTCATTGCGATCCCCACAGCTATACCCGTCGTGGATGTCCTCGAACCCATCACGGCTAGATCCTACATGACCATTAAAGTCACCTCCAATGAAGAGTTTCTCGCTACTAGGGATCCTTTGTACCATCTCGTCCAAATCTTCCCAAAACTTACGTTTCACGGCTTCGTCTAGTCCTATCGGTGGTGCATAGACACTAATGACATTCAAGATATCCTCACCTATGACCAACTTGACCAGTAAGATCCTGTCGCCCTTCCTTCTGACCTCCACCACGTCCTCGAGCCAAAGCTTATCTATGATGATCCCAACACCATTTCGGTTCTTCTCTGTCCCGGTATACCAAAGCTTACAACCCCAAGGGTCTACTACTTTGGCCTTTTCACCAACCCATTTGGTCTCTTGCACGCACAAGATGTTGATCCTCCTCCTAGACATTGCCTCAGCTAGCTCGACAAATCTTCCTATGAGTGACCCCACATTCCACGATGCAAGGCGAACTCGTCGTTCCTGGACTAACTTCTTTACCCTCACCCGTCCTGGAAGGTGAGGGAACCCTTGCTCATTTGACACCACACCCGGGCGTCGATGTGGCGCGTCGCTTCCGGGCGACGACCTAACAACCCTTGCCCATTTATCACTGCACCCGGGATCCGATGTAGCGCGTCGCTGAGTAGGGAACGCCCCAACGAAATTCATAGTATGGTTCATATCATAGGATGTGACGGGGTTTTTACGTTGGTTGTCACAAGCCTACCACAACCCTCCTCCTTTATCCTGGCTTGGGACAGGCAGTGAAAGCTCACTGGCGGAGTTTAAATTATATAGTTATATTAAAAATATATAATTCTTAATAAACTATAGTTATATGCCTAAGATTAAGTTAACTAATTCTTAGATGTTTATTATTGAATACCTTAATATGTGAATTAATCTTAAACATCTTATTTAAGACATTTAAAGTTATATTGTTAAGAATTAAATATTGCATACAAATAGTTATTAATGTTTTTTATTTGAGAAGTAAATAATCATCAATATATAAATCTAATTGTACTTATATTAAGAAGAATTTATCAAAATTAATGTTAATAGATAATTAAAATTTTATATTTTTTAATTCAAAATCAAAGAAAGAAGACCCATCTTCTTCCCTCCCCCCCCCACCCCCCACCCTTACCGACGGTGTTTATGGAAATGTCCCCCGATTCTCCGAAGTCGGCCGTTCAACACCGACCAAATTCCGTTCAACACCAACCGATTCATCTAGATCCGGCTATGTCAATGGCAATCCAGATTCGCCGCTCGGTTCTCCGACGTCGACCCAATTCAACACCAGCAAAACTATGCCGACGACGACAACGAGGACTCTGACATGACGGAGTAAGTGATGGAGTCGCCAGAGTAAGTTACGTTAGTGTGAATGCCGCCGCCAGTAACATGACCGGGTTTGTGGTTGGAGTCTTGGAGAAGAAGGTCCCGACTGAAAGATGAGGTCGTGTTATAAACGGGTGTTGTGGGGTTGGGTGTTGTGGAGTGGAAGGTTAGGGACTTAGGGTTATGGTGAGGTGGTGGTGGATTGGGTGTTGGTGGTTGACTACTGGTGGGTGGTTTGGGAAGAAGACAACCTTTTTAAATTTTTTTTTAAAGAGAACTAAAAATTTGTTATTTGCTTTTCAGAAATAAAAAAAAAATACTTAAGATTTAACTGATTTTTGTAAGCCTGTAAATTTTAAGAATTAATTAATTATGTTTCGAAATATTAATTTTTTTAAAGAATTAATAAACTTTTTTTATTGATACAAGAAAAGCTTCTTTAGTTAAATAATTATTAAGGGATATAAATTTTATTTTTTTTTACATAGAAAATGACATGGATGTTTTTTAAAGAATTAATAAACTTTTTTTATTGATACAAGAGAAGCTTCTTTAGTTAAATAATTATTAAGGGATATAAATTTTGATTTCTTTTTTTGATTTTTTTTTTTTGTCGAGTTGGCAGCCACGTGGGATAGGAAAGTCAAAATCCCCAATTGTTTTAGTCAACGGCGACCCAGGTAAGCGATTTAGGCGGCGATTTGGACGGAATAAACATATAGTATTGAAATTGAAAAGGTTGCCAAGTTGGGGTACCAAACTTGATGACTGCCAACTTATGGTACCAAAGTTAGAAAAATGACAACATAGGGTATGAAAAGTGATTTTTTCCCTATAGCGTCCCATTAAACTGACGAAAATACCCCCATCACATTTGGTACTCAACCTATCCACGCAACACCTCAAACAATTCAATGCCATAAAAACATACAGTCATACACTATAATGGAACACGTGATAAAGTGGTTTATAAACTTCAAAAAGTTTTTAAGAACAGAATACACTAATAAACAATTTTATTTGATTTTCACTTTTGTTTCAACCTGATATATAAACTACCTTCTTTTTTTATTTGAATAACAATAATTTAATTAGTTATATGTTAGAAACGAATCGTAGTTTTTAATCAAGAAAATGTTTGGGCAACGACGCTTCTGTAATTTTGGGATGGTGCATTCGATTTTAGCATGAACAAATGAGCAAAAGCTAAGTTCAACTGAAACGACACTTATTGCATACGTGATACGACCAAAAACAAAAAAGTTAACACATCGTCATGTTAAAAACAAATCTGCAATAATGCTTTTAGAGGTGATTATATGACTACATTTACCAATCTAAGTAACCTAGTTCATCCCTAATTTCTAATTTGTCAATTAATCACATCAAATTCGATCTTCTCTTCTTGTGCACTCTCCAAGTTAATCCATTCAGCCCCACCTCCAACCCATCCGCGCCGCTTCTTTGTGAACTTTCAGCTTCAGATTTGGACATTTGAGAGGTCCAACCGGAAGTCTCTTCGCTTTTCGCCTCACTTGCAGCGGAAACCATTTCACTCTTCGAATCTGCAACTTTCATCTCCTCAACAACAACACTCGTAGAATTACTTGGCAATTCATTGTTCAAGAAAGTTGGAGTTTCTCCTCTCTTTTTCACAGAAAGCTTAGATATGTCCTCTCCATTCTCCACGGCTTTCATCCACTGCAGATCGCTGAGATTGTCATCACGGATTACCTCCTTTCTACGCCTCTTTCCAGTTACAGGTGTATCAAAATCTAGAGAGCCTTTTCCCTTTCCATTAGTGTCAGGAACAACATAAACCCAATCTGGCACTTCATGCTCTTCCATGAGACGAGACCTGTAGTTCTCCCTCTGTCTTCTTTCCTCGTCCATTTTCTCAAACATCCAAAATTCCTCGTCTGATCTGGCTGCTAGACGATTGATTTCTCTTTCACTAGGTACATCATTTCCCAGTGCGCTTGTTCCTCTACGCATGATTTCCTCCAACATCTCTCTCCTATCTTGAGCTGCGAAAAAAGAAGAAAACAACAAAAAAACAATAAGCTTCTTTTGGTTTTTTTATGTTGCCTTATAGTTTCATTTCATATGCAGGAAAAAGAAATCTAATGTAAAACTATGTTGCGTGCGGAAACCTGTGGAGGTTGTATTGAACAATCCTGCCTGAATGACCTTTGCATCAATGCCCATTTTCTGCTTAGCTCTATCTAAGATGACCTCTTCGACTGATCCAACGCTGATGAGGACAAAAACTCTCACCTCCTTCTTCTGCCCAATGCGATGTGCTCGATCCTCTGCCTGCTGGTCCATTTGAGGGTTCCAGTCACTGTCAAACATTATTACAGTGTCTGCCGTTTGTAAATTCAGACCAAGTCCTCCAGCACGAGTACTAAGCAGAAATATGAAGTAAGGAGAGTCAGGTGCATTAAACTGCTTCAGTAATTCGCCTCTGCTTTCAGTTTTTGTATTGCCGTCAAGTCTCAGAAACTGATAACCCTTTAGTTGCAAATAATCTCCAAGTATAGTCATTAGTTTAGTCATTTGAGAGAAGAGGAGAATTCTGTGCCCAGCTCTATGAAGTTTAGGGAGTAGGCGATCGAGTAACTCGAACTTTCCTGATGACCTGACTATATCCTCATTACGTTGCATAAAATAATCCCCTAAGAACAAGTATGGGTGGTTACAACATTTACGAAGCTGCATTGTCAGGTTTTGTAAACTTTTGGACTTCCCGCTCCCTATTAATTCACGTCAAAGAAAAGAGAGATTATTCGCCTGTCCAAGGCAACAATAACATCAAAAAAGCAATGTACTCATGAGAGGAGGTAGCATTTAAACCGCCTTTTCTAAGTGTCAGCTACAAGCATGTTAAAAGAATAAACCATGCAGTACCACAAATTGCTATCGTACTGTATAATGACTGAAACCTTAGACAAGTATCATGTCTTCCAGAACTATTATGACATCTTAAAACCTGAACAATATCAGAAGCTGGACAATGACAAAGCAGGGCGAGGAGCAGATAAACAAGTAGGGACACTAGAAGAGAGTGCTCGTATTCATGACACAGCAGTGGTTTAAGAGAATAAGTTACGAGAATCGCCACATCATTTGGGCTCTCAATTGCACAGAAGAAAGCAAGGGTTGAGGTATAATGGAGAAGACTCCTTACCATTAGCCAGACCAACCCTCCCCATCTCTGTCACTTGCTGGTAATATACCTTCTGCCATGCTGACAAATCACATTTTAATATGACCTGGGTCTTACTCGGGAGAAACTTCTCCACCTCATCCTTCTTCCTCCTCAATATAAAGGGCCTTATGACCTAATAACATATTGAAAAGAGAATGTGAGATACAGACGAGTATTTACGGAAGTCAAATCGACGGAACTTCGAGTATCATACATACCTGATGCAAGCGGCGAATAACTAATAGTTGTTCTTCATCAGTCAAGGAGACGTCACATTTGTCCGCAAACGGGGCATTAAACCACTCTTCAAAGTTATCAACTGAATTGAAAATGTTTGGGAGGAGAAAATTAAGCAGGGACCAGAGTTCCTGCAAGCTATTCTGGATAGGTGTACCAGTCAAAAGGAGTCTCCTTCGTATTCGGTATCTGTCAAAATTGACAATCAATTAAAATCATTTTTATTTTAGAGTGCTCTTGACAACTAATGCTGATACACGATGAAATGACTGTAAAGACTCCACCAGACCAGATTTGTATCCAAATAATTTGGAAGATGAATCGAGTAACTAAAAACAGTACAGAGAAGCAAATATAAAGGAGCAACTAAAAAACAAATCCAAATTGCACCCCCATTTCTAGATGAAATGCCGAAAAACAATGAAGGTGTGTTATTAGAGACAATACCCTGAAACCAGAGTCCGAGCAAGAACGCAATCATAATTTTTAAGTCGGTGTCCTTCATCAACTATCAGGTAGTTCCAATGAATTTTCCTCAGAAATGCTTTGTCTCTGATAATTAGATCATAATGTGTTATCAGGACATTGAACTTCCCTTCCCCAGAATACTCCTCTCTCATTGCTTTTCTTTCGTCAAGACGCCCATCGTAGAGAACAGTAGAAATACTGGAATATAATAAAAAATTTATTAATGCCAAAGCAACACTACCAGACTAATAATGTGAAAGAGATTTTGATGCAAACCTAGGAGCCCAAGCTGAAAATTCATTGAGCCAGTTTGGTAGGACAGCTTTCGGAGCAACAATCAAGTGGGGCCCATTCACACCCTTATTCTCCACTAGATAGGCAATCAAAGCGATTGTCTGAATTGTTTTCCCCAAACCCATTTCATCAGCCAAAATTCCATTCAAATTGTTATTGAACAATGACAGCATCCACTGAAGCCCCTCAATCTGATATGGTCTCAACTCTCCACCTTGAAGCATAGATGGTTGCTCAGTCACCTACAAATAGTTACTGCTAGGTTAGAGCAACATTTCACAAATAATGGAAGCGTTAAAATTGTTCCATAATATCACGGGTACAAAGTAAGAAGAGGACTACAGGAGAAGCTAGAAGCAGTTAAGTCCTCTCGCCTCATGCTTGATTGAATGGAGAAAAACAAAACTAATGAGAACCAAATATTGTGTTCGTCAATTATATACTGCATTTTGTGATTCATAATGTTTAGTGCCATATAAATTAATGAGAAAGTAATGTTTTAGTGAAGATACACATTGAAAATATTTTTTGACCATTTACTATGTTTCCAAATTCCCCAGTCAAAGAGCTAGTATATGATATAATATATCCCATATCCCAAGTCAAAAACAATCCATCCCCATGGTTTCCTTTCTTCCTAAATTCCATGTATCATCTTATTTCCCATTTTAGAATCCGCAAGTCTACTATCATCCATTCTACTCTTTTGTTTTGTTATATCTATCATGCTTGAATTTAGGGCTGGTTGCTTTGAACTTGGGTGTTTCTCTTGTTGGATAAGTAAAAAAAAAAAAATTATTTGCCTGAAATTCCATCTAGCCTTCTTATTTGTGTCTCAGCCATGAAATTGCTCATTCAGCAAAGGCACTTCCCTGTCGGAATTCTTTAACTCGTGACTGGAACTCAGATTTACCACACCCACACATAGAGTAGGAGCGGGCATTGGGTCCAGAATCTGTGACTGGTGATAATATTTGCTCGTAACCAGATATTCTTATTAATGGTGCTTCACATCTGTTTTTTACATACTACTTATTAATGGTAGGCTCAGCAACACGTTCCACGTGTTAGGTCAACAACCAATAAGCCATCGTCTCTCCATCCTTCTTTATGTAGTGCAAGGCTAAAGTGAGGAAAGGCTAAATAAAATGTAGGTGGGTTGAGCTATGGTGAGTAGTCCACCAAAAAGCAAAGACACCCGATGACAATTGAAAGAGATGGGCAAATGAGGAGAGAAAATGTCTAAAATCCGAATTTTACAGCTAAAACTGGGGCAGCAAACAATCACAAGAAGTGCGATAGCATGTTGATGTTTAGATGGGGAACAGGGTTTGAGATTTGAAGATTCAATCCTGAACCTCCCTACCTGATACTGGCATCTCTTTTGCAAGATTTTATCTATCGGTTTCTCGAACACAATTTACCTGACCCACCCGGGACGCAATTGAGTCCCTAAAACTCAAACCAGTTACCCCCTCCCGAGAAGCCCCTTTCAACATTTTTTTGAAGAAGGTGAAACAGAAGGTAACATATAGGACAATATACTCTAGCATCAGGGAGCATATTTTCCCAGGGTTTTCCTGGATTTTACTGGTAGGCACTGCTCATTTGCTCCGACAACTTTAAAGTTCTTATGTGGTTTAACTGGTATTGAGATTACTGTCTGAGATGGATGGCAACTATCCCCAACTTCATTCTATCTTAAATCCCCTTTCAACTATCCATAAACCCCTAATACATCTCCAGTAATAGATTGTGCAAGAACCCACTTTTTTGATGATGACTTCAAAATAATCTCAATGACACCTATGAACCAAAAATAAATCTAATATAGCTTTGCCATCCCAGGATACCAGCATATCTAGATGCTTAACTTTCCACTGACCATTTTATTGATGGAAAAAATCTAGAAAGCTACCAAAAATACATGATCCATACTGGAAAACCACAAATTATAGTATAAGTTATATGATATTCATAGAGTACCTTCTCCTGTATTGAGTGCACAGTAGAATTATACTTCCGCTGGCCTTCAAGTAAGTCGTTTGTCTTTGCTTTATCGTCAGATTCATCATCCATCTCTTCATCATCCTCGTTGACTGACTGTGCTGGTGTGTTAGTTGCTGAAGCAGACAACTCAGGCAAATCGTCTGAATCTTGCAGGGGTTCAACGCCCCCGTGTGCAGCATCTTTTTCGCGTTGAACAGCAGCTCCAAGACGTACCAGCAG
This sequence comes from Linaria vulgaris, assembly GCA_948329865.1. Taxonomy (NCBI): domain Eukaryota; kingdom Viridiplantae; phylum Streptophyta; class Magnoliopsida; order Lamiales; family Plantaginaceae; genus Linaria; species Linaria vulgaris. The sequence goes on along the minus strand of OX415253.1, from coordinate 106,061,938 downwards.
ATCATTAGTTTTTCCAAGGAGCATTGTTAATCTCTCATTCTTGCTCTCCTCAACCATCTTCATATACGCTTCTTGATCATCAGCTTTCAGGGCTTGGAACCTCAATTTTTCAGCTCGTGTAGCTCGTTGCCTTAGCCTTCCATGCCAAGCCTGTAAAACAGGAACAAGCCTCTGAAGTTTGACCAAGATATTACTTATACTAGCTATCATAAAAAGGGAGATACTAGGCCAAATGAGACCAGGTCCAGTGTCATGACTAATATCTTCTTTTGATCAGAATACATGGCAAATCATTAAAAGGACGGGACACTGGAGTCCCTAAGAGGGTTTCATTTTGCCATTCATTAGGATAAATAAAAATGTCAATTACATTCATTTACTTTTTATTAAGTAACTTGGCTCTAAATCTCTGACCAATTAGACAATGCCTTTATAAGGCTGGACTCAGCTCGAACGAACATTTGGCTACTCCTTGCTGGATGCTATATTGCTACCAAGGAAACAGATAACAATAAATCATAGACAGGAAGAAAAAAATCATGCCTGAACACCATCATTTCTCTGCTTCCTGCGTTTCTGCGCAGCCTGTATTTGCAACTGCAGTTCACGAGCAGCATTAAGTAAGTCAGCAAAGAACTTCCTCTTCCTGGTCTCTATACGGTTCCTTTCTTCTTCCTCAAATCTCGATAACCTCTGCACATAATATGATCAATTAATTTGCAGTTCAATCCAAGTCCGGTTTTATATAAGTTCCGGTATGTTGCCCTGATTATAAACCATCGAATTCCTTAGAACTATGTTATCATGGAACCATACATAAACAGACTTGCCACAGAAAATTAAAAACAACTGGTATTACAGAGAAGCAACCCTCACCTCAGCCTCTCGTTTCTTCTTTAAAGGATCATCAGCATCCATAGCAAAAGCATCTCCAATACCATATAAAGGACGGCGTAATCGCATCATTCCCCAATCAAACAACTGCTTGTCAGGATTTGCGCAAAGAAGACGAAGCCAATATTCAGAAATCACTTCGGCACGGACTTTGCTCTGGAGCTCAGCTAACTGGGAAAAGACATTTATTGTTATACCAATATGAAATGGACATAGGCAAAGAGAGCTAAACAAAAGAACCCATAATGGAAAATTGGGGAATTATATAATGATACACTTATTTCTCCACACTGATTAGAGTACAATGAAACTACTATTGTCACCCCTCTCAGTAGTATTAACTATTAACACGAAAATACATGAGACCAAATAGCATTGATTATCCACATTTTGCTTCCATCTCTAAAGCCAAATGCATCAGATTAAGACAAAAAGTAACATCTCAATCTATATTATAGTTACTATTGCAAATGAGCCCACAAACACAACAATACTCTAAAAATAGATAAGTACTTTGAGAAGCAATTTCAGCATTAAATACTCTTTTCACTTCACACACGGGCACTACCTTAAGTCCGTAGAGTTCAAGCAGGCACTTCGACTGCAGTTCCTCACCTCTGCTCGTTGGCAATTCTGTTAAAAATTGAAGTCATGGAATATGATTCAGGGAGATGCACAATATGAGATAAACATAGAAACAATGGAGAAGTATGAAAATCAGTGACGCCCTTCATTACAGTATACACCAGAGTCGTTCTATTTAAGTCAAACTCATTCCCATCAATACCTAAGACATCCAAACATGAATCAACAGTAGCACAAGATAAAATACTAAGTTCATCATGATCATCACAACAATTGTGGTCATTAGTCCAAATTCATATTCAGAAATACCTCATAAAACAACGAGAAGACTTAAACTTCCAAACACCAAATGAGGTTTCAAACAAACTTAAAACAAAAACTGAAGTGCATTAGATCTGAGGTAAAAAAATCATTATCAATCTGACAATCAAAAAAACAAACCATGTAAATAAATGGAGAAGATGAGCTTGGAAGCAGTATATTGAAATTAGATCAGAATGGACTAAAGCAACAGAGAGATTTATGATACATGAGACTGTACAGAGAAAAGGATATTCCAAACATCAATCAACTGAACGGGCCAAATCAAATAAAAGGAATTTAATGCCTCTGTAGTTGATTATCAGTTAATCTGTTATAATTGAAGAGATCATAATGGTTATGCAAATCGGCTTTAAACAAAGTGTGCAAGATTCTCCATGATGTGTTTAAAATGAATTCATCTAGAAGATAGTTACCCTCAAGTTCGGTTAGACGATGCTGAATGTTGCTCTGAAAGCGCTTCTCCCGTAAGTCCGTCAATCTAGAGCCTTGCAGACAATTTGATCGTTGCTTTAACAAAGCATCCTCAAAGTCCAGCATTAACTCTTCGTAACTAGAAGTACCACAACTATCCTGTACATTGTCGTGAAAAATTACATCAATCTAACGGCAAACATAATGACAAGGCCACATAATCAAATTGTTCCTGGTACAGAAAGCAACAAACTAGCATTGACAGTAACCCATGGAAAACTTCGGACTAAAATACATGAAATAAGATTAACGGAAGACAACTGAAGAAGTTTCATGCTATAAAGTATAACACTGAAGTTAAGTTCTATATAAAGTTGTAAAATTCATGGTTTAACCAAGAAAATGGTCAAAGCTAGCTTCCTCGATTGATTGAAACATCAAGAAGAGAGAAAACGTAACTAAAAGATACTAATAAAGAAAACTACCCAAAACAGATTGTAACCGACAAAGTGATATTCTAAAAGTATCTAATAGGTTTAAAACATGAAGCAACAATGGTAAACAAAGAGCTCCAGAAAACACTTTGTAATTTGCAAATAAAGGCTCTTAGTACATCTGTATGAAAAAGAATCTTAAAAACTTAGCAACATCCTTACACCATTGAAGTTGCAAGTTACTAAGTCAAATAACAAACTTCATACTCAGAGTGATATATGCACCTTTTCACTTCGGCAACACATCTAACTATACAAAACTTAAAACTCGATTTCAGCTCATCTCTATCTCACAGTCTCACCACCACCGAGTCAATCAATTCAAACACGGAAATTCCTCCACAAGATCCCAAAACCTACCGCTTCTGCTGGCAAATCATACCTCAAATAGCAAAATATTGCAAACTAAGCTTCAACCTAATCGCCACATCCTCGTCGCAACTAGCATTCCATTACCGCAATTAAGAATGCGATTCACCAGAATCCCTAACCACCTCCACAAACCTACTACACAATAATCGCTATCTTTCTCCAACACAGTAGCATCAGTAAACTACACAAACCACCACTACTCAAAATTCACTCCACAACAACAACAACAATAACAACAACAAAAGTAAAACCAAAATTCACTCACCGCACGCGGCGGCGGCGGCGACTTCGCTTCCTCCTCCACACCGCCGTCATTCTCCTCCTCCACCTGACAAATGCTCGAAACGGCGTCGTACAGGTTTTGGGGCAAGGGCAAATTCCGTGAGAGGAAATTGAGGGCGCAGATTAAGGTCTTGGCGCTGTCGAGCGGCGGATCTTCTCCCACCGCCACTTGCTGGGAGACGACAGCAGAAGGCTGAGGCTCCGACACCTGAGCAACCATGGCGGGAACGAGTGGAGCAGCACAATACGATGTCGTTGTGAGGTTTTTTATTATTTCAAAATAATCCAAAGCGGTTAATTTTACCCGATCTATCAAATAACAAAAATCTTTCTTTCGATTAATAATAAAAATTAAAAAGTGAAAATAAGATTGTTTTTTATTTTTTTTATTTGGTGTTCGGGATTTGGGGGTTAGGCTTTTAATTATGGAACGGGGCTTATAAATAAATTGGTTATATTATCTGTTGAGGTTAGGGTTGGTTGCTTTAATTACGATATTGCCACTCGGGACGGGAGAGGTTTGGCGGTGTGAATTACGTGACTACCCCTAGTTTTGTTTTGATAAGAGTCAACGTGGCATTTGGACTTAAAATGGAGAAATTACTTACTTAATTGCGAAAACTTGAAAGATAATTATTATATTTTTTGGGGTAATGTATTCATCTAATTACTATAAATATTATAAAGAAAGTGGCATTGATTTTCAATTTAGTTTTTATATTTTAAGTTACACTAGGACATTAAAAAGTTAATTTACAAATTTAAACTGTTAGCTTAAATTATACCACAATAATTATATTATGTACTCTATTAAAGTTTTTTGTATTATGTATTTTCATAATCTCTTGATTAGATCTTATATACATAACTTATTTTATTATGCAAAAGATTTTTTTTAACGTTTTAATATAGATGAAAAATATTCTGGCACCGCCATGTCATGGTCTCTAGTTAAGTATTATAAGACTGTCGTGCGTTTTAAAGTTCGAAAAACTCCAATAATCTATATTATTTTACAACTCTTTCTTTTTTTTTCTTTTTTTTGGTAGAATTTACAACTCTTTCTTATAAAAGATAAAGTAATTAAATATTTTTTTAAAATATTATTTAAGTTTGATGTCATTATGTCAAGTATGATAAAATCAGGTATAATTATATTTACGTTGCCTAAAATTTGATTTTAGCTCAGAATTTGAAATTGTGAAAGTGACACTCCCTAAATACTAATTACTGAACAATAAACTAAAATAAGTCCCTATTAAAATAAATAAGAGGACACAATATATTTTCTCTAGCTTTTCAAATATAAGTATTCAATCAATTTTATTTTTCTCACGTGTAAAATATTAGTCATACATTAAGCCTTTGATTAGAAACTGCAAGTATAAACTCCGATATTTTGTGACTTATAGTTTATAAAAAAGAAAAACTTCCCTATACGCAAAATTCTTATCCAGGCACTGTTTGTAAATATATATTATATATTACAAGGATCTCTTAAATAACATAAACAGAATCTTGACTGCGAAATTTAATAAAACGAGTGTCCTGTGAGACCAATTTATAAATTATTTTATGAGAAAATAATGATACAAAAGTGCCCTTATATATCAGTTCACAAAACTGTTGTGAAAAACCACACAGTTTATACATATAAATGCCTACACTATATAGAGCAAAAGCTTACACGAGAAAAACCTTAGCATCTGTTCTTTAGGCCAAGAATGTTGATTCCAGAATCTCTCTTCTTCTATGACTTCAGTGCGCCTATTGAACAACTAACTCGACGGTTCGTGTTTCTTTGTAACCCGGTTAATCGGCTCTTGAAAATACTGAAGCGATATAAAGATTGCTTCCTGTTTTAAGAGGAGAAGAGTTATGACAGCACAAGTGATGATAGGACAATTTCCGGAGATTAATATAGGACAGGTAAATCGTACGGGGGGTTTACCTCTGTCCGAATTGTTCTGCTCCCTTGATGTGGACAAATATTCAAGTATATGTCAAATATGTCGCGTACATTTTTCCCCTGAAATACGAATAGTGCTAGATTATAATACTATTACACTGATTCAGAACATAGAGAACGATATGAAAAGATTACTCGACACGGTTCATCATACGGAACAAGTACGTGGAATACCATAATTTATATACAATACCTTAAGACTTTCGTCCTCTTCAACACACTCTTCCAGCCCCGCAAGTCCACCAAAAGCAATCAAAAGGTGCCTGAGGTAGTAATATTTTTCATCAACAGAGTTTAGGGTACATAAGGCTTCAAGACACGTAAAGTATCATGTATCAAACTATGAATTTAACAGCAAGATTTAATTATAAAAGGCAGTGAGTTAATACAACAAACGATTAAGTTACAATAGAGTGACTGAATCACGTGAGCAAATTAAAAACCGATAATATCAAAAAAGACGTACTTAAATCAGTTGGTCACTAATAAATTCTGAAAACAAAACCAAATAAATAGTGCATTTAGAAGAAAAAAAGATGATCAAGTAATAATTGAATAAGAAACACATTTACGAATTAAAATGAGGATGCAAGAAAAATAAAAACATAGGTACCTGTATGGTGGTATGCTCAGTTCTGAAGAATTAATGACTACTCCATGTTCAGAAGTACCAATCCGATGATCATACCCTCCCTATTCATCATGGGATAAAAAGTGAATAGAGTATAAGAATAGCCAAAAAGAGCACAAGAGAAAAAGTAAAGACCTTGTATGGGCAGTTTTTGAATACAGAACTAATATTTGGAGCATATCGCACTTTATATCCCCAGTACATTCCTTCTTCTCTAGGCCTGGAAGAAGGAACAATTTTCCGAGGTGGACCTGAAATTGTAAGTATGTGAAATTCGTTGATCCGGTATGCTTTTGCTTTTGTAAACTAGGTTCACTGACCTGCATCTAGATTGCGACTCGTTCCCATCTCTACTGTTACTCTTGTTCCAGGTTCAAGAACTTGGTCGATCATTACATTCTGCACAATAAGGCCTTTGGAGTTAAGGCAATCTCCAACAAAATAAACTATTAAATATGTGAAGCTCGAATTTCATTTTACAGGAACACAGGCAAATTTTGTAACTTGACTGTGGAAAGAAACAAAGTAACAATCTTTTCCTTCTTTAGTAATAATCAGTATCACATCAGGGACGTATTATAATTAACCATAACTAATAAAGATTGAAGAAAGTGGAGAACAAAATTGCTACAAGAAAACTAAAGAAATATATTTTTGATAAACAATTCTTTTATTAGAAATGGGGATAGATAAAAAGTTAAAGGGTAACAACTGTATAAAACGAAAGGAAGCAGTACTTAAATGATACCTTGCTGAGACCCACATCAACAAGCGTACCCACAGAACCGCGATCTACTTTTTCCCGTGTAATGCCTGAAACAAAGAAAGATATAATTATACCCAGTAAATGGATAGCATAATTTTTTTCAGAAACTAAATTGCTAGATGTAGACAAAAAACAACCACTGCTATACAATACTAGAGATCATTTCAAGCACTAAAAACTCATATTTAAGAAGAAAATAAATGTACAAAACTTGGAACATTTTAAAGAAAGTTGTTATACTTGAGGGGAATAAAAAGTCTTATTTCCAGCTCAAGAACGGTACGCTACATGGACTTCCGTGATAGAAATCAAAATTGCAGGGGCATCAGCAAAAAATATGATGTCAACAGAACTTACCTGCAGTTCAGCGATCAAGTGTAAGCCATCATATGCCCAAAGTTAACTCCAAGTGACAAGATACGTAAACGAAACAAACATGTCCAGAAATATAAATGTAGTTCATAAACGCATATATTAGACAGCTACATGCATTGCTGTAATAAACAGCAACAATTACATGGGCATCAGCAAAAGTATGATGTCAGCATGAACTTACCTGAAGTTCAGCGATCAAGTGTAAGCCATCATATGCCCAAAGTTACTCCAAATTGTGAACAAGGTCTTTAAATAAATGCACATATCCAATGATATAAAAATCACATAGACACAAAAGCAAATTAGACGGATTGGCTCCCAAGTATTTTCAAATGTGTGGAAGTTAGGGTATGTGAGGCATACAACCATGGCCAAGTTCAACGCAAATCCCAATTCACAAGACAGGTGGACAATGGAAAACCAAAGAAACAAGTCTACGGCACAAGATAAATTTATTATCTTTGTTCATGCATACAAACATAACATACCAGCCAGCACCTTCAAGTTCTTTAGAATTTTAATCATCGTCCTAATACCGTAAAGTGCCAGAGCGTAATAGATACTGAAATGGCTCAAGCATTACAACAAGAAAAACTAGATAGGAATTTATGAGGTTACCTTCTCTGTACGAACCCCATTCATGCTTGCGCAGATGATGCGGGGCATCAAGAGGCGGTAACAGACCCTGCATAAACATACAACAAAAATTAAAGTAAGCATTAACACATACCAATAAACCACCTCTTACAAATTGTGACTTGAAAATCAGACGCTCACCACAAATCTTAGACTATTATGTTTAGGGAAAAGACTCTTCCTGAGATACTGAGGGGTCTCTAGATGCCTCAAGATTCTCATAAGAAAAGCAGCGCCAGTCTCATTCTCGTCACCATCATTTCCCGGTTCCTCAGCTGAAGCCCCCTCCAACCCACTCTTGCCATCAAATATAACAATCTATTCGAAAAAACAATATAAAACACGTCTCAGCTAATCAATTCTCTTCAACACTCTAAACAAGTAAATATTAACACCAAAATAAGTAACAAAGACATAATAAAACAGACCTCGTCGATTCGGAAAATCGTAGCAGCGCGCGCAATCTGACCAGCCAACTGTACCAATCACCAAACAGCAAAATTGATCAAACAAATACATAAAAATTTCATCTTTAAATAAAAAGAAGAAGGTGATACTGATTAAAAAAACATTACGCGAGTTTTGAGATCGAGTGACTGAGCATTGTTAATAATTGAACCAGGTAGAGCAATGCTGACGGTTTGAATCTCGTTTGTTAATGATACGGTGCCGTTTTGGTGCTCGTCGGCTTTTTCTCTGTTTTTCCTCTTCTTTTTTGGACGCTTCTCCTCCTGTGATTCAGCTCCGGTGCCGTTCGCCGGTACGCCGTCGTGTTGCGGTGGTGATTCATCTCTCTTCTCCTTTTTGTGCTTCCCCATTTTGTGGTGCGGTGAATTTTGGTAATGGTGGGGTTTTTTGTGTTGGTTAATTAGGGTTTAAGAGGTGTGGTGAAGGTGTTGTACCCTGTGGTGTCGTTGTGGTACAGTGGAGAGTAGTAAATTAATAGGGAAAAAATCAGATAACCCCCCTATCCTATTACCCCAAAATCACTTACCCCCATATCCTATTATTTCTATCACTTACCCCCCTATCCTATTACCCAAAATCACTTACCCCCCTATCCTATTATTTTTATCACTTATCCCCCTATCCTATATTTTTTTTATCACTTACCCCCTATCCTATTCTAATCTCATTACATTCCCCCCAAAACGAAATTAACCCATTAATCTCTCCAAATTGCGCATGTGCGGCTCGTGTGCCACACTAATCAAGGGCAATTTCGTCCATTCAAATACACCAACACATCATAACGGTCATATATTTAAAAAAAAAAAAAAACAATTTCGTCTATTCAAGTGGCCTAGTTTCAGTTTTTCCAAAAAAAAATCCCAATTCAAATTAGGGTTCATAAAATCGACGAAATTAATGAGTTCTAACTCCCACATTTGTCGTTGCGAGCGTCGGACAGCTTAAAAAATATATTGTTTTAAATTACTCCAATTAAGTTTGTAATGTTTGTTTTCACAACAAAATGGGTCGTATGAGTATTGGTTGTGGATTAAGATTAGTCCATGATGTTTTTTAGCCACTTGAATAGACGAAATTGTTTTTTTTTAAATATATGACCGTTATGATGTGTTGGTGTATTTGAATGGACGAAATTGCCCTTGATTAGTGTGGCACACGAGCCGCACGTGCGCAATTTGGAGAGATTAATGGGTTAATTTCGTCTTGGGGGGAATGTAATGAGATTAGAATAGGATAGGGGGGTAAGTGATAAAAAAAATATAGGATATGGGGGTAAGTGATAAAAATAATAGGATAGGGGGGTAAGTGATTTTGGGCAATAGGATAGGGGAGTAAGTGATTTTGGGGTAATAGGATAGGGGGGTATGTGATTTTTTCCCAAATTAATATATAACTACTTTTTTTTCCTTCTAAAAGGAGACGGAAGTCAAATTAGTCGACGAAGGATGATATAATAGACGTAATATAAGAGTGAGAATCGAAGAGTACGTAATACAATTGTAGAAATATCATAAAATAAAAGTGGTTGCAGTCAGGTTAGACACGCAATGTTTAGTAATAGTGCGACGTGGGTTGTTTGTAATAAATAATAAAAAGTTTTGAGTTTCACTAAGAAATTTCTTGTTTGGTTTAGCTATAAGAAATTCGTTTTTGGTTAGCTGATTTGTAACCAAATATTTCGACCACCTCAACAATAGTGAATTAGTTCAAATGAGAAGATCCCTCTCCCCCAACGTGAGAAGCCGGTGACTACAACCTAAGAAAACTCATGTCACAATCTAAGTAACCGGTGATACGGCACGTTTAATCTGCATCAACTAAACTAATATCATGGTTACATGTAGTAACCAAAACTTCGCTTGGTTGTTGAATTTGTGGCACGTTAAAGAGAAGAATACGCCAGTGAAAATCTATGTGGTATCTCTGCGAATGTCGATTCTTGTCCAAGTTCGTAAGAAAATCCATTTAAGTAGACAAAGCATAGAGAGAGAGAGGTTGCCATCTCATGTTTAAGAGTTATCAAACGGCACCCGAAATAACTTTAATTCGAAGACTACATTTAGTGTAAATGGACAAATCATACCAACTAAGACAGAATGCCAAAGGAAAAAGAGAATTTATTTGTTCATCTCAACTCGATTTTCATTGCTTTATCATACCAATATAGTCAATACCCGACCGGGAATTACAGCAAACGGCATTCCGCATGCACTAGCTATATTATGAGTGAGAATATATACAAAATAATAGTATTTGTATAAACAAAAAATTATAGTATCGCTCTATCCCTCTATGTAACAAGTCCACTAGAATAATTTACGTCGCTGGAATTGAAATCCAAGAAAATTACAGAGGTATTATCTTTGGTACGCAGAGTTCTTGCCTCGCTCAACAAAATATTAGCTATCTTCTCCGCCGAACTGTTTCTATCTGGCACTTTACCTTCCATCGCCTGCGAAATTTAAGAATACAAATTTTCAAAAAACTGGGCGTTGATCGCTGAAACAACATAATAGATTGAACGTGTTTCAATTTTTTACCTGGAGCACAAGCTGAACTGCCTTCTTGGTACTTACGACATCCCAAAAGCCGTCACTAAGACCAAAACAACAAACCCTGGTTAAAGTTTCTAATATTTATATATTACTGGTTAAAATTCCAATATACTCAGAGAAATGGCTATAAATAATGGGTGCATTGATTATTTTCATATTACTTGAACTATTTTGAAAAGGCCCGAAAGAGTTCTAATATTAGCAAGTTCGAAACATACATTTAAAGGTACAAAAATGTACAGGCGACAGCCCCTTTTAGTTTCATGAAGCGGGAACAAAACAAAAGTTTGCTCATTTGTTGGGCGGAATTTATAAAATTAGTGCAGGTTAGGAGCAAGAAATGTTGTCTTAACATCCTTCTAAACGAGAAGGGACATTGTTAATGAAATTAGCCAGATTTGTTTCTGAAATTATTTCTATAACAAAAGGAGATATCATGGAGGACTATAACCATTGTAAACAAAGGCACATCTAATTATTGCAAAATTACCTAGCTAATACAGCAAAACTCTTGTTTCCTTGGGGTATATGTATAACTTCACTGATAAAAGGTTCAGCACTGAAACGAGAATCCTGCTCCTTCAAAAATTTGTCTCCAATCATTCTGGCGAGGTTGATACCTGGAAAAAGAAAAAGAAAACGAAAAAGAAAAACCGAGTGGAATGAGCACTTAACTAATGCTGAGCAAAAAAATATCAATGACTACTGTCTAATTTTATCACCGCATATTCGTGTTTCCCCATCTCTGAGAGGCGCCCCTAATGCTTGAAAGCGGGCTCTTTCAGAATTACTCGTTATCCTGTGGTCTTCCGTCATCTTCATCTGCTTTCCCTCAATGCTACCAGAGTAAAAGTCTAATCAAGGTTCATTTATACAAAAATAGTTGGAGGTGAAATAGAAGTTACAATTTACCAATCTTCAAAAGACTAGCAGTGTCAAAATTCCAAGATCGTGCATCAGTGGAGGATTATAGAAAATCTCAACTAGAGAATTATACGATTGACAAAGAGTATACGCGAGACTCCCATTTAAAAGCCTGTCAGAGGCTGTAGGGTATTGGTTCCTTAAAAACATTACACAACGGCGTTACCATTCATGTGAAGAAGAGGGAGGAGGAATCCAAGTTTTCAAACTTCTATAGTTACGTGAATGTGAATCACATGTTACATAATAGATAATGAAACAAACTTCATGTTAAGAATCTCCATCTTACAGATGCAAAAATATCATCAAAAATCAAGTGTGTGATAAATAGAAATCAAGACCTACTTTATGATACAAGCCGAGTCTCCAACATTTGCACATTGCATTGAGAAATTTTGACGATCATCAGCCCAAACCAGAATCACTGTTGCAGTACAACCCTGAAAGATGTTTAATATTACAATGCAAAATACATCCTTACCATTACTGTGTACCAAAACGGGAAGGACAGAAAAAGAGAACTACACAATTGATAAAGTTTCAATTTCCATTTTAAAAATCTTTGTATTCTTTTGCCTTTTTCAAATAAAACGGAGTTTAGAATTTCTCCATCACAAGGGCTGACATAAAACAGAAGCTATATACACCAGAGAATGATACACAAGACATGATCTTAGAAAACTGTAGTGGATGTATCAAATAAAACTGAGTCTACAGTTTCTAGATCAGATGGCAGACTAAACAGGAAGCTATAGACCGTTTCTACATCAGCAGGGCTGACAGAACAAGAAGCTATACACAGAGTAGAAGACAATGACAAATATGAACCTCATAGTAGTGACTAATGCGGGCTTCTGTCTGAAAAAATGCTTCTCTGAGGACATCGGATGCGTCGCATTCCAATAGGACCTTTTCTCTTCTGAATGAATCTGACAAGATGCCAGCAATTACTTCTGGCATTATTCTGTAATGAAATGCAAAATTAGTGCAGGTTTCAAATTGGAACGGGTACCAGAAAGAAGTCATGATCAAACGGATAATCAAGCAAGAAGCACAGATACGAGTATCAAATTTGATCTCCCAGTCCAATTTTCTTAATATTTCATGTAATCACTACAGAAGTTGTGGCGATTGCAATGATGAGACTAAAATTGTGACCTTGCTAAAAGCAGAGGACTCTTATTGAGAATAAAAAAAAAGGGCAGCCTGGTGCACGAAAGCATCCCCGCAATGCGAGGGTCCGGGGAAGGGTCCCACCACAAGGGTGTATAAGGGGCAAGCCTTCCCCTGTCAAATTTGACAAGAGCGAAGAGGCCGCTCCCAGGACTTGAACCCGTGACCTCTCAGTCACTCAGCAACATCTTTACCAGGCGTTACCCAGCAACATCTTTACCAGGCGTTACCAGTGCGCCAAGGCTCCTCTTCAGGACTCTTATTGAGAATAGTTGGTAAAAACAAACCACTTATGACAGAAGTTGCATAAGGATATATCATACATGAATGAGACAACAGATCCAAAGGAGGGTAGAAATTACTAACTTGCTAACAGAAGTGGCTGCGTCTGCTCCACCATGCCCATCACATATGCCAAATAGTCCAAACTACAGTAAGAAAGACAACAAGTCTATTAGATATTCCCAACTCAAAGGCGAATGTTATAAAGACAATTTGACTCCACAAACCTCATTGGTTCCAGCAACAGGCCACTGATAATAGATGACATCTTCCATAGGCAACTTTTTTCCTCCCCGACGCATAGACATGGGATCTGATGCTATACCAAATCCAAAAGGGATCTGATGGACTGTGTCAGCTGTAATATGGACCTGTAGAGGCAAAATATACGAAGAGCAAAATGAGTAAAAATCACGAGCAAGCCTGCATAGGTAAGATAGTACAGGCCACGATTATGAACAGAAAATGGGACTATGCAACAACTTGAGGCAGTGAGTGTACACAAGGTCCGTGGCTTAGTCAAAAAAATTGGTTCACATTTTAAGATAGAATTTTCCCATCCAAATTTAAAGGTTGTTCAGTAAAGTCAGGAAACACATCAGCAGATAACTGCTGTATATGAAATCAAATTATAGGGATACATTAACAATGGACTTCATGAACCAAACTGACCAACTGAAATAAAGTTTGCAAAATGATCTGCATGGTGTAGAAAATGAACAATTCCATACGATGAAAGGACTACATCACAACTTCACAAGGGTGCATCAACTTACAAGGATCTTTGAGGTTGTGCCTAAAGTGATTATGTCCGCACTTAAGAGGCCAACTGGAAGTCCCCACTGTCTACTTCCAGATTGGTGGTGGTGGACTGCCTGGGAATTTAAGAGTGTACCATTCGTGCTACCCATGTCGACCAGCTCCCATTTGAATGTCTAGACAACATAAAGTTAATCAAAGCACAAAAACATAAAGACCTATAACATAACAGATTGAAACCCTAAGCTTACATTCATATTCCAGTTAATCCGTGCATGCTTGCCGGATACTTCAGAGTCCATTAGTAATATGTCACTCGGTGAAACTCTTCCAATAGTCACTGGGAGCTTGGATGTATTCGTTGACTGTACCGAATACCGAAGACCTCGAGAAGGCCCAGCAATCACCTCCAGCATCAGAACGCTTCCTGCACTTCTAAGAGAATAACATGTTCACCTCCCGCCAACAATGTACATCAAGAATATTCAACTAATATAAGGAAAAGTACTTTAATCTGAATATAGGTAGCGCAAAGTCTCTGAGAGTGTGCCTACCTGCACCATACTTAGATTTGGGGTCTTCCTTTTTTGCATGTATTTGCTCTTCAGCAACCTGAGTTTCTGGAAAAGGACGCTTAAGTGTCTGACCAAGCAAAGAATCCTCCACGTTATTTGGAATGTCAACAACTAAAGTGTCACCTAGACCATTGAAAGATCAAGATTACTTTTCTCCTCAAGAAGCACATGAAACAGGATATCGAGGATACCTATCGCACTAACATACAACATATAGAATGATTAATAAAATTCATTACTATGATTCAACTGGGGAGATGTTGCCACGATCGGTTTGGGTGGTAGTGTGATGGAATGTGGTGAACTAAAACTCCCTTGAGTTTGACGACCAGCCCCCTCTACAGAGTAGCTTACCGCATCACTGCTCTGATTTTCAGAAACATCCAGATCTCCAGAAACAAGAGGTCTCTCAATGTCGTCAACCTTAAAAGAAACATAGATAAAAGACGTATGAGGGACATACAGAGCATAAAAAAGTGCAAAAATTGCAAATTTTCCATCATTACACGGGCCAATTATAAGTTAAAATTCCACCTTTTAATCACCAAGGCCATAGCCCATATGTGATCCTCTCTCGCGAAAAAGAAAAACATAAGCATCAATCATAATCAGTCAAAAGTACCCGCCATCAACAAAAGCCTCAATAAAATCCACTGCCAGGTCATTTGCCAAGCTCTAAAACCCCTATCAACCTCGACATTTAAGCATAACCTAAAATCTAATCAATAGTCGAATTCCACATAACAAGACGAGCTCTAAACAAAGACTTGCACGTGCATGCTGAATCAAAATCCAGATCAAATCAACTAAGAGCTCGTTTCCCACGCCTAATACAACCGTCACCAACCTACACTGATTCAGCCTAATTAACACATAATCCAAAAATCCAACTTAAAAAACCGCGTTACACCGCTTTAGCTCACTCGTGCACGAGAAATCAAACACTAATTACAGACCAGATCAAAATCAAATCCACTCACACCTCGTTTCATCTGTGCCCTAATAACCCCAATCAAACCTTTAACAGCTCACACAAATTCCAACCAACAATCAAATCCCCGTAAAATCAAACACTCAACAATAAATCATACCTGAGGCGAAATCCGACCGCGGTGGCGAACGGGCGACGAGAAATACCGCCACGGCCGGAATTTACAGGCGATGAGGATCACAACGATTAACAGAAGCAGCATAAGAGTCAGTGAAGCTATTATAGTTAACGACGCCGATGGTGATGATGATGATGATGATGATATCGCAATGCCGCCGGTGCTCAGCCGCATCGCCGCCTCCATATGAGAGCGGAAAAAATAGGAAATGGAATCGAGACTGAAATTATTCGTCGCCATACCGAAAAACTAACCACAGTGGCTCGTGCGAGTGTGCCGATCTAGGTTTTTTGCGACAACAGCGGGGCTTTGAAATGGTCGCATTTGCCTATTTTTGGTGCACCATTTTTAGAGAAAGAGGAGAAATCAATTTATTCAGTGGTTTTCACACCTCAATGGTAAGGTCTAAGGACTATAAGGTAAAATTGTCATACTAGCTTGGTATACCTCGTTTCGCAAAGTGTCACTAGTTGAAAGTCGAAACTTGTTTCTCGTTTGTGGACGGTCCTTTAACGACTTTCGGATTGTTGTGAACCCAATATTTTCAAAATTATTTTCGTGCTTTTGCACGTGTTCGTTGATGCGTGGCGTGCGTGTGGGGCATGAATATAAGTTACAATATTACGTATCAAGTACCGAAACACACGAACAGTGTGTGATTAATATCTGAAAAAGTCGCTTAAAACGTAAAACGCGAATAATAATTGGTCTACTATGAAACTGATACTAACTACTTAATTGAATGGGAGGCTAATCTAATAAACATAATTGAAGAAGATTGATTATTGATAGTTTGGGTTGTAGAATAGATAAATGCCAAATATTTTTTAGAGGTCGGTTTCACTAGAGGTTCTTGTACTAGCTCATTAACAAACCACCTGAATTTAATTATTGAGTTTTGTTGAGTTCTTACGTGTTCAATGGATATGTGGCCTGTAATTAGAGTTACTCGCACTATACGTCCTTAAGTTTCTAATTAGTTAGAGTGTTACCTCGCACAGTTCGTCAATCACTCGTTTTAGAAGAGAGATTACGTCTACATCTAATTCAGCATCTGCTAGTGATGCTAGTGTTAACTAGGCATACTTGCAAAAATGTGTAATCAAGTAATCTAAGTATTTTGCGTGAATTCGCGTTAGGTAGTTAGTGGCACAAAACCAATTTTAACATGCACAATCTAAAATCACTACCACGACGTCTCATAAACCAACATTCGTTAGTACTGGTGTGAAACATATAAAACAAATCATTATAAACACGTCGTTTCTCAGACAAAAACTCAAATAAACTAGATAATGACATTCATGAATGCTACTAACTACTCCAAACACAGAGTAATTTAACTACTCATAATCTCAAATTCAACAGCAACTAAGGATTTGGACAATATAATAAAAGAATTGAACAATATAATAAAAGAACAAAGATTAAAAAAACTATTTTGCTCTTAATCTTTATACTCTTTTGCTTTGCCTTTTTTCCCACAACTTTTAACTCTCTAGCTCTAAACCTAATACTATGATTATGGAAGATGAGTATATGTGGCGTTTCTCTCGAACTCTCACTTTGTTGCTCTTTACATTGCTTCACTCTTTTTGGTACATGATGGTACACGTTTTTGCACTTTGTTCACACATATGTTGGACCTAGATCGACCCTTCTCTTTACAGGTTTTCATGATGCCCTTGGGTTTGAGATTCGTCGAGTATCTTGATCTTTCAACTAAGATTATCAAGTATACTGACACGTCGAACATCGATGCATATATCGAATATTATATACCAATATAATATTTTATGTAAGAGCGATGAACGGTAGGATGCAATAAATAACTTACCTTGATTATCGGACCTAATATATTCATAGGCCTTAAGACACGAGACCACGCTCCATAATTCTCAGGTACATCGAGTATAATACTTGATGTATGCCTCTAGATACATTGAGTATAATACTCGGTGTATCGCCTATGTGCTATTTAACGGGTTGGGCCAACCAAGGCTCAATCTTATTTAGTCCAGCTATTTAAGCCCATATCATATATCAAGTATGTAAATCATAGTACTTCTGATTTAATACTTCTTATGTTGCACACATATTTCTTAGTAACCATATTCAATTCATGTGAATTCGTGTTTATTGCTTATATATTAACTCTTGACGCATTATAAATTAAAATTGACATAATATCGGTTAAATTTTCTATTAATACACACTATATATATTAAAATTAGTAGCGGCATTAATTAACGTGTTGGTCAAAAAAATGTTGAAGGCTTGAAGCCCATACATGAATTGGATTCTGCTGTTTTCTTAAAATTCTATAAAGTTCGATTACGTCAGAAATAAAGGAAAAAGAAGTACGACAAAATCTTCTTTATGTCGTTTGATACTTTGATTATATATATATAACTATAATATATATACATGTATATGTATATAACATACACAATTAAGCAAAGACAGTTGGTGTTCGATGTGTAATGACCCTTTAATTAGGTCCAAGTGAGGTGACCTAAGAAATACGAATGTATGCTGATGAAGAAGCTTTTGTTTGTACTTTCCATAATAAATAAAATCAAAAACATGGTCGTTTAATGTCATGAAAGGGTAATTAGGTTTATTTAATTTGAGTCTTAATGGAATTTAATTAGTACCACGCCAATATGACCAATGAAATCCGTTATTTGTGAACGTGCATGGATCCTTTTTGCAGAAGCTTTTTGAGCAAAGCACCATTCACTCTTGCAAGTTAATTAACCTTTAATAATCATTTAATTAAGCGACGCTAATGCGTAATTAATAGATTAGGACTAGAGGTACTACGGCCAGATTGTAACTCGTGAAGAAAATAAGGATTTTAATGTTACGTAGTTTGAAATTTCAATAATCTATTTTCTTTTATGGGAATAACTTGAATGATCAACATATGTAGCTAAAACTTTTAATTTATCTAATTATTTGGTAAGAAGTATAAAACTAAATAATGACACATTTTTTTTTTGATTGAAACACTTACAAGTACGAAAAGATTTAATAAGATTAGTTAACGTTGCCCAAAAAAAAGAGGAACTATAAAACAATATATATGCAAACAGTTGGATAATTGATCTACTTTTTTTTTTTAGCGAAACTCGTTAATTACTTTCTTATCCATAAGCAATTGATTTTTTTTTTATTTTTTTCCTCTTTTTAAAAGCCGTTTGGAACCGACATTTCGTGAATGGATTGAGTATATATTAGATTAGGTGAACTTATTAGTTTCGCCGTACCTTTAATTTTGTGAAAACCATATATTTATTAGTTATAGAATGAGTAAATTGCAAAACCCACTTCTATGTTATTTTTAAATAAGCTCATTATTATTTTAATTGACAAAAAAACCCTTTATTATTTGATCAATGACAAAGAAGTTCCTAAGGCGCAGTTTGGGACCACACCCTCTCTAAACTTCTACGTCTTTTGGGGCCAAGTTTAAAAGATTTTGCCCATCATTTCACTTATATGTTCTTCATTTGTCCATTTATACCTTATTCTTAGGTCACTAACTCCGATAATTTCATGACGTTAAAAGATTTAATTTTACAATAACCTAAAAAAGTTAAAAACTTGAATTGCAACAATGACAACGAGAATCAATTTTCTCTAAATCCTATCAGATGGTAGCAAAATCGTGATTTGTAAAAAAAAAAAAAATCTCTCGAATCAAGTCAACCGAGTGTGTTTCGTTGAACAGTGGGTCTTCATTCTTTTCATTACGTACGAGCTTCAAAAAACATGTTTAAAGGGGAAATAGTTTATTACATATAGTATATGTTTCAAAGAAACTTCTTCAATTTCTTTTAAAAGCAATCATCTACTTCTCGTGTTTTCCATATAGCCTGGAGCGTTGTATCACTCGTTTCTTTTGTTTGGAGAGAGAAAGGTATTCCCAAGAAATCAATCATTGTTTTCATTGATCAATATGTTGTGCTCGAAATCCTCATTACCAATGAGATCCGAATCAAACGAATTCTCCAATACTGAATGCATATATCAACCTAACCTAGGAGGTCTCCGCATATTAAAATAAGAAAGAGCTTTTGTGGCTAATTAAAATAAACTAAAGGGATACGTTTTGCAATTAGCTCGAAATAAAAAATTATCCAGCCACATCCAATCCCACACTATAAATCCGCCCCCATCCTCTAACTTGTCTTCCATCACAATTCTTCATAATCCTCTCTATCTCTATCATAATCCAAAATTTAGCTTTCTACCAAAAAGAATTAATCCAATAATTTAGCTTCTAATCTTTCGATTTAATTTTACAAAACCTCCACCAATGTCTACTATAACGTACCAACATACGGAAACAACCACCATCGCCACCCTCAAGCTCAAACTGGCGGCGCCGCCTCTACCGCCACCGGCCCCCTTCGCCGATTTATTTTCATCAACCGAAAGACAGAGTCTTTACACGAACCCATATGATAAAAACACACCCTTTTCGATATTAAGTCCAAAATCCTTAGAACTATGTACTGAGACATTGGGTAGCGAGTCCGGCACCGATTTCTCAAACTCCGGCGAGGTTCCGGCGTCGACCCACTTTGATTTTCAGCATGAAGAGCCCCAAAAGAGATCAAAATCGTTGAAAAGTTATCGGAGTAACGAATGCCCGAAAAAGTTAAGGGATTTCCCGCCGCCGCTGACGAGCTCATTACAAGTGCGCCGCCGGAGAGAAGAGGGGCGGCTGATAATTGAGGTGGCGCCGGTTGTTAGGAGCTCTTGTTTGACGGCGGAGAGGAGCGGCGGCGATAGATTACGATTGTATATGGTATCTTCAAACCAACATCAACAACAAAAAGAAGAAGAAGAAATTGAAAAGGGAATGAAGAAATTTGGAAGGACAATGAATAGGTGCATTAATGGAAGCGAAGGGTTGTGTTCTAATCGAGGCTTGCAACACGTCAACGATACAATGGTTGCATGAAATTCTTAATTTTTAGGTGAAATCCAATTTTTAGGTGGATACATTTTTTGTTTGTTGTTGTTGGAATTCAATGATTTTATTGAAGTTGCATGGAGTACTTTTGCGAATTATTTTTTTGAAATGAGTGGTTTTTCGTGTATGTTATTTATTAGAGCAAAAGGTTCTTCTAATTTTTTCATAATGAGATTTATTTCATTCTTGGATCTTGATACGCGATGATATAGTACAACGAAGGAATACCATTATATATTTATCTTGAATTATATCTTAGTAACTTAAGAATGTTTAATCACAATAGTGCATTGATAGTGAGTTGGGTGCACGGCCATATCGTATTAGTTTTCTCTTTTTTTTTGAGTTTTGATAGATGTTGCACCTTATAGTTGGTCATAAGGTTTTGCCATTGTCTCATTCTATAATTATAATTGGAGAGGCGACTTATGGAAGTTAACAAGATGCAAAAATTTTGTCCAAAATCTACATTAGATGGAGGAATATGATCTTTATGTAATCACGATATATTGTGAAATATGGTAGAACTTATCAGCGCAACCACTATTTTCGAACTCAAAGATTGTCGATATCCAGAACCTTTCTTCATGAGCCATCATAAGTGTCTCATGTAACTTGTTGCATTGGCTAAATTAATAATTAATGTGAATAGTTGTAAGTTATAGGATTGTTCCTATAAATATAGACGTGTGTCCTTTAATTACATCATCACTTGGCATGGGATAAGGTGTGTGACACCAAACAGTCAGGAGGATTGAATATCGTTTCTCTGGTAGAATGGAATAGAGCTACTACAACAAAACTTCTATGTAGATTGGAATCTACAGATGAAAGAGGAAAAGTTATGGATGAAATGGATGCACACTTACTTTATGAAATGGGAGAACATTTTGACATATCAACCTACTAGTAACTGCCACGGATATTGAAAGGCATACTTAAAGGAAGAGAGATGATGCAAACTAGTACATGGGCTGAGATGACAAGTTAAAGCAAATACAGAACAACAATAGTGTACAAGGAACTAAGAGGTATAAATTACCCAGTGCTCTAGAGGAAAATACTGTATGGTAACAAAGCAAAACCTATAGTTGTGTTCATACTATGGTTACAATGCCTGAACCGCCTACCAACTAAAGACAGACTCCAGAAATATGGGATTCAAACTGATGAGAAGTGCAGCTTCTGCAATGAAAAAGAAACAACATACCACCTATTCTTCAAATGCACAATCACACAGGGTATTTGGAAGGAGATGCTGAAATGGATGCACATGCAGCATATACCGAAGGAATGGACACAAGAAATGGAGTGGTTGATACAACAAAGATCAAAGAATGAAAAAAGCTGCCTCTTGAAGATGACTATAGCAGAAGTAATATACATAATATGGATGCATAGAAATGATATAGTCTTCAACAACATCACACTAAATCCTCAATTGGTGGAAGAAATCATTAGTATCATCTTAATTAGATGTAAAACCTATGGGAAACTATACACCCCACGCAGAGGGAACTAATTGGTTAGATTGCAGTTGTAAGGAATGGGTAGTAGGTAAGTAGATTGATTTGTGAACCTGAATCTACGAATCAGATTGTATTTTCTGGTTTTGGTTATAATAAAATTTAGCGCTTTGTTCCAAAAAAAACAAACAAGGGTGCCTTGAGTTCTGTTATTTCTTCTTTGGGAGTAAACATAGGAGTTGTTTAACACAACAAAGCAAACCTATTAACCTTCGGTTATAGAAGGTAACACTTTACATATGTATCCAACAACCAAAGTTATGAGGCCGCTCCCCAATCTTTCTGACATTTGGGATGTATCATGTATATAATAAATAATGTTAGAACTCGGCTAGGATTGACCAACTTATTTTATTGTAAAAATAATGTTAATTTTTTTTAGGTCCGTTAAATTATATTGATCTGGACTGTTCATTAAGTTCAGCTCCTTGTATAAATATCGCCTAACTTTCACTTTTTAAAACATCAAATAAAACTTTCAGCTCACTTGAATAGCTTTCGACAATATTTCCTCTCTTTATCTCACTAACTGTCTCTCTCTAAGATCCCCTTATGGAGTGAGACTGATTACTTGGTGCATCGAGGCACTTGGTAAGCCGGACACCTTAGCTTTTAAAGTGAAAAAATCTTAAGTATGTTTTACGTGGTATCAGATATAGTAAATACAAGGATTATTTAGAGGAGTGGCCAATTCCACAAATGCTATGAAACAAAGTCGAGCAAATTAAATTATTTAACAAAATCTCAAAAAAAAAAGGTAACGATTCAAAATAGGAAAAAAGAAAAAAAAACAATATACTCTATTGACATCGAAACTCCCTTGAATGCCTTAACAATGCTTTGGCAGATCCCACAAGTGCCTCATCCTCCTCGCGCCTCTTGTATAGTAAGCATGAGTGCAATAGACTCAAATGATCTTCTTACAAGGATGAAGTCTCCCATATGATTTTCTTGGATGTTTCGTCGATGTTTACAGTCTCAAAATAGTTTACATAATCAGAGAGATTGTAAATCTCGTTGCCTAGGGTTCCAGAGTTGTAGTCGGCAGCATAATCCTCCAAAATTAGCACATACTTAGGTGGTATGTCATCATTTATAAGAATGTCAAGAATTTGATCGTGTACTTCAACAATTGTATTCTGACTCGCCTCGCGCTTCTGTCTGAAAGCAATAGGATCCTCAATTCTCTCTACGTACTTATCTCTACATCTTGTTGCACTTTGTACAATAAACAAAATACACCTTTTTAATCCTTTTTTGTATATATATCTATAAATAAAACAAAAGATTATCTATATCATTTTGTACAATAAACAAGATTTGGGCATGAAACTCCAATGTAATTTGCCAAAGAAACTAAGAAACAAAAGCACACCTTGTGAAAAGAAAAGAAAAAGCATAAACACATTGTATACCGTGCATATTTGATAGAAAAAATAAATTTAGGAGTACCTTTTCTTTGTCTCGTGATTTCATCACAAATAACTCAAAAGGACATCTATCATTTGGCGAGCGTCGCAAATTGATAAAATGCATTATTTTGGTCTTATTTCGTCTAGGTTACAATACACCGAGAAATCGATACAATGGGGCCAGACTTAACCAAAATAATGCTATCCTATTACAATGAACGTACTAGCTTGGTCCGGAACACCTATTACACGTGAAAGAGATACAAGATAACAAAAAAAACCCTAAATGGTCAAATTGAGGGAACAGTCGAACGGGACAGATTCGATGCTCTTCGATTGTCGAACTGACGGCGTTAGATACTTATGTTTTCGGGTTGAACTTGGAAATGTGCCAAGCTACATAGGTATCCCATTGAGGGAATCAAGCCGAACGTAGTTTATTTATCTCTTTTGGGTAGCCTTTATTGGATCGGGTCCTGGTAGGGCTGTGCGGTTCAATTAATTTTGCGTTGCACGACTCCACGGTTTTGATCATATCTCCTTATTGGTTGGTTGAAGCTCGATCCGCTTCTTGATTATGGACTCTGACTCATGTAGCTTTCAGGAAATATATGGGTTCGACCTAAGTGAGTGTCGAATTGACTTGATTAGATTGTAAGATTCGAATTGGGAAATTCGAGGTACAATCGAACTGCAGTGCGCGGATTCACGATTTCGATCATATCTCTCTATTGGATCATCGAAACCTCGATCCACTTCTTGATTCGGGACCATGACTCATGTAGCTTTCAGGTAATATATGGGTTTGACCTAAGTGAGTGTCAAATTGACTTTATTCGATCGTAAGAGTCGAATTGGGAAATTCAAGGTACAATCGAACTGCAGTGCGCGACTTCACGAATTTGATCATATCTCTATATTGGATGGTCAAAACCTCGATCCGCTTCTTGATTTGGGACCCTGACTCATGTAGCTTTCAAGGCACGTATGGGTTCGGCCTTAGTGAGTGTCGAATCGACTTGGATTAGATCTTAAGTGTCAAACTCACTCTAGTTCGACCATATCAATGTCGAATCGACTTGGATTCGGCCTAAGGCTTCTCTGTCCGCCCCCTTAACTTGTGAGGAGTGAGGGGGTATATATAGGAACTATTGGAGGGGCTTAAAGGTAATTTTATGCTTAGTATCGAATTGAGGCGGTTCGATCAAACTCAGGTAATTCGATCTTCTTTCAGTATCGAACAAGGAGAATTCGATTTTCTGCGAGCTCTGTGCAGCTTTACCATTTTTAGCATAACTTTCCCTCCGAACCTCCGAATTGCATTACGTTTGTTGCGTTGCAACTTGCAACATAGATATGTGTGGCGTTCTATTGACATATTACTCAATGTCTAATCCGTTATATAGATATAATGGTGAGCCAAATACGACTAATGTAGTTTTACCTTTCAACCTTCTTGACACTTATCGGTTAGTTTCGCGCCTTTGTAGCTTCTTCCTAACATGACACATTGTGTCAAACCATGCATCCTGGAGTATTTCCTTTTTATTTGTCAACAAAATGCAATGGGCATAATTGCTCAATTTATCCAAAGTTACAATAAATTATTTTTCTATTTTTCTTATAACATTCGGTATCAATTGGGCTAATATAAACTACACTTTATACACGTATGTTTAAGTTTGCGATGCTCCATATATCAGATTTACATTTACCATTAGTATTCAGTTTATTGTTATTTTGGTTAGATATATTATGTATCCAGTTCATATCTACGGGTTTTCGTGTGGACTTTCAATTTCAGAAAAAAGAAAGAACTGCCAATTTGTTACTTAGTTACTATTAATAGAAAGGAAACGCGGCAATTAGTCAATTACATGTTGGTCAAATAGATATGATGTAAAGTCTATAGCTCAACTTGATTCTTATGTCTTTATCAAACACCCTAATAAAAGATAATTAAAGAGGAAACAAAATTTAAATTGATGAGTTTTATAAAATATATTAATGCAAAAGTAGAATGACATAAAGTGAGTTATAAGTTCTTCCATGATTCTGGATTAAGTTATATAATGAAGTAATTTGAAACATAATGCAAGTAAGAATGAAATAAATATATATGAAACATAACGAAGTAGGAACATAAAATAAAATTAAAAAAAAAAAAACATGGCCGATGGAGTCAATTAGATTCGCAAAGTTATATGTAACACAAAACTAATAAGAATTAATTTAAAATTCTCCTACCTAGATTAATTTTCATTTTATTTATTCGTCTATTCTACTACTATATCTTAAAGGAAAAGGATCATGACGAAATCTTCACTAAGTAGTGGTCCTACGTAATCAAGAAAAGGCAGTATTTGATGCTAAATGGCCCTTTGGGTCTAAATAGGCTGACCTAATTAATTACTATATTCCTATTGCTTTTTTTTTTTCGATAGAAAGCTATATTCTTATTGCTTAACCATGGTATTTATTGTACTTATTTTACAAAGTAAAGCAACTAACAACATGCTTGTCTATTGTCACCAAGGGTTAATTAACGTTGTTTATTTGAGTCTTTGACTCTTTTTTTTTTTTTTTTGAACAGACCGTAGTCAAATACATTAATGCAAGTAAATAGTTTTAGTACAAGGATAAATAGAACGTGAAATGCGTGATACAACAGTAGAATAATCAAAAAGTAATAAAGGTTGCAGCCATGTGGGGCATGTAACCCAAACATGATAAGGTGGTGGGGCCTGAATGATGGCGCTGTTGGAGGATGCTCCCATTTTTGCAAGATAGTCTGCTGTCTGGTTCGTCTCTCTATATGTGAAGATGCCAATCACTGCCTGGAAAGTAGCCAAACTAGTCTGAATCTCCTGAAGCATACCACTCAGGTGAGCCGGTGGGGATAGTTTCCTGGAGAGACAATCAATCAAAAACATAGAATCTGATGCGATGATGATGTGACTGAGCTTCAATGACTGAGCTAAATTGAGTCCATCCCTAAGTGCCCAAAATTCCGCCTGGTTATTGGTTGTGTGCCCTACTGAAGCCGAGAACGCCGCCACAAAAGTCCCATTAGAATCACGGATGATGCCCCCAATCCCTGCCTGACCTGGGTTACCGTAAGAGGAGCCATCTATGTTGAGTTGGACGAAACCTAGAGGTGGGGGATTCCATTTGAGAAGGAATGTAGAATATGATGGGTTATGGAGATGGTTATTTAGCTCAATCTGCTTGTCTCCTGAATGTAGGTGGTAGTAGTAAGCTGAGCGGATTTGAAAGCTCGAAAAAGCTTGATTATTGAAAACTAAAGAGTTTCGAGCGTTCCAAATAGTCCATGCAAGAGTCGACCAACTTTCTCGGGTTTTTCGAGGGAGAGAGGTAAGATGAATCAAAGGGTGAGTGGTATGAAGCAGTGGCATAGTTGGCAGAAGTTGCTGGATTAAGGGTTTTGTCACAGGACATTCGCCTAGTAGATGGTGGATAGTTTCCGGCGACTGGTGACATAGTGGGCAATCAGGGTTTGGTATTACTTGTTGTTGAAAGAGGCGTTGCTTAGTTGGGAGTTTATCATGGCTCAAGATCCAGAAGAAAGATTTAACCCTAGGATTAGTTTTCAGATGGGAAATAGTATTCCAAGGCAATGAGGGGTAGTGAGCTTGATGGTTCTGCTGTGTAATAGCTTGGTAGGCACTGGTTACAGAGAATCGACCGTTAGACGTCCAAGCCCATGAGAAGAAATCATTAGTGTCAGTGTCCATCGACAAAGGTGTACCAAAAATGGTTTGGATAATGTTTGGTGGTAGGAATGTAGCGACTTGTTGGAGATTCCAAGTTCTGGTGGAATGATTGATGACATCTGCTATAGTGAGAGTAGCATGTTGTTGGGGAATGGAGGGCATATATTCCGCAATGGTGAAGTTTCCTAGCCACTTTGTGTGCCAGAAGTTTAGCATGTCTCCTTTGGTAATGTGCCATCTAATAGCCGATGGGAGTATTTTGATTACAGATTGAATGGATTTCCATCCCCAGCTATGCTGCATTTTAACTGGAGCCAAAAAGAGATGAGTGTTCGAGAAGTACTTTTCTCTCATAACTTGGGCCCAGAGGGAGTCTGGTTGCGTGAGTAAACGCCACCCGAGTTTGAGGAGCAATGCATCATTCATATCCGTAAGACGACGGATCCCAAGTCCCCCTAAATCTTTTGGGAGACACACTGTGTCCCAACTTACTTTAGCTCGACTATTTCCAGCTGGAGTAGCATTCCATAGGAACTTTTTGGTTCGTTTCTGAATATCCGCTAAAGTGGTACGGGGCAGTCTGAAAACTGACATAGCATGAGTAGGGATGGCTGTCAGCGAGGAGGATGAGAGGATGGTGCGTCCCGTGAAGGACAGAAGTCTGGTATACCAGGTATCTGTTTTATAAGACGCACGAGTGACCAATGGCGTGAGGCTATGAACTTTAGATCGTCCAGACCAAACTGGGAGCCCTAAGTATTTATCCTCAGGAGACATTGTTGACAGATTCAGAGTGTTGACTAGTGTTTGCTTTTGTTGTGGGGGAACAGAGGGGGCAAACAAGACTTTTGATTTGGACCAATTAATTGTTTGTCCAGCCGCTTCGGCAAACAAATGCAGGTTTTGTTGCAAGGTGCGCACCGTTCTTGAACTGGTATCGCAAAATAGGAAACAGTCGTCTGCAAAGCTTAGAATGGGGATTTTAGGACCAGTGCGATTTGCGCGCATTGCCCCGTATGATCCATTTTGAGTACTTTGCAGCGTGAGATGGATGAACATGTCCATGCAAAGGATAAATAAGTAAGGTGATAAAGGATCACCCTGTCTAAGGCCTTTGGTTGGATTCCAAGGAGCAGAAGTGGACCCATTGGCAGAAACCGTAAAGGTGACGGTTGTGACACATGTCATGATCTGCCGAATGATAATTGGGGGGAAATTGAAAGCTTTCAGAGTTTCTTCAAGGAATTCCCAGCTGAGATTGTCATAAGCTTTTTCAATATCAAGTTTTAGGGCCATATGGCCCTTTTTGCGTTTACGCTTAGACTGCAAAGTGTGAAGAAGTTCATGCGCCATCAAAATATTATCTGTAATTTGGCGACCCGGAACAAATGCATTCTGAAAAGGAGATATGAGATCAGAGAGGAAAGGTCGAATACGTGTCACCAAGATTTTAGCTATTATTTTATAGCTAACATTACATAGACTAATCGGCCGAAATTCAGTCACAAGAGTGGGGTGGGGGCGTTTAGGGATAAGGATGATGTTGGTATCATTCAGATGGGGTTGAAGAATCCCGTGCTTGAAAAAATCGTTAACAAAATGCTCAACGGATTTTCCTACATGGCGCCAGTATTTTTGGTAGAAATGTGCATTCAAACCGTCTGGGCCTGGTGCCTTCAAAGCTCCAATACTTTTGGCCGCGTTGTGGATATCATCTGAAGAGGGAATCGAGCATAGGGACTCAAAAGCCGAAAGAGGGACAGATGGGAGACAGAAAGATTGGAATGGGAAGTTTTGAGTGGTAGTTCTAGAGGAACTGGATTGGAAATGAGTTGCGAAATTTCGCAGTATCTGGGGGGTATCCGTGATCCATTGGCCTATTGAGTTTTTGATACCCTGGATTAAATTGGATCTACGACGATTAGTAGCATAGGCATGGTAAAACCTAGTGTTGCAGTCCCCGTCTTTGATCCATTGATTTTTAGCTCTTTGAGCCCAATAAGCTTGCTTTTGGGAGATGAGACGGTTAAGATAGGTACGGAGAGATTTCTCCCTGCGGAATAAGGATGGCGGAGAGGACGGGTTTAATGTTGTAAGAACGGTATTAAGCAAGCTTTGGGCGTGGGTGATGCTGTTATCTAAGTTTCCAAAGCACTTAGATTTCCAACGTCTAGCCACGGCGCCAAACATCGAGCATTGCTGGAAAAATGGTGGAGAATTCGGGAATGAGAGATTGAAATTTTTCCAAGTTTCTTCTACCAGGGGGAGGAACGTGGGATTTTCGTCCCACGCAGTTTCGTACCTGAAGGGCCTAGCAGTTCGCCGCTGGTTAAAAGAGTTGGTAAGGAGAATGGGGGAGTGATCTGACGCTTGGGAGACCAAATGAGTAACAAGGGTGTTGGGATAAGCAGTTAGCCAAGCATTGTTAGCGAAAAAACGATCAAGGCGTTCACAAATGAAATGTCGCCCAAATCTACGGTTAGTCCAGGTAAACGGGTGTCCTACATAACCCAGGTCTTCAAGGCCACATGTTTGAATACAACTAGTAAACCTATTCATAGCAGTTTGGGATTTGGGGCATCCTCCAGATTTTTCATGAGACACAAGAATATTGTTGAAATCACCCAATACAATCCATTTACACTGAATGGTAGTAGCCAGTTGGGTTAATTCAGACCATACCTGATCTTGCAGCGGGGGTTGCGGTGGGTTGTAGACAGCTGATAGGATGAAGGCATCTGACGTGTTGTTGTCAACTGCTTCCATATGCACTGTTCTTGGCGAACTCCCAATCGAAGATAGGGTGATCTGAGCTGAGTTCCACAATATCCAGATACCACCTGAAAAGCCAACAGCTGGTATAATATAGTGATCAGTAAATGGGAGTCTTCTTATAACTGACATTGATCGGTTATGCGAGAGTCTAGTTTCGAGAATTGTCACTACAGTCGGTCGGTGCATGTAGATGAGTTGGCGGAATTCATCACGGAACGCCTGTCGTGCTGCTCCTCTACTATTCCATGCTAGGATGCTTACCATCATTGGAGGTGTTGTTGAGTTGTTGGACCCTGCTCCACTGGAACGATTCTGGTCTGTGTTGCCCCGTCCTCTTTGGTGTTGATGTAAATGGTAATGGGGCTGCTGGTCGTTTGTTCGGGAGATTAATCTGAAGCGGTACAATGTTTCGCGTGTGGCGGGTGGGGATAGTGTTTGTTGGCTCAGACGAAGGACCACATTTGTACCGAGCATTTGGTGAAGGAAAAGGTGAGGTGAAAGGTTCTCCGACATTATTATGAGGTCGTAGACGGGGATTGCCATTACGGACGTGGCGGGTAGACGTGCTGGGTTTATCGGATCCGGATTTGGCGAATAAGTAACATGGGTCACTTGGTTCGGGCCCAATGAGGTTGGTATCACTAACTGTTGGCCCAATTGGTGTTGGGGATAGGATTGGTTTTGCTGTAAAGACGTAACCCCCGTGTGTTGGGTCAAAATTGAGGTCATGAGAGGGGAAGAGATTGGTGGTGGTGATGCCGCCGGTGGAAAGAGGGGGGACTGTTGAGATTCCTCCGTTGTAGTTTCCGTACGAAATCGACGGCAAAGAATGTGAGGGAGGAAATGGGAGTAATCGGGTGTGGTGGGGTTGATGTGGCGGAGTTGTGATGGAGGAGGTGGTGGTGGATCGTGGTGGAGCAGCGGAGCTTGTGTCGTGGTTGGTGGATTCGGAAGAGCCGATGACGATCGGGGGGGTGGAGCTTGTGGCGATTGTGTTCCCCGGCCGTTCTTGGTCATGGTTGGTGGAGTCGTGGTGGATGGGCGGTGATTCCAGATTTGGGGTGGGGAGAAGGTTGATGAGTGGTGGTAGATATGTAGGAGCAGATATGGAATCGTGCATAGTTGTTGGTATGGCTGGAGTTGGCATCACGTGTTGAAGACGTGGATGAGCTGCCATTGTTTGTTGGTGCAGCAGGCTGGAGGACGGGCTGTGGGTTGTGATGGCAGTGGTGGTCGGATCGGGTGTGGTAGGCGTATGGGTGTTATGGTGCACCAGCGATCCAATTGGTGGATTTGGTTGGATCTGATCCAATGTTGAATCTGGTGGGTTTGCATTAACTGCTGGGTCGAGTTCTGGATCCAAATTAATATGAGCAATGGGCTGATTGTTTTGAGTTGGGCTAGTTGGCAGTTGGGCCTGAGGGCTTGGGGATTTAGAAAGGGAATTATTGGGCTGATTGTTTGCTTCTTTTTGCAATGGCCCAAAAGCATTTTTTCTTTGGGTTTGAGGGCTGACTTTGGGCCCAAAAGGCATAGGGTTACGCTGGTGGCCACCAGCAGTTTTTCCGATCGACGAATTAGCCGCCTTTCGTCGGGGACGGCTAGATACGATAGTCCATCGTTGCATGTGGTTTCCAACGGGTTCACCCGGTGAATCTATAGCTTCTGCTTGCCGATTGGTGTTGGTTCCGCCTCTTTTCTCAGCTGCATTTTTCGTAGCTCCCGCTGAGTTGCCGCAGTCATTATTTTCATAATCTTTCGGACACGTCGTCTGAAAATGGCCAATGCATCCGCATTTAAAACAAAAGGCCGATTTTAGCTCATATGTTATATCTTGTCGATGGGGTCCGAGCTGGATGTATTGTTGCAACGGGCCAGTAGTGTCGACTTGTACACAAATACGAGCATATCTTGCTCTCTCCAAACGTGTGGTGTGTAAGTCGATTTTTACCGGTTTGCCAATGAGGCCTCCAATGGTTGCCAAAGCGTTGGGATTATAGTACTCGAGAGGTAAATTCAATAACTGAATCCAAACGCATAAGCTTTGTAACTTGGAGGTGGTCGGAGAAAAATTCGGGGTCCATGGATTGATGGCGAGATACTTGTTGAACAAAAACCACGGCCCGCCAGCAAGAGCAAGTATGTAGTCGTCGGCATTGTCAAATCGTACCACATAATGGCCCAAACCCAGGTCTGTTACTTTTGGTATTGTTACGAGCTTCCAAAGCCTCTTTAGATGAGTTGCCATATCTATTATGGGTCGTTTAAGCCCTGTGGTCTGGATAATGAGAGCTTTACGCCATGGTTTTCTCAACCGTTCTAGTTCTTCGGGTGAGAAAGGTGATGATGGGTCGTTGTTATTTGTCGGAGCTGGGTCGCTATTTTCCATTTCGATGTCGTTATCGACTGAAAAGCTTTCCAACCATGAAGGAAAGAAAGTGTGTGGTGTATTGTTGACAAGTTTTTGTTTATAAGAGGGTGTGGGGATGGAGTTCGACTGGGGCAGTTGAATGTTGGCTTGAGGTGGGTCTGAGATGTTAGATCTGGTGATGTTGATGGCTGAAGAGCTGTTGGTATATTTGGCTGGGAATGGAGGGGGGTCAGGAGGTTGCTCAGGGGGAGTGGTCATATTCGTCACGGCAGTTTTTGAGTCTTTGACTCTTAGTGAGATCTAATTAAGCCCTCATTCTAATCTGGCCAATTATGTCCAAATTTTGTGGATGGGTTCCTTTTCGAAAATCTCATTTTATTAAGGTAGGTCATTTTGTTGTGCATGTCAGAAAGTAGCTTTCAATATTTATTTCTCTAATTTAATTAGTGTGGAAGTTAGTGATTTTCATAGGTTGACACGGAGCAGACAACCGAAAAGGTCTTGTTTAGTGGAGGCTGAGCTCATCAAGTTTTCCTTTGTAAAGGGAACTAATAGTTTAATACAATATTAATTAAGATCTTGAATTACATAATTAACTCAAATGCTACTTTAATTCAAAAAAAAGAAGCCAATTTCACTTTTATGTGATACCAGTGTGAAATTTCATGCATATGAAACAAGAAAGGTAAAACGTTGTGAAGAAAGCCACATCTGTATTTTAAGGAATGTAAATACACCATGAATTTTATTTACTTTCTTAGACTTCATCCATTTCAATTTCACTATTTTTGTTTGTTATATATGCCAACAATGACTAAGAAAATATATGCCGACAATATGATAAACTTTCATAATTTGTTTTAAGTCACATGCCAAGAATAAAAGAAGAACAAGAGTTCTCCTACTTTACATTATGTTTTTCATTTTTTTCAGTTTTTATATCTTTATCTAACAACTGATTAAATAAAACAAAATAAGGAAAAGAAGCATGACGAAATCTGCTTAAAGTGATCTTCTTAATTATTTAGGTTTAACGTAATCAGACAGAGACATTATTTGATGCTAGATGACTCTTTGGGTCGAAATGGGCTGACCTTAAAATTGGTTAGTGTCTACTTACTGTTAAAGAAGCTTTTTAATTTGTACTTAATTTACATAATAAAAACAACTAAAAGCTTGCTCGCATGCACAGGGTCAAACATTCTTTAATGATGATTAAGGCCACATTTTAATCCCGACCAATTAGATCCCGATTTTGTGGATGTGATGTGATCCTTTTTCAGAAGCTTTCTGATATATATATATTTTTAAAGTAAGTGTAACTTAGTTCACTGTTTCTATTTTATAGATAATTTCTTTAAGTTGTAAACACAATTCGAAGTAGTATTTTATACGTATTAGTGAGGTGGGCGACTTTTTATTTTAGGACAGGTCATGAAAACGAGTTGCATGTCAGAAAGTATCTCTTTCATGATTCTCTTTTTAATTAAATTAATATTTGAAAGTGCAATTTATTCTGTAATCAATGTTATGCGATACATTTATCAAAAAAAAAAAATATTATGCGATGTTAGGACAACATTGCGGATAACATTAAAACCAGAGAAACTGCGCGAAAATTGTTCTTTAACTGCTTTATTTTAGTTTTGCCTTTATTCACTTATTAATCAAGTTCCACGGTTTTAGTTGTTTATGTTTATGTCCAGAAATATATCTTAATCATAAGGAAGAACTTTAGAAGATTCCTTAAATGAAGTTTCCATAATTCAAGTTGAGAAAAATAGTCAACTCAACACGGTTTCAGAAAAAGAAACAATTGAAGTTCCACCACAACTAGGAATCTTTCCAGAATTACTCCGAATTGAAGAAGATGTTCTTACCTTATTAGAACTCTAATAAAGGGAACAATTATTCAAGAAAGATGACGAGTTCAAAAGGAGGTTCAATTCAACAAGGAAACAACAAGAGTTACCAAAACTGTGAACAACACACATTGGAGTGCAGGTTTCAAAAAACCTATGTATAGGTGTGAAATTCATCAAGATGATTACAAGACAATAGTGCTAAATAATTCAAGAGATTAATTCTTTGTTATATTGTCTTCGTCTTGCTTTTGCGAAATTTTTGTATCAACTATTTTAAGTCTAGTTCTTATAAGTTGAGTAATTCATGCTTGTGTGCTTCGTTGAGTCCGATCAACAAAGAGCGTGAGTGAATTGTTGTAATGAACGTTTTGTTAAAACCTTTATTGGTTATTTCGCCTAAGGCTAGGAAGTTTTTAATAATATTGAAAACTTCTGAAAATTATATCTTCTTGCGTTCTTTATTTCCGCTGCATATTATTCTTATCAAGAATATCATAATAGAGTTAAGGCAACGCCAACTTAACTCTCAAAGTTGTTGTGTCAATCCACGATTTGACAATTTCAGTATTAATGTTTTTCTCAAAAAATAAAAATATAGTATTAATGTTGTGATTTAATTTTCCTAGGTTGACACTTAGCTACAAACAAACAGTTTTTGCTTAATGGAGGCTCATGTCATTAAGTTTTCTTTATAAAGTAGCTAGATTTCTAAGCAACATAGTTCATTACAAATTCGTTAAAGCAACACATAAACTTATACAATACAAAACCAATACACTAACTATGCTAATTTAGACTCATTTGCCTGACTCTTGATTAGCTTTCTCTGGAACATTTGTAGACTTGAATACTGGATGACTATCAAGTATATCGAATCTGAGGATGTCGAGTATTCTGGGAACGTCGAATATTACGGGGAAGTCCAGTTTCCTGGTATGTTTAGTACATGACACCTCGAGTAAGGAATGTCGAATGTACTATATCGAGCTCTATGTCAAGTATGAATACACGACGTGTATGTGTGAACTATGTTGTGCAATTAATGATACGTCTCAAATCGAGAGACGAGAGTAATTATAGATCTCGCATCCGAGGACCATCTCCGTGTTTTCCGAGCATGTCTAATGTCGGACCATGTTCCTAGCCATGTCGAGTATAAAATCCCATACCACAAACACTAGGTTACATTATATAGTTTTCGATAGTTATTTCCATGCACACTTCCTGAAACCTAGTTTAACTATAGAACATTCCTAATGTTACATAAAACACATGCAAGAAGATAAAAGGGCTTGTATATATCTGTTATATTTTTCTAGAAAGGGGACGTCTCTATAATCTGTATAATTCTGAGAGAGTCTATGTGTAATTTTTATAAACTTTTTGAGGAGCAATCTTTAATTTTTATAAAAGATCAATAACTTAAGTTCGTGTAGAAGATGAATATGAAATAGTGACATCAAGTACTATTATTAATGGGACGAAATGATGCATGCAATATACACAAAGTCTCAAATGTATTATCATGTACTTTTAGAGAGAGCATAATTTTTCAAAATAAACAACAAAACAGGTAGCTGTACATTGTAGCTCAAATAATTTTAATTTAATTATCTTCTTGAAGTAGTAAAAAGAAGACACTTGCTAGTAGTCCCATATATATGCCGAGTAAAAACAGCAGATGATAAATTATTTATGCAACTATTGTATTACTAATGTGGTACAATCACTGGCGATACACATATTGTGATGGAGTGCTGGGATGGTTATTTTCTAAATTCAAGGAAAATATACTTTTGGATCGTCGGTTGCACCATGTCACAAATGCAACGGTTGTATAAAATATTTTTTGATGTAAATTTGTTCAGACCGTCC
The DNA here is from genome assembly GCA_948329865.1 of Linaria vulgaris. Lineage (NCBI taxonomy): Eukaryota > Viridiplantae > Streptophyta > Magnoliopsida > Lamiales > Plantaginaceae > Linaria > Linaria vulgaris. The sequence continues at coordinate 106,025,806 of OX415253.1, read as the reverse complement.
AAGCTGATATGAAAGACAATTCTCCGTTGGATTTTGATCGCGCTACCTCTGTGACTACTAATTTGTGCCTTTGAACATTAGGCTCATGAAAGTTAATTGTAATCGCAAACTTAATAATACCTACCAGACACCGTATTTACATCACAAAAATATTTAATTCGTGCGATCACAAGCAATACACCCGTCTACAAACTAAACACTCTCTTAGTTGATCTAAATTTAATGGAATCCTGTTCTTTTCATTATATTTCAATTAATATAATAAAAATACAACCTGCTAAATTATACGTTCAGATGAGATATGTATAGAGAATAAAGATTTGTAACAGTAATAAGATACAGCTCCCACCATCATTGCCTTTGAAAACACTATAAAAGATCCTCCATCTGTGGCATAAATTATCACCAAAATTCAATTGAACACACCAAAATTCTATTTTGAACACCATGTCAACTATTGTAGCCCGCACAATACGAAGGACAATTAATCGGTTGGATTATAGGACTCATTTGTTTTGTCCAACCAAGTCAAATAACATTAACAATAGTAGATATAAGGTTGTTTGGTTTGCATAATTAATAATAGTGTTATCCTACGTGGCACCCTAATTGGGGTATTATTAGTTGCGTAATAATGTATTATGGTATACTTGTGTATTATAGCATAAAGCCAATGACATTACATGTTTGTGTACTTTTCTCAAAATGACACCTATAATTTGTATTAGATTAAAGATGACATAATTGCTAATTTCAGTCATACTTTCGTTTGATTCGATCGTATGATCAATAATTCGTTGATAGCTTTTTCAAAGGAAATACGCGATATATATTCATTTTCGTTTTTCCACCAATTAGTCAAATTTGCCCTTAGAGTGTCGTAAAGGAATTGTTCTCTTCCTTCTAATAATTAATTTTGAGTATATAAGGTACACATGTCAAGGTTAATTTTCTATTTGACATAATGTTCTAGCTATAAACATGATGAATGCATGCGACAAAATTGCAATAGTAATATCCAATTTTTTCAAAATTCGAGATAAATAAGCAGGTTCAACAAGGTTCATTTCGCGTGTTGTACTCTATGAATCTAAAACGAAAAAATAAAATTTAAATGAATGCTTAGAAGGAGATGAAAAGAGTATCGCAAAGAAAATAATTTTGAATGCAAATAATCATGTAAAATTACGACAACATGTAGTGACTTCAAAATGAGCCTATAAGGACACATGTATCACGCCATTATATATTCGGCTTGAAAACCAAAAACCGCATAAAGGGGAAAAAAATAAGCATGCAACGCAACAATCCTTTATTCTCTCGAAAATACTTTTGAATGGCCGTCTCCTACAAATGTAAAATTTTGGTTCTTTTCAGGGCGTATAAAGATTTGTTATGACAAGTGGGTGTGTAGTTAAAAACTAGAAAATGGTAACAGGTCATTTAACACAAATAAGTGACAAGATTAAAAATATTTAGTCAATTGACCCAAACAAACATAGTATTATTTATTTGAGTTGGGTCTAATCTAGGATAGTAATTTAGCTAACCACGCAACATAATAATAATACCCAAGTATATTAGTAGGGATAAATTAATAGTCATGCAACTATTCATTTTGAAAGCAAACGACTCCAATGGCCGACGAAGGTTAATTGTAATCTCAAACTTAATAATACTTGCCAAACAACGTCTACCTGTGAGCTTACCTAGTACACACCGGGAAATAGCGGCTGCAAGTTCCCACGTCGTTAAAAAAAAAAAAAATCAGTCTACAAAACTAAACACCCCCTTGGCCGATCTAAATTTAAATCTTTTCTTTTTTATTATATATAGTATAAGAAAAATACAACCATATCTAAATTTTACATTCACATGAGATATGTACAGATATTTGTAACAGTAAGATGACAGCTTGTGCCCATCAAATCAATGCCTTTGAAAACACTATAAATATCCCTGCAGTCCAACCCTCAATTAATATTTTCAATTTTTCATTATAGTCATCAATAAAAGAAAAAAACTGCATTTCAATTATTTCCGTACACCATGTCCACAATAGTATACCAAAATCATGCGCCCTGTTTGGAACCCCAAACCACTCTAAAGCTCAAAATCTCCCCAACCTTCTCCGATTTAATTTCACCCCAAACAGCCCCTATAGTAACGGAAAAACAGAGTTTCTTTCCTCTGTGCAACAAAGCATCCCTGGACCTGTGCACCGAGTGTTTGGGAAGCGAAACCGGTACCGATTATTCGATCGCAGCTAATTTCGAGGAGATCGGAAAATCGAGGAGAAGAAAAACTGAGCCGTTGAAATTGAGGAAGGATTTTCCGCCGCCGTTGAGCACGAGTTTTTTGTGTTGATCGTAACGGGTGTATAACAGAAAACAAACCACTATTTAAAGTCGAGGCAAGAGTTGAACTCTTTCTCTTTAAAACGATATTTGCCCCGCTCGGTGCTTACGGTTTGATCGGCAATTCGTTTCCCAAGATAACTCGACTATCTCTTAATATAGCAGCACTTCAAATATTAAGAACGGCGAAACAGAAGAACGTTTTGAACTCTCGGAACAAAACAAAAGTAAGAAAGAATGTATTTGATTGTGTGTTTTTGGAAGAGGAGGAGCCTGCCTTTTATAGATGTCGAAAGTGGGCCTAGGGGGTGACTGGACGGACACATTCGTTCCACGTCACAGCTTTCCCGCCAGAACCTGCACCACTTCGGCTGACTGTACACCTATTCGGATGAAAGGTGGCATTGTTTCTGCTGACTGGGTGCGTAGTGACTGTTTGCTGACTGGACATTTCCCGCCAGATTTTCAGCCACTGGACACACTCATTCGATCAGATATTTACACCTAATCACGATTTAATTAATTATTAATTTGTTGCTTTATTTATTTTCAGACAATTAATTAATTACTTAATTAAACTTTGTCCAAAAAGATAAGTATTTGATAGGGAAGCCCAAGCCCAAGCCCAAACCCAGGCCCAGGCCCAGGCCCGGACCCGTGACCCACGACCCACGACCCCGACCCCGGCCCAGGCCCGGGTCCGGTCCGGACGGACGGCGGCGGCGGCGCGCGCGCGCGTGTGGGCTTGAATTAAAGCATAGCCCATCTAAGTCCTCTCCCCTTCAAAGACTTGTGGTACCCCTTGGGGCCCAAACCCTTATCATAAACAAACAATTAATAAGGTGTAAAAGTTAGCTCTCTTTTTCCCATGTGGGATGGTGATTTTTCACCTTCCCACTTATTTCCTTTTCTTCCACCAATATAACTTATGTCAACTAGCTCACTTTATCATTTAATTTCTCATTCATCCCAAATTGGTTTTGAACAATTAAATATACTAGGTTCATCTACGCGAAATGTAGATTTCATTGAGCTAAAGAAATTCCAATTTCACAAATAGGAATTTATTGAAATAAATTACATAATATTGGTGCAACACCAATTTTTCCAACAATCCCCCACATGAATGAAAATTCAATGTGTACATTCGAGAGAGTTCAGGCGGAGAGCTTACTGCATCAGGATAGGTAGCTTTTGGCTTTGAACCTTCCTTAGCGAAATACATCGGATTTACTTAGCTGATCAGTGAACGTGATGTCTTGAACCGTTCAGCTGTTGGTGTAAACCAAGACAACTGTATTCACACAGTAACTCCCCTAACATCTTTTGATTCTCATGGTTGTGTCCGTTTTGGCCCTGGACAACTCTTGGGGTTCATAAGTGTTTTCTTATGAAGCGGCCAAACTTCACACTTACATAGGTGATCTCCTTCCAAGAGTATCCTGTCATACTCTGCCTAATTAGGCTTAGGAATCATTAAAAGTTAAACTTAACCTTACCCTTTCTACAGGTAGCATATTTATCGTACACGAGAATGAGCTGGAGTTAGTTCCAAAATGCTATCACTGAATCCTTATAATTTCGTTGTCCCTTTGAACCAAGATCTTGGGATCTCCAATCAACATGGTTGGGTTCCATCACAAAGATTCTTTAGTGTTGGGTTTTAAACCCATTCCCCTCGATAAGCAGTATGTTTGATCTCTTGGTAGGCCTTTAGTCAACGGATCCGATAGGTTTTCCTTCGATTTTACATAATCAATGGAAATGACACCATTAGAGATCAACTGCCTTATGGTATTATGTCTACGACGAATATGTCTAGACTTACCATTGTACATGCCACTTTGTGCCCTTCCAATAGCTGCTTGGCTGTCGCAATGTATTAGAATAGCAGGCACTGGCTTATTCCAACAAGGAATGTCCTCAAGAAAGTTTCGAAGCCATTCTGCTTCTTCACCAGCCTTATCCAAGGCAATAAACTCGGATTCCATCGTGGAGCGAGCTATACATGTTTGTTTTGAGGACTTCCATGACACAGCTCCACCTCCAATGGTAAAGACATAACCGCTGGTGGATTTAGTGTCGTTAGAGTCTGATATCCAGTTCGCATCACTATATCCTTCTAGTATAGCTGGATATCTACCGTAATGTAATCCATAATCTAAGGTGTGTTTTAAATACCTAAGTATTCTAATTAACGCCTTCCAATGATCTTTGTTTGGATTACTCGTAAATCTACTCAATTTATTAACTGAGTAAGCAATATCCGGACGAGTGCAGTTCATGATATACATGAGACAGCCTATTATCCTGGCATATTCTACTTGAGAGACAGGTTCGCCATGATTTTTGCCTAAGTGTAGACTCAAGTCCACTGGCGTCTTAGCCGGAGGACCGTCATATGCATTGTACTTCTTAAGTACAGTCTCAATATAATGAGATTGTGACAACACGATCCCATTTGACGTCTTAGTGATTTTAATCCCTAATATGACATCGGCGACCCCTAAGTCTTTCATGTCAAAATGTTTGGTCAACATTTTCTTGGTATTCATGACTAGGTCATGATTACTTCCCATGATTAACATGTCGTCTACGTATAGACAGACGATCACGTAATCTTTAGATGTGCCTTTTACGTATACGCATTTATCACATTCATTAATTCTGAAACCATTTGACAACATCGTTCTGTCAAATTTTTCGTGCCACTGCTTTGGCGCTTGTTTAAGCCCATACAATGACTTAATGAGTCTACACACCTTTTTCTCCTTTCCTGGAGCAACAAACCCTTCAGGTTGTTCCATGTAAATCTCTTCATCTAATTCACCATTTAGAAATGCCGTCTTGACATCCATTTGATGTATTTCCAGACCTTTCAATGCAGCAATAGCAATGAGCACTCTAATTGAGGTGATCCTAGTCACAGGTGAATATGTGTCGAAGAAGTCAAGGCCCTCAATTTGTCTAAACCCTTTAGCTACCAATCTGGCCTTATACTTATCAATAGATCCATCTGCTTTATACTTTCTCTTCAGTATCCATTTGCAGCCCAAAGGTTTGCTACCCGATGGGAGATCAACCAACTCCCATGTGTGGTTGTGCAAAATAGACTCTATTTCACTATTGATAGCTTCTTTCCAAAAGGGAGCTTCTGGAGAGGACAAGGCTTCACTTATTGTCCTTGGTTCGTTTTCTAACATATAAGTCAGAAAATCTGGACCATAGCTTTTAGCTGTTTTAGCCCTTTTACTGCGTCTAGGTTCTTCATCTTCCTGATGATTATCCTTTGCAGTTTCATGGGTTCTTTTAAGGGAACCAGATTCTTTCCTTTCTTTGCAAGGATATATGTTTTCAAAGAATACTGCATTCCTTGATTCAATGATCATGTTTTCATTAATGTCAGGAATTGAGGACTTATGTACTAAGAAGCGATAGGCACTACTGTTGTGCGCATATCCAATGAATATACAGTCAACGGTCTTAGGTCCTATCTTTACTTGTTTAGGTTTAGGTACTTCTACCTTTGCTAAACACCCCCACACTTTTAAGTATTTGTAGGAAGGCTTTCGACCTTTCCATAACTCATAAGGGGTTTCGTTTCTACTTTTGTGAGGTAGCTTGTTTAGTATATGATTTGCTGAGAGGATTGCATCCCCCCACAAATTTTGTGGTAAACCAGAACTGATCAACATAGCATTCATCATCTCCTTAAGAGTACGATTTTTGCGTTCAGCAATTCCATTTGATTGTGGTGAATAAGGGGCTGTAGTTTGATGAATGATGCCTGAAGAAGCACAAAATTCGTCAAATGGAGCTCCATATTCTCCACCTCTATCACTTCGGATAGTTTTTATTTGTTTGCCAAGTTGATTTTCAACCTCAAGTTTGTAGGTTTTAAAAGCTTGCAAGGCTTCATCTTTACTTCTTAATAAGTATACTATGCAGTATCTTGTGCAGTCATCAATAAAGGTAATGAAGTACTTTTTACCACCTCTAGTTTGCACAAACTTTAAATCACATATATCGGTGTGAATTAAGTCTAGAGGTTCGGTGTTTCTTTCTACAGAAGGAAATGGTAGTTTGGTTAATTTGGCCTCTACACAAATCTCACATTTATTTTGAGATTCGATATTGAATGAAGGCAATAATTCTAAGCTTACTAGTTTTCGTAGAGTATTAAAGTTAACATGTCCTAATCTAACATGCCATAAATCTGAACACTCAACCAAGTAAGCAGAAGTAATAGTTTTATTATTCTTTTCGAGGTCACGTTTTACAGTCATTACATTCATCTTGTACATGCGGTTGACCGCGTAACCTTTACCAACAAATTGCCCATTCTTAGTGAGCACCAATTTACCAGACTCAAACACTAGTCTAAGACCACTTGCATCAAGTGCATAACCAGATATTAAATTCTTTCGAATATCTGGAACATGCAGTACATCAATCAAGGTTATCTCTCTACCCGAAGTCATCTTTAGCACCACCCTTCCACTTCCGATGATGTCAGACGTTGCAGAGTTCCCCATGTACAACTTCCGATTGTTGAATGAGTAGTATGTGGAGAACATGTCTCGGTCGGAACAGACGTGGCGGGTGGCACCGGTGTCGACAAACCACTCCTTTGGATGGTCCACCATGTTAGCCTCGAAGACAACTGCAGTAAGCATCAGGTCACTCATGTCGACCGGAACGCCTTTGTCTTGAACCACAGCAACCTGGTTGGACTGGTTCGGGTTCTGGTTGTCTTTCTTCGGGAGTCGGCAGTCTTTAGCCATGTGGTTCGGCTTTCCACAGTTGTGGCAGTTCCCTTTGAACTTCTTTTTCTTCTTTTGTTGCCCTCCACCATTGCCCTGATTCTTTCTCTTCTTGGAGTTGGGCTTGTGTTCCACCACGTTGGCTCTAGCCTCCATCTGCATCTGCTTTGGCTTGGCCTCAGACATTCGATTATCTTCTTCAATCCGAAGTCTGACAATCAAGTCTTCAAGATTCATCTCCTTGCGCTTGTGCTTGAGATAGTTCTTGAACTCCTTCCAGGACGGCGGCAACTTCTCTATCATAGCAGCAACTTGGAAGGATTCACTGAGTTTCATGTCCTCTGCATCTAGGTCATGTAGGATCAGTTGCAACTCTTGAACTTGACTCGTCACCGTCTTCGAGTCGGTCATTTTGAAGTCCAGAAATTTGCCGACGATGAACTTCTTCAACCCAGCATCTTCTGTTCTGTACTTCTTGTCAAGGGACGTCCAGAGTTCCTTTGACGTCTTGATGGTGGAATAGACGTTGTACAGTGAGTTGTCTAATCCATTCAGGATGTAGTTCCTGCACAGAAAGTCACTTTGACTCCAAGCGTCGAAGGCAGCCCTAGGACGAGGATCAGTCACGTCTTCTGCCACCACAGGAGCCTCTTCGGTCAGCATCCTTGACAGGTTCAAGGTCGTAAGGTAGAACAGCATCTTCTGTTGCCACCTTTTGAAATCAGTGCCGGAAAACTTCTCCGGCTTCTCGCCGCTACTTTGGACAGGCGATATGGTCACCATTTTTCTGAAATACAACAAGCAAAATATCGTTTTAAAATGTTGATCGTAACGGGTGTATAACAGAAAACAAACCACTATTTAAAGTCGAGGCAAGAGTTGAACTCTTTCTCTTTAAAACGATATTTGCCCCGCTCGGTGCTTACGGTTTGATCGGCAATTCGTTTCCCAAGATAACTCGACTATCTCTTAATATAGCAGCACTTCAAATATTAAGAACGGCGAAACAGAAGAACGTTTTGAACTCTCGGAACAAAACAAAAGTAAGAAAGAATGTATTTGATTGTGTGTTTTTGGAAGAGGAGGAGCCTGCCTTTTATAGATGTCGAAAGTGGGCCTAGGGGGTGACTGGACGGACACATTCGTTCCACGTCACAACTTTCCCGCCAGAACCTGCACCACTTCGGCTGACTGTACACCTATTCGGATGAAAGGTGGCATTGTTTCTGCTGACTGGGTGCGTAGTGACTGTTTGCTGACTGGACATTTCCCGCCAGATTTTCAGCCACTGGACACACTCATTCGATCAGATATTTACACCTAATCACGATTTAATTAATTATTAATTTGTTGCTTTATTTATTTTCAGACAATTAATTAATTACTTAATTAAACTTTGTCCAAAAAGATAAGTATTTGATAGGGAAGCCCAAGCCCAAGCCCAAACCCAGGCCCAGGCCCAGGCCCAGGCCCGGACCCGTGACCCGTGACCCACGACCCACGACCCCGACCCCGGCCCAGGCCCGGGTCCGGTCCGGACGGACGGCGGCGGCGGCGCGCGCGCGCGTGTGGGCTTGAATTAAAGCATAGCCCATCTAAGTCCTCTCCCCTTCAAAGACTTGTGGTACCCCTTGGGGCCCAAACCCTTATCATAAACAAACAATTAATAAGGTGTAAAAGTTAGCTCTCTTTTTCCCATGTGGGATGGTGATTTTTCACCTTCCCACTTATTTCCTTTTCTTCCACCAATATAACTTATGTCAACTAGCTCACTTTATCATTTAATTTCTCATTCATCCCAAATTGGTTTTGAACAATTAAATATACTAGGTTCATCTACGCGAAATGTAGATTTCATTGAGCTAAAGAAATTCCAATTTCATAAATAGGAATTTATTGAAATAAATTACATAATATTGGTGCAACACCAATTTTTCCAACAATCCCCCACATGAATGAAAATTCAATGTGTACATTCGAGAGAGTTCAGGCGGAGAGCTTACTGCATCAGGATAGGTAGCTTTTGGCTTTGAACCTTCCTTAGCGAAATACATCGGATTTACTTAGCTGATCAGTGAACGTGATGTCTTGAACCGTTCAGCTGTTGGTGTAAACCAAGACAACTGTATTCACACAGTAACTCCCCTAACATCTTTTGATTCTCATGGTTGTGTCCGTTTTGGCCCTGGACAACTCTTGGGGTTCATAAGTGTTTTCTTATGAAGCGGCCAAACTTCACACTTACATAGGTGATCTCCTTCCAAGAGTATCCTGTCATACTCTGCCTAATTAGGCTTAGGAATCATTAAAAGTTAAACTTAACCTTACCCTTTCTACAGGTAGCATATTTATCGTACACGAGAATGAGCTGGAGTTAGTTCCAAAATGCTATCACTGAATCCTTATAATTTCGTTGTCCCTTTGAACCAAGATCTTGGGATCTCCAATCAACATGGTTGGGTTCCATCACAAAGATTCTTTAGTGTTGGGTTTTAAACCCATTCCCCTCGATAAGCAGTATGTTTGATCTCTTGGTAGGCCTTTAGTCAACGGATCCGATAGGTTTTCCTTCGATTTTACATAATCAATGGAAATGACACCATTAGAGATCAACTGCCTTATGGTATTATGTCTACGACGAATATGTCTAGACTTACCATTGTACATGCCACTTTGTGCCCTTCCAATAGCTGCTTGGCTGTCGCAATGTATTAGAATAGCAGGCACTGGCTTATTCCAACAAGGAATGTCCTCAAGAAAGTTTCGAAGCCATTCTGCTTCTTCACCAGCCTTATCCAAGGCAATAAACTCGGATTCCATCGTGGAGCGAGCTATACATGTTTGTTTTGAGGACTTCCATGACACAGCTCCACCTCCAATGGTAAAGACATAACCGCTGGTGGATTTAGTGTCGTTAGAGTCTGATATCCAGTTCGCATCACTATATCCTTCTAGTATAGCTGGATATCTACCGTAATGTAATCCATAATCTAAGGTGTGTTTTAAATACCTAAGTATTCTAATTAACGCCTTCCAATGATCTTTGTTTGGATTACTCGTAAATCTACTCAATTTATTAACTGAGTAAGCAATATCCGGACGAGTGCAGTTCATGATATACATGAGACAACCTATTATCCTGGCATATTCTACTTGAGAGACAGGTTCGCCATGATTTTTGCCTAAGTGTAGACTCAAGTCCACTGGCGTCTTAGCCGGAGGACCGTCATATGCATTGTACTTCTTAAGTACAGTCTCAATATAATGAGATTGTGACAACACGATCCCATTTGACGTCTTAGTGATTTTAATCCCTAATATGACATCGGCGACCCCTAAGTCTTTCATGTCAAAATGTTTGGTCAACATTTTCTTGGTATTCATGACTAGGTCATGATTACTTCCCATGATTAACATGTCGTCTACGTATAGACAGACGATCACGTAATCTTTAGGTGTGCCTTTTACGTATACGCATTTATCACATTCATTAATTCTGAAACCATTTGACAACATCGTTCTGTCAAATTTTTCGTGCCACTGCTTTGGCGCTTGTTTAAGCCCATACAATGACTTAATGAGTCTACACACCTTTTTCTCCTTTCCTGGAGCAACAAACCCTTCAGGTTGTTCCATGTAAATCTCTTCATCTAATTCACCATTTAGAAATGCCGTCTTGACATCCATTTGATGTATTTCCAGACCTTTCAATGCAGCAATAGCAATGAGCACTCTAATTGAGGTGATCCTAGTCACAGGTGAATATGTGTCGAAGAAGTCAAGGCCCTCAATTTGTCTAAACCCTTTAGCTACCAATCTGGCCTTATACTTATCAATAGATCCATCTGCTTTATACTTTCTCTTCAGTATCCATTTGCAGCCCAAAGGTTTGCTACCCGATGGGAGATCAACCAACTCCCATGTGTGGTTGTGCAAAATAGACTCTATTTCACTATTGATAGCTTCTTTCCAAAAGGGAGCTTCTGGAGAGGACAAGGCTTCACTTATTGTCCTTGGTTCGTTTTCTAACATATAAATCAGAAAATCTGGACCATAGCTTTTAGCTGTTTTAGCCCTTTTACTGCGTCTAGGTTCTTCATCTTCCTGATGATTATCCTTTGCAGTTTCATGGGTTCTTTTAAGGGAACCAGATTCTTTCCTTTCTTTGCAAGGATATATGTTTTCAAAGAATACTGCATTCCTTGATTCAATGATCATGTTTTCATTAATGTCAGGAATTGAGGACTTATGTACTAAGAAGCGATAGGCACTACTGTTGTGCGCATATCCAATGAATATACAGTCAACGGTCTTAGGTCCTATCTTTACTTGTTTAGGTTTAGGTACTTCTACCTTTGCTAAACACCCCCACACTTTTAAGTATTTGTAGGAAGGCTTTCGACCTTTCCATAACTCATAAGGGGTTTCGTTTCTACTTTTGTGAGGTAGCTTGTTTAGTATATGATTTGCTGAGAGGATTGCATCCCCCCACAAATTTTGTGGTAAACCAGAACTGATCAACATAGCATTCATCATCTCCTTAAGAGTACGATTTTTGCGTTCAGCAATTCCATTTGATTGTGGTGAATAAGGGGCTGTAGTTTGATGAATGATGCCTGAAGAAGCACAAAATTCGTCAAATGGAGCTCCATATTCTCCACCTCTATCACTTCGGATAGTTTTTATTTGTTTGCCAAGTTGATTTTCAACCTCAAGTTTGTAGGTTTTAAAAGCTTGCAAGGCTTCATCTTTACTTCTTAATAAGTATACTATGCAGTATCTTGTGCAGTCATCAATAAAGGTAATGAAGTACTTTTTACCACCTCTAGTTTGCACAAACTTTAAATCACATATATCGGTGTGAATTAAGTCTAGAGGTTCGGTGTTTCTTTCTACAGAAGGAAATGGTAGTTTGGTTAATTTGGCCTCTACACAAATCTCACATTTATTTTGAGATTCGATATTGAATGAAGGCAATAATTCTAAGCTTACTAGTTTTCGTAGAGTATTAAAGTTAACATGTCCTAATCTAACATGCCATAAATCTGAACACTCAACCAAGTAAGCAGAAGTAATAGTTTTATTATTCTTTTCGAGGTCACGTTTTACAGTCATTACATTCATCTTGTACATGCGGTTGACCGCGTAACCTTTACCAACAAATTGCCCATTCTTAGTGAGCACCAATTTACCAGACTCAAACACTAGTCTAAGACCACTTGCATCAAGTGCATAACCAGATATTAAATTCTTTCGAATATCTGGAACATGCAGTACATCAATCAAGGTTATCTCTCTACCCGAAGTCATCTTTAGCACCACCCTTCCACTTCCGATGATGTCAGACGTTGCAGAGTTCCCCATGTACAACTTCCGATTGTTGAATGAGTAGTATGTGGAGAACATGTCTCGGTCGGAACAGACGTGGCGGGTGGCACCGGTGTCGACAAACCACTCCTTTGGATGGTCCACCATGTTAGCCTCGAAGACAACTGCAGTAAGCATCAGGTCACTCATGTCGACCGGAACGCCTTTGTCTTGAACCACAGCAACCTGGTTGGACTGGTTCGGGTTCTGGTTGTCTTTCTTCGGGAGTCGGCAGTCTTTAGCCATGTGGTTCGGCTTTCCACAGTTGTGGCAGTTCCCTTTGAACTTCTTTTTCTTCTTTTGTTGCCCTCCACCATTGCCCTGATTCTTTCTCTTCTTGGAGTTGGGCTTGTGTTCCACCACGTTGGCTCTAGCCTCCATCTGCATCTGCTTTGGCTTGGCCTCAGACATTCGATTATCTTCTTCAATCCGAAGTCTGACAATCAAGTCTTCAAGATTCATCTCCTTGCGCTTGTGCTTGAGATAGTTCTTGAACTCCTTCCAGGACGGCGGCAACTTCTCTATCATAGCAGCAACTTGGAAGGATTCACTGAGTTTCATGTCCTCTGCATCTAGGTCATGTAGGATCAGTTGCAACTCTTGAACTTGACTCGTCACCGTCTTCGAGTCGGTCATTTTGAAGTCCAGAAATTTGCCGACGATGAACTTCTTCAACCCAGCATCTTCTGTTCTGTACTTCTTGTCAAGGGACGTCCAGAGTTCCTTTGACGTCTTGATGGTGGAATAGACGTTGTACAGTGAGTTGTCTAATCCATTCAGGATGTAGTTCCTGCACAGAAAGTCACTTTGACTCCAAGCGTCGAAGGCAGCCCTAGGACGAGGATCAGTCACGTCTTCTGCCACCACATGAGCCTCTTCGGTCAGCATCCTTGACAGGTTCAAGGTCGTAAGGTAGAACAGCATCTTCTGTTGCCACCTTTTGAAATCAGTGCCGGAAAACTTCTCCGGCTTCTCGCCGCTACTTTGGACAGGCGATATGGTCACCATTTTTCTGAAATACAACAAGCAAAATATCGTTTTAAAATGTTGATCGTAACGGGTGTATAACAGAAAACAAACCACTATTTAAAGTCGAGGCAAGAGTTGAACTCTTTCTCTTTAAAACGATATTTGCCCCGCTCGGTGCTTACGGTTTGATCGGCAATTCGTTTCCCAAGATAACTCGACTATCTCTTAATATAGCAGCACTTCAAATATTAAGAACGGCGAAACAGAAGAACGTTTTGAACTCTCGGAACAAAACAAAAGTAAGAAAGAATGTATTTGATTGTGTGTTTTTGGAAGAGGAGGAGCCTGCCTTTTATAGATGTCGAAAGTGGGCCTAGGGGGTGACTGGACGGACACATTCGTTCCACGTCACAGCTTTCCCGCCAGAACCTGCACCACTTCGGCTGACTGTACACCTATTCGGATGAAAGGTGGCATTGTTTCTGCTGACTGGGTGCGTAGTGACTGTTTGCTGACTGGACATTTCCCGCCAGATTTTCAGCCACTGGACACACTCATTCGATCAGATATTTACACCTAATCACGATTTAATTAATTATTAATTTGTTGCTTTATTTATTTTCAGACAATTAATTAATTACTTAATTAAACTTTGTCCAAAAAGATAAGTATTTGATAGGGAAGCCCAAGCCCAAGCCCAAACCCAGGCCCAGGCCCAGGCCCGGACCCGTGACCCACGACCCACGACCCCGACCCCGGCCCAGGCCCGGGTCCGGTCCGGACGGACGGCGGCGGCGGCGCGCGCGCGCGTGTGGGCTTGAATTAAAGCATAGCCCATCTAAGTCCTCTCCCCTTCAAAGACTTGTGGTACCCCTTGGGGCCCAAACCCTTATCATAAACAAACAATTAATAAGGTGTAAAAGTTAGCTCTCTTTTTCCCATGTGGGATGGTGATTTTTCACCTTCCCACTTATTTCCTTTTCTTCCACCAATATAACTTATGTCAACTAGCTCACTTTATCATTTAATTTCTCATTCATCCCAAATTGGTTTTGAACAATTAAATATACTAGGTTCATCTACGCGAAATGTAGATTTCATTGAGCTAAAGAAATTCCAATTTCACAAATAGGAATTTATTGAAATAAATTACATAATATTGGTGCAACACCAATTTTTCCAACAATCCCCCACATGAATGAAAATTCAATGTGTACATTCGAGAGAGTTCAGGCGGAGAGCTTACTGCATCAGGATAGGTAGCTTTTGGCTTTGAACCTTCCTTAGCGAAATACATCGGATTTACTTAGCTGATCAGTGAACGTGATGTCTTGAACCGTTCAGCTGTTGGTGTAAACCAAGACAACTGTATTCACACAGTAACTCCCCTAACATCTTTTGATTCTCATGGTTGTGTCCGTTTTGGCCCTGGACAACTCTTGGGGTTCATAAGTGTTTTCTTATGAAGCGGCCAAACTTCACACTTACATAGGTGATCTCCTTCCAAGAGTATCCTGTCATACTCTGCCTAATTAGGCTTAGGAATCATTAAAAGTTAAACTTAACCTTACCCTTTCTACAGGTAGCATATTTATCGTACACGAGAATGAGCTGGAGTTAGTTCCAAAATGCTATCACTGAATCCTTATAATTTCGTTGTCCCTTTGAACCAAGATCTTGGGATCTCCAATCAACATGGTTGGGTTCCATCACAAAGATTCTTTAGTGTTGGGTTTTAAACCCATTCCCCTCGATAAGCAGTATGTTTGATCTCTTGGTAGGCCTTTAGTCAACGGATCCGATAGGTTTTCCTTCGATTTTACATAATCAATGGAAATGACACCATTAGAGATCAACTGCCTTATGGTATTATGTCTACGACGAATATGTCTAGACTTACCATTGTACATGCCACTTTGTGCCCTTCCAATAGCTGCTTGGCTGTCGCAATGTATTAGAATAGCAGGCACTGGCTTATTCCAACAAGGAATGTCCTCAAGAAAGTTTCGAAGCCATTCTGCTTCTTCACCAGCCTTATCCAAGGCAATAAACTCGGATTCCATCGTGGAGCGAGCTATACATGTTTGTTTTGAGGACTTCCATGACACAGCTCCACCTCCAATGGTAAAGACATAACCGCTGGTGGATTTAGTGTCGTTAGAGTCTGATATCCAGTTCGCATCACTATATCCTTCTAGTATAGCTGGATATCTACCGTAATGTAATCCATAATCTAAGGTGTGTTTTAAATACCTAAGTATTCTAATTAACGCCTTCCAATGATCTTTGTTTGGATTACTCGTAAATCTACTCAATTTATTAACTGAGTAAGCAATATCCGGACGAGTGCAGTTCATGATATACATGAGACAGCCTATTATCCTGGCATATTCTACTTGAGAGACAGGTTCGCCATGATTTTTGCCTAAGTGTAGACTCAAGTCCACT